>JAVJGG010000054.1:45844247-45859186 GCA_035590195.1 Aviceda cuculoides
CCCACCCCCCCCCCCCCCCCCCTTTTCGCAGATCAATCTTGGTTTGGGAGAAACATTTCTCCTTCAAAGGCTTGTCCATGGTTCGCCGAGTCTGTGTACTTGCGTTCCAGGGAATCCTTGGACTGGTATCCTAGGAAGTCTGTAGCGCCTTTGCTTGTGTTCCTTCTTTGCCTTTTTCTCAGAGATTTTTAAGGCTGACTGAGGTCTGCGAGTCCATTATTTCCTTCTTACTGTCTGCGCTTGGAAAACGTGCCTGATGGCTAGAGTTTGCTGGAGTTCAGCTGGTTCCCCAACTGCCTTTTGTGTAGACCACATAAATATTTTCATGACCTCTGTTGTCCAAGTCAGGAAAGCAGAGCTGGTGAGTTAGGGATTTTTGGAGCCTGCTCTGCTTCTGCAGTAGACCCGTGATTCTATTCTTCCAGCATCTGAAAAGGCAAGCGGATTCGACTTTTTCTTAACTCATTTCTCACCTGCATGCCTTGCTGTGGGTGCAGGCCACGTTAGAGCAGAACGGCAAAGTCTTTGAAAAGGAAAAGAGCTAATCCTTTACTGACCTTTGGTTTTGGAATGTTAATTAGCTCATCACAGTGCAAGCCTATATAAAGCCTATAATTATAAACACTCAAAAAAACTCCACGCGGCACTGTTCACAAACAGAACACTAGAAGAACCTGAGAAGGAGGGAAATTCCTGCCTGCGAGGGCTCCGTGCACATTCTGCAAATAACTGTTCAGAAGTAGGGTGTGATCCAAAAGAAGCATCGCATCCAGAGAAGGGCAACCCAGTTGGTGAGGGGCCTGGAGCACCAGTCTGATGAGGAGCGGCTGAGGGAGCTGGGGCTGTTTAGTCTGGAGAAGAGGAGGCTGAGGGGAGACCTCATAACTCTCTACAACTACCTGAAGGGGGGGTGTAGTGAGGTGGGGTCGGTCTCTTCTCCCAAGTAACAAGTGATAGGATGAGAGGAAACGGCCTCAAGTTGTGCCAGGGAAGGTTTACATTAGATATTAAGAAAAATTTCTTCACCAAATGGGTTGTCAAACATTGACACAGGCTGCCCAGGGAAGTGGTGGAGTCCCCACCCCTGGAGGTGTTTAAAAGACGTGTAGATGTGGAGCTTAGGGACAGGGTTTAGTGGTGGGCTTGGCAGTGTTAGGTTAGTGGTTGGACTTTATGATCTTAAGGGTCTTTTCCAACCTAAACAATTCTATTTTTCTGTGATAAATGGGTTTACCATCAGTGACGGGCAGTGGTTCTGCCCAAGAAGCACCAGGTTTAGTAGAGAATTTCCCTTCCCAAGTTTACCACCTTGTCAATAGGGAAACAGGGCTCCACTGCACACTTTGGTCGATTCATGACTCTGAGGTCCTCAGTTTTTGTCAGTACGTTAACTTGGAAGACAAAGCTTTTAGTGTACAGACGCAGAGGAGTTTCCATCACAGCTGCCTTTCTTCCCAGCTGTCTTCTGCTGATTGCATTTGTAAGCTCTGGGAGGGATTCAGCTTGCTTATTAAGTCACCTGACTTCAGGTGCCTAAATTTGGGTGCCTTTGGGAGCCTCTGAGCTCTCTTTATAGTGAAAACAGACCTAGTCAGTACAGGTAGTGAAATCTGGAGAGCAAGTCAGCTCACCCAAAAGTAGGCACAACTTCTCTGCTTTTGATCAGCTGAATTGTGCTCCAGGCTCTGCTGTATTTTACGTATATATATTTAGACACTCAGCTAGCATACAGGCACCTAAATTTTGATGTCTGTTGTCTGAAGGTCAGTCCTGCCCCACGCACCCCTTCCCCTCTGTACCTTGATGTAGGATGAATTGTGTGTGCTGAAGGTATTCTGACATTACAGGCTTGGGTACAAACCTTGGCAGTCGCGTTTGCTTTCATATCAAATGTGACTGGTGAAGGAGATATGTTTCTCCTTGAGAGAGGAGAAAAACTTAGGCTGAGAGAAGATAAAATATAGCAACTTCGTTGCTTACATATTAGCTGTTTCCTAAATGCCAAACTCGTTAGCCTCACTTTAAATCTAACTTCTTTCAGGATGATATATACATGTATGGTGGAAAAATAGATGCGACGGGGAACGTGACCAGCCAGCTGTGGGTGTTCCACATTCCCACCCAGACCTGGGCTCAAGTGACCCCGAAAGCCAAGGAGCAGTACGCCGTTGTTGGCCACTCGGCACACATCGTCACCCTGCAAGACGACAGCGCCGTCATGCTCGTCATCTTTGGGCACTGCCCTCTTTATGGGTACATCAGCAACGTCCAGGAATACAACCTGGGTGAGTGGGGCCCTGCCTACCGTTTGCTTCAGTTATAACAGTCGGGTTGAGAATTATTTGTTTCATATTCAGATAGCACAACAAAGGCAGATGTGTTCTCCTTCTATTTGTATTTATGGGAAGTTCAGTCTAACTTCCAGTGTTTGTGTAACACAAACAGTGAGCAGGCAGCCACGTGCCTCCAGCTTTATACAGCTTGTTAAGTCCCAAAGACAAAAAAGCTGTAATTGAGAGACAAAGCACGATAACTGTGGGACAAGTTAAATTAATTTTCCTTTCTCCCTCTGACAAATGAAACACTTTTGAAATTATTTTTGTATCCTGCAAATATGAGAATGGCTGTAACAATTCAGACCAAGTATCTGCCTAACCTGATACCCATGTCTGCAGTAGCGAATGCTTAGGGGAACAGGTAGTGGCTTTCTAGACTCCTGTATCTCTGATGTGATCTGATCCCCATATCTCTGGGAATAGTCCAAACTCTGATTTTGGGATTCAGAGAATTCTGGTATCACCAGTGGAGAAGCATAGGAAGCTCTCCAGATGAACTGAACTTCTACCTAAGCTGCTGTGAAACGACGCTCTGGAGGCATGTCCCTTGCTCCGCTGACAAGGTAGAGAACGGAGTTAAGCACAGGAGATTCACGAGGTGGACGTGCTGGTTATTGTCAGAAATGGTGGCCCTATCTGCACGTTCAACCTCTTGTCCTCGTGCCTCAGTCTTCCTCATCCAGAGGACCCACTGGAGCCTGTCCTGGTTTGCTGGTGTCCACATGAGCGAGCTTTCTTCCTCTAGGAGAAAGCTAAAGAAAACCAGGATGCGTGGGGCAGTGATTTGTTTTCCTGCTGTTATATTTCTCCCACGTGTGATCTTGCAGACTATCCAGTTCCTTTGCCTTTTGTGTGCCTGATTTGCCCTGGAGTTAGGAAGCTTGTGCAGGGTTTCATTCTGCACTTGCTGCAGCGAATTGGTGTGTAATTTGGCATTTTTGTTTCAGTTGCCATAATATTATATCTAGAGTGCTTCAAACCAATGTTTTTTTAGTGAGTGAGATATAGGACCATTAATGACATTATTTTTTAACTGCAATGTTCTTCACAGTCATACTTAACTTGGCTTCAGTGCTGTCTGGCTTTATATATATATATAAAATGAAAGTGCTCTTGGGTACCATTCCAAATCAAGTCATGGTGCTGGCATTTTCATGTCATTGAAATGCAATATATTATTTCTGTACTTTTTTATCTTTCACTTAGCTTGTCTGCAAAATGTAATAAATGACTGTAGAAGGGATATTTCTGGTCTAATTAAACATACTTGACAATACTTCTTGACAATAAACTCCTCGAAGTAGAATATTTTTGAATATGAAGTCATAGAGACAGCATCTAGATCTGAGTCAAGGCAAACCCAATTTGTTTCACCACGAGATTTATTGATAAGTTATTAATGGAGATAAATTAACCATGTTCTCTCACTCACATTTTTTATTTCTCAGCCACAAATACATGGAACATTTTACAGACGAGTGGAGCTTTGGTGCAAGGAGGGTATGGCCACAGTAGTGTTTACGATCCAAACACAAGATCAATTTATATCCATGGAGGTTACAAAGCATTCAGTGCCAACAAATACAGGCTAGCAGATGACTTGTACAAATATGAAGTTAATTCCCGTATGTGGTAAGTAGTCCTCTTCTTCTATCCCACCCCGGCATTTTTGTTTGTAGTGGACAAGGGGATGGGGATTTTGTGAGGCTCCAGTAGGACATGCTTACCTGCATTCAGGATAGATAGTATGCTCTTGTATCTGTTATTTTTATGTCCGTTTATGAATGGAGAATCATATAATCACAGATAATCAAGCCTGTGAACGAGCCAAGAAATCCATTTTAATCTTTTGTTGTATTAAAGCTGAAAAGAAAAAATATTTGATGGGATTTTCTTGCCAGCAGTACAGACTGTGCATATGAGTGCAGTTACTGCAGTCAAGTGAGTGATAATTCATTCTGCAGTTAAGACTGCAAAAGAATTTCTATTATAACCCCATTTTCTTCTGGCTCTGTAACTGCTCGAAATGTTCATTTCTGAAGCTGAAATCTTCTGTGATTTGTTTCTGCCCAAAGGTGACTTCTATTAAAAAGCTATAGCAGAACTTCACAACTTTCAGCTATAGAGGTGAAACACACTTTCCTCATTTTTTTTGTTTCTTAAAGTTGTTTTTAAAGGCTCCTGACAAAAAAGACTGATCTTTAGAATTAACACATGTAAATTTGAGTCACCGTATCTCTTTTTTTTGAGCGTTTAAAATAGCTTGTATTTCTGCAACGACTGTTTATGAGTCTATACTCACGAGTAACGTAACTCGTGACTGATTCCCAAAAACTTTCCTTCCTGCTCTGTCGTACGCGCAGCCATAACCACGCTTCCTTTCTTGGTTTGTTGGCTCCTCCGCTTCAGCCAGGGAGTGGGTAAATCTGACTGAATCGGCAGAAAATGTCACAAATGTGACAATATTCTTCCAAACTGCTGCAGCACCAACTTCCTCGCGTCGCGTTTATTTTCTCGGTCTCAAGAGGACTCGCCGAGCAGGCGAGCGGTCACCGTGCAGCGAGGCGCGTAGGAGTGTCTGCGCCTCTTTATCTAGATTTTTTTTTTTTTTTGGTTTTCTTGACTCCTTTTTTTTAATTCTTCAGTAATTTCGGCCCTCTCTCCCTCTTGTGACTTCATGGAGGGGCAAAAAAACAGTCCCCCGATCTTTATTTTGGCAAGCGTGTTTCTGCCCGTGTTCCCTCCGGTGTTTTGTCCGGCAGCTTCAGTCTGACCCTGTAGCCGTGGCAGGGACAGAATATTGCTCGGAAAACCCGTGTCCTGCCATACCACTGCTCAGGCACTAGGAACAGGTCCCTGGTCCGGGTCCTTGATACAAAATTTGCTGAATATTTCCTTGTGGAAGTCCGGGCTTCGGCGCAAAGCTGCGTTCGGGATGCTGCCATTCGCGCAGGCGTGGCTTCGTCGGGATTTTCCTGCAATCCCACCCTCTCCAAATAGGAGGGGAATTCTGCACAGGGTGACCCGTTGCGTTCAGTGCCGTTAATCGTGCTGATTGAAGGTGAGGTCAGTGGCGAGTTTGATTAATGCTTCCCATGATTTAGTCGTGGATGAGGCGTTGAGTTTTGCCGGCATTAAGCTGCAGAGCAGCTGCGTAAATTTCTTTAAAATAGATTTGTTGATTTGGAGCAAGTGATGATGCCCAGTTTGAAAGAATTCTTTAGGTTACTAAAAGTTACTATAAAAGTAGAGTTACTAAAAAATACTGGCATCCTCCCAGGCAGTGTCCATATGAGCAGGTTTAGCTGATTATGCTCAGAAGTCCAGTTAGTGTGAAAATTTGATAATCCCTAGGGAAGGAACTGATGATTTTAAGATCCATAGCTTTGGAAAGAGGCTTTAATGGATATATTTCTCCTATAAATTGGCAAGCAGATGGGAAGATGAGAGGATGAAATTACAGGAGGAATTGAACAGTCTGGAAAGGAAGTTGTTAAATATCTCATTAGGAAACGTAGTTAAACTAAATACTATCCCCCCCTCCTCCCTGCACCCCCGAAACCTCCTTCCACTTGGATTTATGGATCGTTTTGTCTTTGCCAGGTGCTAATGAGTTTCATTAATACATATATTTTTATTTCTGAAGGACTATTCTTAAAGACAGTAAATTTTTTCGCTATTTGCACACGGCTGTGATAATGAGTGGAACCATGCTGGTGTTTGGAGGAAACACGCACAATGACACCTCCATGAGCCACGGCGCAAAGTGCTTTTCTTCAGATTTCATGGCGTATGATATTGGTAAGTTCTTGCAGAAATAATAATCAATTCTTGGATATTCAGAAAGAGCTGTCTTCAAGAAGGCTAATTTACATGCTGGGTATATTATACCAAATGCTACTAAGCATACTGCAGAAGAATGTGTAATCAGGAGAGGCTCATTTAGCTTGCTACACATTACCAAGCAAACGAGCTGGTGCAGTGATTTCTAGGCAAATACAGCAGCAGTTATTTGGTCAACAGCTTACATGCAACCTTGGGCGTTAAAAATTATTCCTTAAACAGACAGCATATTGTTCTACCATCTCAGCCATAAAGCTATCCTGATATTTTGAGTGTGTTTTAATGTATGATTTATCAAAAATGCAGGCTGTTAGGCCAGTTACAAGCACTGGACCCTGCTGAAGCTCAACTTGTACATTGCACGCTCGTGTTTTAACTGCAGGCTGGCTGACTTGTTTGGCTGTGCTGTTTGTAATACCAGTTTGTTTATATGTGTGCTTTATAAGCATAAATATCCCCATAAGCACTATTTAACAATAAAGCCAAACGAGTCAATTTTATTTGAAAGGGCTGGATTTTGATGAGTTTGAGTAGCCAGAAGAGGGCAGCATTTATTTGTGAATTTGGAGTGGAGAGACATGCATTTTAGAAGAAGCAAAGAAGGAGAGATTAAATTATATAAAGAAGGTGCGTGCACATCCAGATAATTCACACTGGCGAAAAACACCATTCTGTACTCATATAACATTCTGCCTTCTGCTCTTGGAATTCCTTAAATGTGGGCTTCTGTGATTGATTCCCTGGAATAATCATGTAAACCTGAATTCTCGGAGTGACTGTCCGCTGAGATGTCACTCCTGGTTTGTGAAAGGAATATGCAAGCAAATGAATTACTTTTAGCAGCTGGGTTTGGCATCCTTGTGCCATTTTGCTATCTGTTACAGGGATCATTCCCTTTTGCTTCCTGCGATTTCAAGTTGTATCCCTGTGGAATTCATTGTGTGCTCCTAACTAGCTTTATTTTGAGTTTTTTCTTGAAAAAATTAAAACCATGTATTTCGACAGTCACGAACACAGTAAATTTTTTTAAACTTTGATAGCAATAATGGCAGATTTTTCTTGCTACATTTTGCTGTCGTCTTGACCCGTAGAACTATTAGGCATAAAACACAAATTGCATTACATTGACAAAATACGCCAATAATAATAATATTCATTTGGATTCAGTTTAGTAAACAGGCAGGTTTCTGCTACATGAAATAAGTGTTTTAGTCAACTTGCCCAGTCCTTACCCGTTTTACGCTGAGAATTAGAGCTTGCATTGATTGCCCTTCACGTGACAGGGATGAGAGGTGTTCTGGTGCTCTTGGGTACCCTCATTCCTTAGGGCAAAGACTCTAAGCCTGGAAAGAGCAGGCTTCCCCCCCCCCCGAAAAAAGACCACTTTTCCTATTCTTTTCATGGCAGGACACCTTATACACGATTTGCCTTATCCCATTGGACCAGGAGCACTACCAGGAATACGTTAGGGTGCTGGTTGATCATTAGTGTCACCTCCGTGCTGGTTCTTCACACATGATCTCTGCAGTAATTTTATTGATCGTGTTCATGTAGGTCTCCATGGGAATAAGTCCGTATACTGTGGGGAAGCATTGTAAATGTCAAAGACCATTGTGGCTGTGCCACCATAGGTGGATATGGCTATCACATCTTTAATGTTTACAAGCTTGTCTTGTTCTCTACCCCTGGATGCTCCCAAGGCTCAAGCTACCCAGGAGAAAACCAAGCAGCAAGGTCAATTGATGCTGAGTGCCTTTGGAGGAGAGGCTTAGTAGTTGGCTGTCTTACTCCCACTTTTGTAGTATGCTGTCTGGCTGCTTTGCTCATTTTTAACATGTTGTTGATGAAGGCAGTATCTTGGTGATCATAGTGGTGGTTGGAAGACTGGAGAAAACGGAAATTAAAATGCAGTCTAAAATCAAAGGCTTCAAAACCAGATCTTCTCTTGAAACGTTGCTATTAAAACTTATTTCTGCAGTAACTCACTTTATTTACCTTGTCAGATTTTTCTGTTTTTTCTCCTCAAATTTCTAAGTAATCAGACCACATGCATTGAGTGTTGTGAGGACGTATTATCTTCTTTTTTGTGTGTGTGTGTGCGATGCAAACAGGTGTCACCGAAGCGTGTGCTGGGATTTAGCAGATAAGGTAGATCTGAGAATGCATTAATGCTTCGTATCCTTTTATGCTCCACTCGAACAGGTTGGGGCATATTCAATTCAGATTGTCCAGGTAATGCCCAGTTTTGGAAGGTTTCAGGATAGCAATCCCGCTGTCTGTGCACGTGCATTTCTTGTTGCTTCTCAGGACCAGCTTTCAGGTGGTGTCGACGTTCAGGTTGGGTGAGCACTTGGCTAGAGCAGCCTCACAGTATTTTTCCGACGTTGAGCGCGCCGCAACGACTAGTTAGCATTTCCTATCCCCAAAATGGGTCTCTCTGGCTTCTGTGGAAGGGTTTCCTGCTCTGCAGCAGTTTTGTCTCTGGGTGGACAAATGCTTTGCTTAATCCTCGACCTCCTCCTCTCGACAATTCCTAGCGGCAAAGGAGCCAAGAGGGAGCTGCAGCCCTTCCGTCGCGGCACGTTCGCCTCTAGGAGGGGAGAAGCGAGGGTTGTGCTTTCCGAAGGGTCACTCCCTTGCTTTTGGGATATGGCTAAAAGAAGAATAGAAACTTCCAGGCAGATCGTCTCAAAATGCGGTTACTGTTGGTTAAGTAACTGTTCTTATTCATTTCTATATAAGCTTTAACTTTAATTTTTTTTAAAAGCGTGAAATATTCATGTAAAGGCTGTGCTGGTGTAATGATCTTTTCTCCCCACAGAAAAGAAATTAAAACTTTTCTATTTACCCCATCAAAAATTCAGTTCTGATAACAGACGTAGAAGGGGACTGGATGTTTTCATAGCATTTGTGTTCTGTTTGAATCATATATTTAATAAATCCTGTGCATTGTAAGTTTTAGGCTTGGCTTAACTCATAAGTCAAGAAGGAGAGGATTCTTTGTAGTTTCAGAATTATTCATTTTTTCCAATACTTGATCTTCAGTTAAAGATGGGAAATAAGCTTAGAAAGCAAAACATTCCAGGCCTTCTATTAATCTAGAAAAATATATTTCTTGGCCTCACATAACTCACAACTTGATGGGTAAAAAATTGCAAATTGCGGCCCAATTTTGCTGAAGTCTCCTAGTAAAAATTGGAACCATGCACGCTTGTTTCAGGAGCAATGCTGAGCTAGGTTAAATTCTTTGAAAATCGAGCAAATAACATTTAAAAATAAACTTCAGAATCGCAATTTATCAAAGTATTAAATCCAACCTACTGGATCCTATGTCTTTTATTTAGTGGCAGTCTTGAGCAACAGTTTCTGCTCAAGCAGACGTTGGGGTCAATTGTTTTACCCAACAACTCTCCAATCAAATTTAGTAAAAAATTAATAAGGTTGTTTTTCTTTATCCTCTCAGTTTATCCACATACTAGTTTGGGTTTGTGGGCTTTTTTTTTTTTTTTTTTTTTTCCCCCCCTCCCAGAGGTTCAGTGCATGGCACAACAGTTTTATCTTGTTATGAAAGAATCTTTGAGTATTTGAGGGTTCTCTAGATCTTTACAGCAGATTGACTTTTCTGTCTTAATTGCATAAATTGCATGCAACTGCCTCTGGGACGTTAGCCCCCAAGGTGATCCCGTTCACTTTATGAAGTTTAAGTGACATGAATTGGACTGACTTTTCCTGCTTTTGTTCCTTTGATTGCTCAGTGGGTTATATGTTTCTTCGGTTGTTTTTTCTCATGCTGCCTAAAGGAAGAAATTACCTGAGAAACAGAGTAAAAAATGAAGCAGAACTTAAAAATGTTATGCTAATAGAAAAAAGATGGAATAATCTCACATTATATTAAGAGTGAAAAACAACCACAAATCCTTAAGCTATGATGAGCGAAAAATATTTTATAAACATGGCTAGCTACCCTCTAGGAACATAATTGCAATGGGGAAGAAAAAAAAAAAAAAAAAGATAAATGTCTGTTCTCAGCGATACTGGTTTGGGGCAAAACTACAAATAATTCACATATAAGCAGATAAAACCTGAACTTTTTACACAGTGGCAAAATTCCACTAGTAAAGGAGAAAAAGCAACTCAAGCCACCGCCGTTTAATTACACGTGATGGCCAAAAAGCTAATAACACCTGTGGAACTTTCGTTTTCATGAGCTGTGTAGGTGATGGAGCAGAGCCACCACGTCCTTCCTTTCCCGTTCCGTCCCACCTCGGCACCTGGGGGGCGAGGACCGAGTCTTAAATCTCGCCGAAGAAGATAACGCAGCTTTTTTGTAAACCTGTTTCACTCGGGAGATTTGCATTTTGGCGGAATATTATCTCTGTAGTTATTAAAGTACTTCGGGATCTTTCAGGAAGCCGTGTGCTACGTAAGCTGAGTTATTAATTATACCGAGAAACTTTTCTGAAAATGAATTTTCTTTAATCCTAGCGTGCGATCGGTGGTCGGTTCTTCCTCGCCCGGGGCTCCATCACGATGTGAACAGGTTTGGACATTCCGCTGTGCTGTACAACAGGTAAGGTTTCAAACGAGCTGGGGGTTTTTCATACCTCGATAAATGTTCACATGTAGATCAGTAAGACTGGGACCAGAGTGTCGCGGATCTGTTGCAGACTTCTCAAAGTTCTTAGATCTTCACTCCGTAAAGTCTGTGGTATCCACCAGTCCCTATCGGCCCTTCTTCATCATGGGACTAAACTGTTTAGGCTCACTTAATTCTTTAAAAAATTTGGTTTTTTTCGTATTCCTTTTTCTTATATGTATTTCAATTTCTTATTTATTTCATAATTTTGTAATTTCATTTATTTCATATTTCTATTTCTTCTTTAGCTGAAGTGATAACTTTTATCTCCAAATCATACTTCCCCTCATGGTGTCTAAATTTGGCCGTGTTTCAGTTTATATAGCTTATCCTGTGTGGCTCTTCTTTACCAGCCCCACGATGTACAGTATTTAGGTGAAATCATAGGTGAGATTTCTGCTGTTAAACGTTGTATCACTGTAATAATATTTGTGCTCTCAGGTGAACATCTGTTATTGTATTTGAGTCTGGGGAACTGAGTTTGAGAAATGGTATTTCTTAGGAGTCTTTCATTCCGTTTCCTTTATCCTTTGAGATACTTTCTGTAAATCACTAACGTTATTTAAAGCTCAGTTTAAGCCAGGCAGATAACTGTCGCTGCCTTGAAAAGAAATGTGTGCTTCTAGATACTCTTTTTGTCTCTAAAATCTCACTCCCTGTCTGTTTCAGTGTATACTGAATACCAGCAGTGCATTTGCTCCCGTGAAGGACAATTAAGCCTATGCTGTAGTTCCTTCCTAAGACAGGATGAAAATCATATCAAAAATACTTACTGTTCAACCAAAACTTTTATTCAGTTGCATTGACTCTTCTGCGCTGCCTTTTTAAATGTGCATTTACAAACGTGGATGCGCAGGGAGGGTTTGGGTGGAATTTTTGGGTAACTAATGAAATTCGATGTTTTGCCTGAAGCAGATGTGCTACTAAAGACAGTTTAAAAAACCCACCTTTTTCTCTCGTCCCTCCCTGCCCCCAATATTACTTTGGGTTGGGTTGTGGGGTTTTTGTTTGTTTTTCTAGTTGACACAATGACTCTTTGCTCAGTTGCCAACAGCCGTGAAAATACCTATGGTTTTGTCACAGCAAGATGTGACAACACTGAATTGTTTTGTCGCGGTTTAATGCTGCGATACCATCTCCCCGGTTTTTAGCCTTCCTCCCTCTCTTGCCGCCGTTCTTTACGGGAGAATCCTGCATTTCTGCGGCATTTCACGTATAGTCGCGTAGATCAGGCGTCACCCAGAGATTCGGCTGAAGGGGACGGTCGGTCCAAGACCTTGGATAGGTTTGGCTCTGTCTCGACGCCCGTGTGTTGAGATTCTCTGGCTTCCCTGAAACGGCGAAGCTCGACCGACCTTTTCTTGAGTGCCTGCCTTAACCGAGAGCTCTTTATTTGGCTTTATACACGCGGGAACGAAATAAAGCCATTTGCTCACACCTTGAATCCCATTGACTTGCAGCAGCGCGTGGTTTATAAACGCAGACACGGATGTTCCTCTCTCCTTCCATTTTGTCCAGCACCATGTATGTATTTGGGGGCTTCAACAGCCTCCTCCTGAGCGACATACTGAAGTACACCCCCGAGAGATGTGAAGCTTTCGCCAACGAGACGGCCTGCTCGCGAGCGGGTCCTGGCATCAGGTGCGTGTGGGCGACCACCCCTCCTCGCTGCCTCCCCTGGGAAATGGCGACGGTAGAGCAGCAGCAAAAAGTCTTCGAGGACTGTCCTCCCAAGCCAGGTACGTGGCGCGTTCTTTCCGTTTCCCTTTCCAAAAGGCACGTAGGGTCTCGTGCTTTTCCAGAGCCTCTCTTGCGTTAGTTGTGGGCACTCATCAGAACGAGTTTGGGGTAGGGGCCTCTACTTGTGCTTCCGTACGTGCCCTGGGAGACCTTCCTCCGAGCAGTTGGCTGCCGCGGTGGGGAGATATTTCCAGCTCTCGCTCCCCCTGAAGCTGCTTGCTCGTGAGATTTTAATTTTAGTTTTCCTACCGTCCTGCTTGTACTTACTTTCCGATCCTAAGCAGACAGCATCAGTCAGGGATCAGGCCTGGACCGTTGCTCCGTAGATGTTTGCTCCAAGAACCGGCCTTGCGAGAGCCGGCGATTCGCTGATGAGCACCACGGGGCAGGGAAGGGGGACCCGGGTCCTGCGGTGTCATCCTCTGCTCTTCAAGAGAGACAGCAGGAACAGTGTTTTAAGAAAAGTTACTGTATTTTTCCTTCTACAGTATTCTATGGCTAGGGGCGTACAAAAAGAACATTTAAGGTCTGATTCCTGTGTTCTCTCTTAGGATTGTTCTTAAACAACTTTTCAACGCCTTATCCTGATGCATTCGTTGCTCTGAATCGAATTACACGAACCTTGATTCTGTAATAGGTGGCAGCCTTTAATTATTTAAAAGAAATTGATGTAAAGGGACATTGCTTTGATGGGCTCTCAACGTACAATAAATTTTCACAAAACACAGGCCATAAGCAATTGGAAAGGCGAAGTGGAAAGTTCAAGCTTTGCATGAAAATGCTCCACGTAACCGAAGGCCAGACTTGCAGCAAAACGGGCCCGTGGTGGGAGATGTTCACCCTCCTTGTGACATCCTCTGGCGTGACCGGCCACGCGTGCCCGCTCTTCCTTCGTGCGCTTTCGTGTCTTGGCACGTTTTCTGGTGGTGGGTTTTACGGCTCCTTGGGCGCGAAAAATGATTGATGCTGCAAACGAGTGCAATTTTCTATCAGTTCAATCGCGTGAAAGTATCTCGATTTACTAAGTCGATAACGGAAAATCTACAGGCACTACTGTTTGGTTATATCTTTTGCTATATATAATCAAGTTCTTAGAGCTCTGTCAGGAAATGCCTGTTTTTGGTCATGCAGGTTTTTTTCTTTAATAGTTGTAGACAATGAAAAATGTGATCAGATTACAGACTGCTATAGCTGTACGGCAAATAGAAACAACTGTCAATGGTGCACTGACCAGTGTATCTCAATGCATAACAACTGCACAGAGGAACAGGTAAAGTCTCTCTAATACTTCTGTAGCTTACATTTAGCCTTTGAAATATCAAATGTCCAGATGCCTTCATCTGTCAGTATTATGACAGTTTTGACTGTCACATATGACATATGACATTTATGTCAGTCATATGACAATTATGTCAACATATGACCATTATGTCAGTATTATTGTTTTCGTTATTTCCAATGCATGTCTAGCTCTAAACTGCTAAAACGCTTGAATTTTTTTTCAAGTTGGTCCAAGGGCTTTTCGGGGGACTCTCCACTTAAGTTAGGAGGATGGCTCTGGGCCGGGGACAAGGCGCAGGTTTCACGATGGTGCGATTATTGAGTAAGGCACATAGCCACTTGAGTTTGCCATCAATAGACCCTTCAACAGGAAAAAAAAAAAAACCTAACCCTTTTGTAAAAGCTCTAGTAAGGAAAATGTGTCAGAAGGTGGCTCGGGGGAATATCGTGAATAGACAGTGCCGGCTGTGTCCGGTGTCCCAGCTTTTGAATACGCAGGTCTGAACTGTGAAGTTTTGCCTGGTAGTCGCTGCTGTTATAAACCCACCTTGGCTGGATGGGAGCGAGCCTCATCTGTGCTATTTATTTTAGGTTCCTATTACTCTGTATGACAATTGTCCGAAAGATAACCCTGCCTATTACTGTAACAAAAAGACAAGTTGTAAAAGCTGTGCCATGGATCAAAACTGTCAGTGGGAACCTAGGAACCAGGAGTGCATCGCTTTACCAGGTAGGTATTGGTTGAATTTGTGTAAGAAAAAAAAAACAAAACCAAAAACAAAACCCCAAACAAATCAAAAAACCCAAAATTCACACAGTCCAAAAATTGTAGGGGTTCTTTTGTTTGGTTTCGGTTTTTTTGCCCCCAAACCTGTAATCTTTTAGTGTTAAGCTGGAGTAACTGATGTTGTTTAATCATACCAGTTTTGGTAAGAAATTTTTCTTCTAGTAAATTCAGAGAGTCTGATGGAATATTTTTCAGTCCCAGTTGTCTGGAGTGTGATCATTTGTATAATTATTAGGCTGTATTCCATCTCTCTTTTCATTTGATAAAAGCAGTACTGTTGATATAATAGGCTTCCGCAAGATATTAGATTTAATAA
>JAVJGG010000054.1:45859219-45870933 GCA_035590195.1 Aviceda cuculoides
GCAAAAGCGTAATGGCACATACTGGACGAATTAGGCAAATAACACCGAAAGTGTACAAGGAATAAGAGCACTTTCTCTTATTAGAGTGTTTCCAGGGGGGGGCTCACAGGAGTTGATTATTAGTCCCCCTGTAGTAACATTTATATCTTTTTTTTCCCCAGTGACTGGGAGAGAAATATAGCATCTTCAGTGATTAACATTTGCAGTTAATAAAATACAGAGAAAGGGAATAAAACCAACACAGACCCTTTTAATGGGCGTGGAAGGCCTTTCCCTAGTAACTCTGATCGGTGTGGACGTGTCCAGGTCTGGTGTTTGCTGGTCTGGAAGAGTGAAATATGAAGAGACTTAGGAGAATAGCTGTGAGAATGAGAAAAACATCTTTTAATGAGATAGATCAAGAGCTTGGTCTGTTTAATTGGTCCTTAAAAAGGGGGTGACTCGATCATATGTGTAAAAAGACCATCTGAAAGATCGACACTTCGGAGCTTTTCAATCTGTTAGATAAACCTGAACCAAGATGTTGGAGCTAGACGTCAGCTCGGCAGAAATTCACACTGAAAATGTCCATCAGGTTTTTTTGTAAGGGAAATAATTAACCACAAAGTATAGGGAGTTTTTCAGTAGTGGGCATGGCTTTACTTGGGATGAAACAGGGATTAATCCTGGAAGTTTGGTGCTGTGGACGGGATTAGCACAACAACCCTCTTCTGTCGAAAGGTGTCCTAACAACCGTGGCTTTAAGCCGTCGCTAAAATACTCATTTGCTCTTTCTTCTGCAATGATTTGACTGTTCAATGTTGCAAGTGCTTTGACTACCTGCTGCAGGTAACTAAATGCTGATGTTGCACTTCAGTTCCCCTAAACAGCTTTTCTTTTCCTCCCGAATTATTATACGTAGATACTTCCGAGCCTGCTGGTAAGTCATGCTGGTTTGGGATGGGGCTGTAGGTTTTATTTTGGTGGAAGGGCTCTTTGGCTACTTCGAACATTGTGAAGGTCACTTGCAGCTCTGGGTTTACTTTCTTTTTTTTTCCCCCTCCCAGAAAATATCTGCGGAACAAACTGGCATTTGGTTGGCAACTCCTGCTTGAAAATTACAAACGCCAAGGAGAACTACGATCATGCCAAACTGTCCTGCAGATCCAACGGTGCTTTGCTGGCTTCTCTCACGACCCAGAAAAAGGTAGAATTTGTTCTAAAGGAGCTGCAGAAGATGCAGTCTTCGGTGAGTGCGTCTCTTTTATGTCCCCTGAGTAATTAAGCTCTGACTGTGGAAGAGTCCTTGCTGTGGTATTGTATGCTCTGTACAGAATAGACATGCCTCTTAACTGAAAAGGACTGATTTTTCTTTTGAAATTCAACATACCCTATGGGTGCTTTTGAACTGGAATTGCAGAGAATGTAAATGGGAAAGATAAATATAAACATACATGGTGCCTCAAAGGTATCGCTTTCTATAATGAAATCACACGCGCATTTCTCTTGTGGGATACATGACTGCAGCGGGAGTCCTCTCGTGACTTGTACACAATATTTTATAAATAAAGGTCCCTTTGGGGCACCGGAGGTGTTTAATGTAAAGCATTTAAAGTTATTTATTCTGCTCAGAAAAGCGGCTGTTTAAAATGTCAGCTTCTTACTCAGCAGAACCGCTTGGCTTATTTGGAGTTATTTATGTTTGATTTAGTGGCAGGTGCTTTTCTGTCGGAGCCAGTGAGAAGTGAATTGGAATCTGTCCCTCTTAATGCATCAATAAAATAAATACATATTTTTTTTTTCCTCTCCCTGGCAGAAGGGCGGAGGTATTCAGGGCAGGTTGTGTAGGTGGTGCTAAAGCCCTAACAAAGAACAATGCTGTGCAGCTTTGCTGAAATCCCAGTTTAGGCTGCAGAGCTGCTGTGGGTTGATGGCACATCAGAATAACTCCTCCTGGGTGCCCGAGGCCGCTGTGGGCAGGGCTGGCCGTCGGGAAGAGTTTTATATAGGGAAAAGGAGGCTGGAGGCAGCAGGATTGCTGCTTTTTGGAGAACGTACTTCAATACTGAAGTGAAATATTCCCTTGTTGAAATGAGAATATTTCCTACTTTGATGCCCTTTGTAATTTTAAAATGGCATTTCAACAATTACAGGGTTTTAGAGGGGATTCAATTTGGCCGAGAAAAAGGTAAGCTGCAATTCAAGCCAGATTGTTTGTTGAGTCTTTTGTGAAGAGGGGAAGCCAAGCCTGGGATATTGTAAAAGTACGTGGTTCGAACAGCTGCAGGTGTTTCTGGATATCCCAGTGGTTAAGTGTGGGGTAAATTCCTGAAGACACATGGTAACCCTTCCCTAATAGTGTTTGAACCCTTACACCGGGCAGAAAAAATTGTTAATTTATGGTTTGTTTGTTTTGGTTTTTTTTTTTTCATCTACCATAACATTTAAAAAATAAACCTCAGAAATCTAAAGACACTATTACCCTTTTAGTGGCTATTAGCACTGAGCGCTTCTAATGTGGGAAAATACTTTTGCTAAAAAAGCCAACCTGTACCTGGTAATCCAACTCCTGCCATTCGACGGCACGCTGCTGCTGTGCTGGGGGCGGCTGGGCTTTGCAGTTACTCCTCTTTCAAGTAAGCTGCTTGTAGGTGCTTCGTAATAATCAGAAAAAACGTTGGTGTTGGCACATAGCGCTGTGTAACCCTGTGGCTGTTAGAAGTCGCGGCTCGAGGGTTTGAGAGTGCCTAAAATCGGTTTGAAGTGGGTGATGGTTATCCAGAGCAGGGAGGGAAGACGTATGGTCTAGAGCCTTCCTAGGACAGCTGTGCCACCGAAGCACTTCGGTGGAGAAAAGATTTTTAACAGTAAAATACCATATTGTACCAATACAGTTGAAATGCTTCTCCCCGAAACAAGTGTGCCAAAAATTAAATTGCCAGTAGAAATAATGGTATTATGGGTTCTTCATATTGAGAATTTTATTGCCAGCAATCCTAATTTAGATTTGACCTGCTCTGTCTCTCTACCCGTCCATATAAACACAGTCACAAACAGCAGAGGTCTCCTGGTCAGAGGGTAGAGGAGGTAGATTGTATCATTTAAATTGTGCAGGGGACTGCTAGTTTTCTTCCTCACGTCAAAGGGAAGCTCCAGAAATTTTTCTCCTGTGTCTCGCCATTTATAGGAGTCACAAACATGTAAAGAACAACTTGCAGTTAATTTCATAGTGAGGCAGTGTGAACGTTTGACTTGTTCTCCTCCTGGCTTAGATAACTAGAAATGCAGTTTGAAAAAAAAAAAAAAAAATTGGCATTTCCTGAAGGATTTCTCTATCTCTGTGGCATTTAATTCTGATAGCACTGAGAAACAAATATTTCCCTTATTACATTTTTGCAACACCTAACCTGGCAGAGTTATGAGCATTATATGGTGATGTGTATTTTCTTTTAATACCTAAAGTAATAAAACTGTGTATTATATCTACCGTTTTCTTTCATTTCTAGCCCAAGACTTTGACTCCGTGGGTTGGACTGAGGAAAATCAACGTGTCGTATTGGTGCTGGGAAGACATGTCTCCCTTCACCAACACCCTGCTCCAGTGGCTCCCCGATGAACCCAGCGATGCTGGATTTTGTGGTTATTTAGCCGAACCTTTCCAGCAGGGACTGAAGGCAGCAACGTGTATCAACGAAGTCAACGGCAGTGTCTGCGAAAGGCCAGGTAACGATATCCAACTTGTGCGCCTCGTGGGGAGCGGGTTGGCTGATATATATTTATATTTCCTAGAGAGTAAAGAGGATCCCGTTCCTTACATTTAAAACTAGCCGCATCGCGACTTTACCAAAGAAAAGTAGTTCTGAAGAAGTGCCTTGTGTAGGTGTTTCATACAGGAATTGGAGATTTTAAAACCAGGTCTACATTTATGCTGTTAACTGTAAAATGCTTGAATCGCATTATAGTTTCATTATTTTGCTCTAAATTGCATACCTGAATGTGACATTTAGGTTAATTATGGTAGGGAGCAATGTCCCCTTTGAAAAAAAATAAAAAATAAAAGCTACTTTGCATTTGAACTCCTCTTTCTCCCGTCCTCTGCTCTGTAGCCAGAGGAGAATTTTATCAAAGTTTGAAATTAATTGGGCAAGACGCTTTGGAGATATGAGAACTTTGAAAAAGAACCTATTTGCTTTTGGGAAAAGTCTTCTAGATTTGTTGGGACTGCATATCTTTTAAAATGGCTTGGTCTGTTAACTCTCCATTATAGCTGATTATTTCTGAATACCAATTAGTGCCTCTTCAAGTTTTAAGAAAGTTGGCTGATTACATACAATTTCTAAGTAGGCTACACTATATCGTTCTTTGTGGAAGTGCGGGATGCAAGTCACGAATGTGGAACCTGAACTCAAAATTTTGTATATTTTAACTTGCAGCACTTGGAATTGCTTTAAGCTTTAACTTGGTTTTTATGGTCTGAGAACAGCCACTTGAAACAGATGATAAAGCACTGGCTCCCACCAGAAACTCCTGAGTTAGTTCTGCTCTCAATACTCATTTTACGTGCGGAACTGATCAAATAACTTAAACCGCGTCCCAGCGCGCTCGCATAAAACGTGGGGTTTCTTCCCAGCGCTTCGTTTGGGAGAATAGCTAAGGAACACGTCAGCGGACCTGCGGAGAGAGAAAGATCTCGTTCGTAACGGTGTGAATTAGGGGGAATACCTCGGAGGTGAACAGCCTTAATGAGCGTTAATGCTTTTTAAGGCACGCAGTAAGAGGACTGACCTGGCGGTACTCGCTGCGTTTGTCCTCCCCGTCACAGCAGTTACCTCCCGCTCCATCCAGCCACACCGGCGCCGCGAACGAAATCTTTCCAGTCCGCGATCCCCGACTATTTCTCAGCCTGAATACCAAACGGGGCTTTTTTTAACCCTCCGCCCTTCTCCCTGGGGACTCGCTACCCCTTTCTTTTCGGGAAACGAGCTGACTCTGGTCCCCTTGCCCGCAGCCAACCACAGCGCCAAGCAGTGCCGCACTCCCTGCGCCCTGCGGACGGCCTGCGGGGAATGCACCGGCGGCAGCTCCGAGTGCATGTGGTGCAGCAACGCCAAGCAGTGCGTGGACTCCAACGCCTACGTGGCCTCCTTCCCCTACGGGCAGTGCATGGAGTGGTACACCATGAGCAGCTGTCCCCGTGAGTTGGCGCCTTCTGCCTCGCGAAGCGGGTAGGCCGGCGCAGGCCGCGCGGCGGTGGCCGGCGGGAGCCGCCGAGCTCCGCGCGTCCGTCGCGCCCAAAAATTTCCACGCACGCACCTCCCCGCCGGTTCCCTTCGCCCCGGCCCCGGGAGGTTTTAGCCTGAGCGGGGGGTTCAGGCCCGCGGAGCGTTAAGGGGGAATTAAGTGGCGGTGACGGGAAGCGTCGGTTAAAGTCCGTGGCGGATAGCGAAGGCTTTCGAGCGCCACGGGTGAAATCTCCCCTCTGGTTTCCGAGGGAGAAGTACTCGCGTCGTCGTTTGAATGCCTGTCCTTCAAATTAATTGTCACGTAATTTCATGTGGTTAACTTCTTTCCGTGCCTCTCCTGTATCTCTTTTATTCGCGTATGGGGCCATGTAATTTAATGTTAGATTATCTGTGTCAAATCCCAATTAGGGCTTACGCGACTGTTTTATTCTGAAGTATTGTCTGCGTATAGCCCACAGTAGGAATTTCTAAATAAACTGACTTTCTATAATGTCATTTTTTAATATGACATTATAATGTCATAAATTTATATGACTTTTATAATATAATAATAATAAATATGACTTTAAATAAATGACACCCCCCCACCCCCCCCCGCGTTTTAGGTAGATGTGAGCAAACTGCAGAAGATTTATGGTGCTAGGGAATATTGCTTTCTGTTTTCAAACTGTGGGGAAATAGTCCAGAAATTTAAAAAGGGGTCAAGCAGTTTTAGAAATTATGTGTATTTTTGTTGAATTCTTTAGGCGCTGAGCATGAGCAGGGGAGTCTGGAAAGCCGGGGCAGAGGGAGCGGAGTGCCTGTGTTCCCCAGGAGGGAAGTTGGGCAGTTTGAGTTGCTGCAATTGCTCCAGGAATTTTTGGAAGTTGATGAGAATAAGCTGGGTAGCTTATGGCTAAAAATATGCCAGGTAGCTCATTGTTGCAGAGTAAGAGATGGAGAAAATTAGTTTCAGGTAACTGTCAGACATGAGAGTGTGAACTTCCCCTTTTGCCAGAGGTCAGAATTTGGAGGAGGCATCAGGCAGGAGATGAGTTGGCTGAAATAATGGAAAACCATGGGGTTTTTTACTACTTTAAAAATTTTTTTTAAAGGCAAATATTATCAATTTAAACATCAAGATAGAAAGTCTGCTCATCTTGGAACTCGAAGTAGCTACAAAATATTTTTTTAAGATGGTATGGGGGAAGGAATAGAAAAACTTTACTATATGAAATGAGTTTGTTGCCCCTGAAATACAATCCCACTTGAGAAAGGAACAGTTAAAGGGTGGCCATGGTTTTTCCCTGATTTATTTGATTGATGGGCCCAGGGGATCTGCATGTGGCACTCTGAGCATCCTAGGAAGACAAATTCCATTCCGTATTGGTATTCTGTGCTTTTTGGCTCAGATAAATACTTGAAATAGTAGTGTGTGATATTAACACATGTGGTAAGAAGAGACTCAAAGCAATTAAACAAACTGGGTTTTAGCCTTTGCTTCCAGATGGCTCATTTTATCATCTGATCCATTGTAAATCAATCGGAGATCTTTCGTAGTGGGGAACACTAATCTCGGGTTTTAGTGGCTGGCGTGCAATGGTTAGACAAACCTTACGTGTGTATTGCGTTGTTTCATCGCTCGCTGATTAATGCTAATAGTTATCTTAGCTTCTAGAATAAATATGCTGATAGGAATGAATATATATATGTCTCACTGTGAATATCAGAATTAAATATTTACAGATTTGGTGAGATAAATACTTAAGGCCACAGAAGACAGACAAGGGTTTCTGTGTTCGTTGTCACCTGTGTTTTGGGTCAGTGATTTATTCCACAATTTGATGTTTGTTTTTGTTGGGGTTTGGTTTTTTTTGTTTTTTTTTTTTTTTTTAATAGCTGAAAACTGTTCAGGCTACTGCACGTGTGCTCACTGTTTGGAGCAGCCCGGCTGTGGGTGGTGCACGGATCCGAGCAACACCGGCAAGGGCAAGTGCATCGAAGGCTCTTTCAGAGGGCCGGTCAAGATGCCAGCGCCGTCCGCAGCAGGGAAACACAGCTTGGAGCCCGTCCTCAACGTCAGCATGTGTCCCGTGGAGAACAGCTACAATTGGTCTTTTATTCAGTGTCCAGGTAAATGAGCAACGTTTAAGTGTTGGAACGTTTCAGCCGTAGCAACGGTTAAATGCAAGGGGAGAGACTTTTTAAGACTATAGTGGTGTCTGTGTTCCCTCCTGTTAATGGAGGGAGGAAAAGGACTTGGAAGACAAATAAGAATATTTGAAGAAAATAACACATTTTGAGATGGAAGGAATCGTGTGGGTATCTGCAGGGGAGCTGCAGAGGTTTGCTACATGAAGACTTATCTATGCATTACTCCGGCAAAATTTTTCCTTTCCTTACAAGCTTTTGCCAAGTTTTTTAACTTTTGTTTGTTTATTTGCTTTAGGGTTGTTTGAAAGAAAGGCAGTTCTTTCTCTGAAGGTTGATTTAACTGTTAGCAATGCTCAGGGTGATTCTGAAATAATATTTTTGACACCAAACTTGTAGAATAAAATTACCTGGACCACTGCTACACCCTTCTTCTCCATTCCTCCTTGTAAATCCGTCCCACCAGCTGCTTCCAGTCCCATCTGTCCAATATGCACATAATCTTTTGGAGTTCAGTTTTCTATGTGTTGCTTTAAATTTCAAGTTTTCAGTACACACTTCTCTTCTGAGTTCACATTATCGCTAGCAAGACTGCAAGAGCCTCTTTGGAAGGTGCATGAAATGGTTTCATTCAGCCTCTGTGGAACACAGACTTCTGAGGCTCTACGTAAAGTGCTATATTTGAGCACAAATACTCACCTTTTTCTGTTTTCTTCAGCCTGCCAGTGTAATGGGCACAGTAAGTGTGTGAATGAAAGCATCTGTGAGAAGTGTGAAAATCTGACAACTGGCAAACACTGCGAAACTTGTATCTCGGGCTACTACGGCGATCCTACTAACGGAGGAACGTGTCAGCGTAAGTGATGCCTTTAGTCTTCTTGCACTCAAGTCTTTGATGTTTTTCGCTCTTTACTTATTCCTTTGGTATATTAACTGAAATTATATCCTGCTAATGCACTTTTTCTTTCCTGCAAGCAAGGCACAATCCTTGTTTCTTCAAATCAAAGATACAGAAAGTGCTTGATGAAATTCTTTGACTTCATTGCACAAGATAGAAATGATTTTTTTTTTGCCCTCCTTTGTAAGTTGTAAATGACCATAGTGAAAAATGTGTGCGTTTTAGTGTTTGACCATCCTGTTTTGAAAAGAAACAGTGTTGATTCCAATGTCTTGCACAAATTTCTGCTTATCTAAATTCTATTACATTCGGTTAATGCGTTGTGCTTTTATTGTTGTAATTGTCTGCTTTATAAAAGGCTTGCTATATTTCACTGAGGAGTTGGCTGGATTTCAGGTGAGGATTAGGTGATCCCTGTTAAAATTGCATTTTAAGTTTGTAAAGTGCTTTGGGACTCTTGACACAAAGAACTTTTTTCAGTTGTGCAAGATCCAGTTAACAAACCGGGGAAAAAATCTGTCTTGAAGGACCAATACAGGTAATACCGAGAAATGAACATGTAAGATTTCAAGTTTTGCACTAGAACCTTCCGACATTATTCTGAATTACTGTGAATTTTGTGGTGTTGTAGCATGGGGAGACCAGTTGTAAACTAGAATCCAGCCATGGTAAGTGATATGCAGATGTAAGGGAAGGCGCTTCTTGCTCTGAGGAGCTTTAATGGAGTTTAGTTAGGTGGAGTGATATAATTAGATACAGTGATGGAAAAACTAGAACAGAAATAACATTGTATGGTGTCAGAGTAGTCTCAGCACTTCCATTGAGTGACTGTGGGTGGTTTGGAGGCATCCCAGAAGAAATAAGTGAAGGTAATTAATGAGGGGACATTGAAGACTTTCGAGTTGCTCCTTCCAAGTGTGGAGACAATCCAGTAGAAAATACTTGGAAATTCATTTAGTATGCTTACTGGAAGTAGCGTCGACCTTTTGGGTGAAGATGAGAGTCAGTCGCTGGAGCACGAACGTCCTGTTTCCTAAAGCAAGAGCAGGTTGATGTTTGAGGCTATGAGGACAAACCTCCCAGCGGACAGATTTGAGGAGGAGGTGACAAGATCGCAGACAGGGACAAGGCTGCCTTGCTTAGAGAAAAGGGTGTTGCGGTAGCCAGGATATGAAATTACGCTAGACAGCACAGTGGCACAGGTACAAAGGAGAAGGAGCATCTCTGACATTTCAGAACGTTATCTGCGAGATTAAATACCGCTGATATTTGTAAACTCATTTCACGTGAAGATAATTTGAAATGCAGGAATGAATAAATTGAGACTGAGTTGGTGTCCTGGTTTCAGCTGGGATAGAGTTATTTTTCTTCCTAGTAGCTGGTATAGTGCTGTGTTTTGGATTTAGTATGAGAAGAACCTTGATAACACATGGATGTTTTCAGTTGTTGCTCAGTAGTGTTTATACGAAGTCAAGGATTTTTCAGCTTCTCACACCCAGACAGCAAGAAGGCTGGAGGGGCACAAGAAGTTGGGAGGGGACACAGCCAGGACAGCTGACCCCAACTGGCCAATGGGGTATTCCATACCATGAGTTGTCATGCCCAGTATATAAACTGGGGACAGTTGGCCTGGGGGGGGTCACTGCTCGGGAACTAACTGGGCATCGGTCGGCGAGTGGTGAGCAATTGCATTGTGCATCACTTGTTTTGTATATTCCAATCCTTTTATTATTATTTTAATTTTATTATTATCATTATTATTTTCTTCCTTTTCATTCTGTTACACTGTTCTTATCTCAACCCACAAGCTTTACTTTTTTTTCCCCCAATCCTCTCCCCCATCCCACTGGGTGGGGGTGCAGTGAGCAAGTGGCTGCGTGCTGCTTAGTTGCTGTCTGGGTTTAAACCATGACAGAAGCCTTCACCCCCCCCAGGGAGCCTCATCTTCCTTGCCAGCTCAGCCACGTGGTCCTCCCTGCTCACCCTCCCCATTGCCTGCTTCTCCGCTGCCCAGCTCAGCGGCACCTCCCGTTCCCTTGGTGGTCCTCCCCCATTTGATTTGGAGTTTTTTTGGTTGCTTTGATTTCCTCCCAAGGATGACAAACCCCCCCAGATCGTCCACAGCTGTAGCGGGGGGCCCATAGCAATTCAGCGATTGTGCTTCCTTCCTCCTGGCCCCTTTGTGCTCACCAGTGTCCTTGGCAGCTCCCAGCAGGGATGCTGTGATTTTTTGGCACCCACCAGGTCAGTAGTTCCACTGAAAGCCTGGATTAAGGCTGCAGGAGGAACGAAGGGCTTCACCAATTTTAGGTGTGAATTTCTTGCGATGCTCTTTAAAACATGATAGGGAAATACCAGAGCAAAGTGCCAATCCCTGGTGCTGCTGGTGGAGGAAAGGCTCACAGACGGCATCCAGTTGGGCTCATATCCAAAATAAGGAACTATCAAAGAGGAGGGGAGGTGGCCTCTGCCTGCTGAAGCAGGGTGAGGGCTCCATTTTCTCCATCTTTTGGAACTCCCTGTGGAGTCCAGTTCCCTGTGTATCGCTGTGGATACATGAGCTCACTTAAAAACCTATTTTCCCAATGGAAAACTGGCCTTGGGAGCTATTAGCACAGAAAAACTTCCTTTGATTTTCAAAAGTAGTTCATCAGAGCAGTGCTGAATGAAATGAGTGAAAAAAAATCAGGCACAATGAAGCAGTGGCTCGCATGTTGTGTGTGCAAGATGCATAAGCTTCTCAATTTTAAAAATATTTTGTTGAAAAATATTTCTGCAGGTATTTATTTCCATCATCTCTTTTAAAATGTGTTTTACCACAAGTTCTGGAGAGCAGCTCATTTGCAATGATGTTGCCATGCTTTAAGCTGGAAAAGCTGGAAACTTTTTTTTTTTTCTTTCTGCCATCAGGGCAGAGTGATGGCCACACTCAACCTCTGTCACCAGCCCAAGCAAAACCGGCACGTAGCGAACATGCCAGACAGGCTGATCATCACCTGAACTCAGTCGTGGGCACAGAAATTGCTGACTGGGGAGCAGCTCGGGGAAATCCCACCTCTTCTAAATAGTGGGATGAGGATGTTTCCCAAGTCTCTGGCAGAGCTGCTCCTTTGGGAAAGCCCTGGCCCCAGCATGGGTGAGAAACCACCTCCTTGGAGAGGCGAGAAGGGGAAGGGGTGTGTGTGTCCACTCACTAACGAGGGTGGCAGATTTCCGAGGTTACTCATTAACTGGGAGCTGATACTCTGTGCAGAGAAGGGTATTTGGTAACCACGGCATGTGTTTTTCCCTCTAGCGCTGCCCAATTGCCAGGGAGGAAACCCAGGCAGGAGGTGCCACCTCACCCACCTGCCTGCTGCCTCGGGGTGGATTTGCAGCTAGAAAAACCAGTATATTTCTACCAGACACAGACTTAGAAGCATGCTGTTTTTTATCTTTGCCTGTTTAAATTTTGTTGGGGGGGG
>JAVJGG010000054.1:45884371-45919888 GCA_035590195.1 Aviceda cuculoides
CCATCATCCAGATCATTAATGAAGATGTTAAACAGGACTGGACCCAGTATTGACCCCTGGGGTACACTGCTAGTTACTGGCCTCCAACTAGACGTCATGCCACTGGTCACCACCCCCTGGGCCCAACCGTTTGACCGGTTTTCAATCCACCTCACTATCTCCTCGTCTTAGCCCGTATTTGCTAGGCCTACCCTCGTGAGGGATCTCATGTCTCCTTCATGAAGAGCCTGTAGTCGTATAAATCCGCTTTTGCCTGGTATCACACTGTACTTCCAGTCCATTCACCATCTGGTGTAACTGCTCTCAGATTTGACGCCACAGGAAAGCTTTTCCACACTGGATGCTAAGACACTCGTACGGTTTGACACTACGCTTCTAACGTTGCCTGGGGGTACTGCTTTACTCTAACTAATTTCTTTTCCCTCCTCACCATCCTGATAATTTTTTTCAGAGCAGTTGTTGAGTAGGAGATGGTATTATGAAAAAGTAATGGTTCCATAGAGGAAAAACTAGAGAAAAGTCAGTAAAAAAGTATGATTTGTCTCCAGGACTCACTGTGTCCTTTCAGGTCTTGTGCAATCTTCCACGGTGGATTGAGCTGCCCTCAATTGCCCTTAATTGCAGTCTGTGTTCCCACCTGTCCTTTCTGTACCTCTTTCCTATTTGCTTTCCCTATTTTTTTCCTTTTTTATCAAGTCTTAACTCTCTGTAGAAGTTTATCTTCAGTAAGATAAAATACAAGATAACTCAAGGTATGGATTTCTGCGACAAAGACTTCCTCCTAGTCAGTCCTTGACTGGGATTCACTACGAGATTTAAAACAGAGCCGTGGGGTGACTTCTCACTTCTTGACCTCTCTGCTTTCCGGACCGCTCCTTCAGCGCTCACCTCCGGCTCCTTTCTTCTCGACTCGTTAATTAAAACTACGTGTTGCAGTCCGGCCAGGATGCAAACTGTTTTTCTTATCTCAGAGACTGCCTCCTACAGTTCTGCTCATTGCTGTTCCACTATTAAACTTTTTGCAGCTACAGAATGTGTTTCAAGTTCCCATTTGAAATTAGAGTGTTTTTAATATAAGAAGTATGATGAAGTCAGTGAAACTCCGCTATTGCCAGACTGCTGGAAAATGTTCTCTCTTTGTGTGTGTGCGTCACCTTGCAGCTTATGCGTGTGTTTGGTCTGTTCCTGGGCAGTGCAGCATGTCCAACCAGGATTTTGAGGGGTTTTTTATTTGTTTGGATGTCATAATAAACGGTCATTGTGTGTACGCTTTCTTATCCTGGCTTATTTTCAATTTAGAAACAGTAAGTGTATTAAAAGAAGTGTTTATGTGTATATAAAATCTTGAAACAGAAAACTACAGAAATGTACAGTCTCTACTGCAGAGCAATTAATCTACAATCCACATTTTTTTAAATATTAGAAACTTTATTCTGAGGTTCTTGATTGAAATCTGTCTCTCTTTCCTTCTCTTCTTGCCTGTTAAAATCTAGACTTGGAGAGTATAAATGCTCTTTTGTGTTAGAGATAGCCGTGTCCCTGCCAATACTGAATTCTGGCTTTTTTTTTTTTCCTTCTTGCTCCACCTCTCTTCATAACCACTTCAGTTCACGGGGGGGGTTTGTGAAGGATATTGGGTTAGGATGTCTTTCCCTGCCTGCTTTAATGACTTGAAAAGATTATTTTGTGAAAGAACTACAGCTGCAAAATGCAGAAAGCCTTCAAACTACAGCAATCTGTTCCTAATACCTCCCGTCTGAGTGGTTTCTGAGTATGAAAGCTACGTTGTGGCGTTCACTTAAAACCTTAGCTTGCCAACCATTCTTGAAAACCCAGGTAAGGTCTTGTCGAAAACGTCTCGATAATTCCATTCTCTCTGCTTTGCAGCTCCTCTCTGCTAACAAACTTTTGTCTGGCACGGCCGCTACGACTTTGTAAGCGCTGGGCAAACCCCAGCTGTTCAGCTTTCTCTCTTTTACTTGGAAAGCACTGCCCGGAATATTCCTAATCTTCCACCAAACCGAGTGCGCACCCTTTAGAAAAGGACATTAGTGGATGTTGTCAGGGTTGATGTTTTTCTGGAGTCATGTAAATGCGATCATATGATCTTTTTCCACCCGCTGTTTTTTTCCTGTTTTCTTAATCTTTGTTTTGAGTTTGCTTTGTTATTCTTTCAAAATATAGCTCAGACTAGAAAAGAGCTATAGAATACAAATAATCAGCTATGTTACAGTAAGGAGCAAGGAAATTCAATGCAGGAACTTTCAGAGGACTTTTCTTGTGCTTCAATCCAGGCAAAAGTCGGCTCACTCAGAGGTGAAACTTCAGTTCTGGAGCTGGCAAGTAGTTAATAGTGAGAATCTGAAACTCTCTTTGATACTTGGGTAAATGTCAGCAGTTTTTAACAACGTTTAAACTAACATGTATCTACCTGGAGCAGATTCCAGTGAGTCCCTCTCCTGAATGCACAGGGGGTGAAAATTAGAGTTACTAATACAGCTAGCTTCAGCCCCTTTTTAATGGCTGTAAGCTTTCTGCTCCATTACAGCTTACTGTTGAAGGTGTTTTCTGCCACTCACTAATATAAACTTGTGTTCTTGTCTTGTTTCATGCCCAAACTATTGTTTTCATTAATACTCTGTCCCATTTGATTTTAGATTTTTTTTTTTTCCCTCCCAGATTCAGAGCCCTTGCTATGAAGCCTTTTGCATTGATCTCTACTTTCTGAGTATATGTAAGACGCCTAGGAGCTGATTAAAGAAAAAACACAGTTCGTAATTGTACCATTAACTGGCAATTGCCTCCTCTCTCTCCCTCGTGTTGGTTGAAGTATTTTAATTTGAATGCACTTAAATGTTAATTATGAGCCAAATGCTTCAAGGAACAAAGAGAGGCGAACGGATTTTGCAGCCTTTTTGCATACGAAATATACCATTTGCAAAATCTCGCTGGATAGTCACTATATATTGTTTGCTTGGCAATACATCGTCACGTCGGGCTTCAAAAAATTCCTGCCCTGCCCACGTAGCGTTGCTGCACGTGCTGCTCGGTGGAGCGCTGCGACGGCATCGGGCAGCTCACACTGCCTGAGGACTGGGCGTAATTGGGAACTGGTGGGAAATTTTCCAGTCGCTTAAATTGCTGCCTTCCACTCTGATTTCATAAAGGCTGTAGTGGAAAGAAAAAGCTAAAATTGCCTCCGCTGCTTACATTTTTTGGTTTCTCAAACTTCTGCGTGGGCTCTTGAAGCTTTTTTTCTGGGTTCCTCCAGTTGATTTATTTCAGGACTGTGGGTCTATATAGCCCCTTCTAAAGCTTTATTTCTTTCTACACAGAAAGTTAATGCACTGTGGATAGCTTAATTCAGTCACATAATGTGTTGTCATAATTATCCTCGATATTCCAAAATACGCTTTTTGCTGTGATAGGCAAATATTTGTGAACCCACTCAAAATGTTGAATCGCCGTTCAGTCCATCTGCTGAAATTGCGAACGGCGAACCAAAAGGTGGAAACCATTCACCTCCCGTAAATCGATCGCTGCTTTCCAGGGAGCTGCTCAAAGTTCAAGCGCAGAAACTGTAATAAACGGGAGACCTGAGGAGTCGAGGACAGCCTCGGGTGCGCTGTAATTAAATCAGCCTTTCGTTTGCAGCGCTCGCTTTCGGTGGTGGAGGGGGTGACCGTCACTAACCTGGGTGTAAATGCCGACAGAAGCCGTAGCCTGCGCTGTGCCGCGGGACGGAACGTGAACCGCTACCTCCAAACCTCTTGGGTGATATTCCTCTTTAAAGAACTACCTTCCTTCGGGGCCCTCCCGTTGCTTTTGCTAACTTCCCGCTGGCGCGGACGTCGCCAGGATGCCTGCATCCGAATTTGGAAGCAAAATGCCCATTTTAGTGCTCCGGCGAAGAGCTGCTCTGCTGCGATTTGAATAAGATCACAAATAGATGTGGGAATGCGATTCTGCTCTGAATACGCTTTCAGGAATGGCGCTTTCTTGGATTCGAGTGCTTTGTGTATTAGACCTGTGACTACTAATTTCGATACATTTTTACGACCTTTTCTTCTTGCCTTAGTTGTGAGGCGAAGGGAACAGCAGAAGCTCTGTTGATTCCTCTGCATCGGAAGACCTTTGCTCTGCCTCTCATAGCCCAAGGGTTTGCTCCGGGATTGTGTTATTTTCCCGAACGGCCTCCTTTGACCTGTCAAACAGTTCCCACTGGTTTATAGTGATAGGCTGAAAACGTACGTAGGAATGTAAGAGAGTAGATTCTCTTCACATCTCTTTGGCTTTGCAGAACTGGCGATAACATTGTAAGTGTGTCTTTTTCTTAAGCCAGTAGATATTTCCCGTGTTAGTATGTAGGCAAAGCTCACATGGAGCCATATGCTGCTGGTGTCAGCTGGATTTTAGGGTAGAGATGAATTATAAACTAGACTGAGTCTTCTAAGGAATGGTGCTCTGGCTGATTAAAGCAGGCTCATTTTCTCTTATGCTGACCGTGGCTATTTAAGTTGGAAATAGTAGCCGGTGTTTCATAAAGTGCCAGGAATTACATTCCTAAAAAGTCTTCACAATCCTCAGACAAAGCTCCTACTCTGATCTTTATCATCATTATATTAATGTTTCATGGTTCTTATGTCCAGCAGTATGCAAATACGGACATCTTCGCAAGTTCTCATTTTTCGAAGGAAATCTCCTTCGTTAAAGCAGTTTTGGATTAAATTTCTTCTTCTGGTACTCTTTTCCCATCCTGCTATTTCTATTGGCAGTGTTACCCATAAAACAGGTGGTCTCTATTAGCATGAATCTTAATACCAGCTTCAGTTAAGCTTTAATTTTACTTGCCGTTTCGCGTTTAATGTGGTTTGGGAAGCATTTGTGTTTGTGCAGAGCTAAATGATGGATGACACTTTGCTACGGCCAAGGAAAGCTTTGGGGTACCCTTAGCTCCTGCCGGGTGAGGAAGACGGTACCCTCGGCTTAAAAACGGAGCTGGAGGAATGTCGGATCCCACGCTTCCACCTTCCTTTCATTTTCAGGCTTTCGACCTCTTTAAGGTGACAAGAATATTGCCGGCGGTGACGCTCTCTAGGGTTACCTCTTTGAGGTTTACAGCCTGACGAAAAGGCTTTGATAATGCACGTAATAAGATAGAGCGAAGAAAGCATACTGCAGTTAAAAAGCAGAGTCCGTAACTGCCTCTGATATCCTGATTCGTCCCTGGGGGAAACATTAGGTATTTGATACAGGGCATAAATATCCCTGAGGACTGGACATGGCCCGTGGAGGTTTCCACCCTTTCTCTAAATTAATGTCGTTCTGTAATCAAAAGCCACAGGCTAATCAAATGAAAGCTCTCAGCAAGGGTAAAGGGAAAGAAAAAATGTCTTTGTTGTTGGCCGAAGAGAATAAAATACATATGGATAGGTAGCGATTGCTTTGATAAAATAATTATGTAGGCTTGAAACCGTATGGAGGGTGGCGATCCTGATAGCTTTTCTACTAGGTCCTCAGTGTCCCTCATGCACCTTTAATGAGGAATAGATGTAGGTGTGGAAATGTAATCGTCCTTAGCTCGCTGCGCCCCTTCTGTTCCAAAAATGTTCTTTTTCTTTTGCTTCTGAAAGCACTGGAATGCCGAAGTTGTTTGCTAATGATGTCCCTTGCCTTTATTTAGATGTAACTGCAGGTGCTTTTGAGGCTCTTTCGCTGCATCTCTCTCGCTGTGGGGAGAAGTTTGCTTTAAACCGAACAATGAAACGTAAATCAATTTGTTAATCTGATGAAATTTGCTGTTGAATGTAATTACTTTTGGAGACATGCAATTACATGCTGATTTTTCAGAACAGGCAAACTGACATCTTCTGCTGGGGACAGAAAGATTTAAAACATAACAGTTGAATGATACTTTAAAACATGAAACAGCTGCTTCCTTTTTATCTGCTCCTGCCTTCTTATTTTTGGCATCAACCGATGACATTTTTCTCCTTTTAGAAGTTGTTCCCTTTCACACTAAGCTGTATTTTTGTTAGCAACTTCTTAAATCCTTAAATACTAGGGCTTCTTTCAAAGGCAGTTAACCCTTGCTAGGATGTGTTGCAACTTCAGTGTTTTTTACTGGAGGTGGTGGCTTCAGCAGCCTTGAATATTGCTCGTGCTAAACTTTCCCCAAGTGCTGTATTGTTGCATGGGATTTTTATCCTTTTACCCAAGTGCTGAAATCTTGGGGTTTTATATCTACAACCTGAGCTATACTTGGGATGAACTGTAGTAATTTGCGTTGTTTGCGAGGTTTGTTGTAATATCTTCATATAGCATTGGAAGTCTGCTCGTGTGGCTGTTACAAAACTTTAGCTGCGTAAGTAAGAAAAGTTATAGGAGAACAGAGAGACATAGACTGAGATTCAGATTTAATAATACCAGGAGGATTTCTTAGAATGAGGGGAGGGTTTGGATATGAGAATAAGACATGTATGGATTGTCTTACTTCTAAGGAAGCTGATTTTTTTTTTTTTTTTTCCTTTTAAGATGCAGGGCTGCAAATCATAATATCAAAAATGCAGAATTAATCTTCCATGGAAGTAAAGTCTGCATTAGGCAATTAATTTCTCCTGGGTGAGGCCCAGGGTGATGATGTGCTGGTTGCTTGCAGTTGTTGTACTTCTGTGCTGAATAGCGCTTGAAAATGCAGAATGCCACTGCTGAATGTAAATGTAAACCTCAAGTTCAAATATATTTCAGAAAATGAGCAACGTGGGCCATTGCTGGGAAGCTTTTACAGCTACCAAAAGTGCTAGATATATTTCCTTATACAAAAGCTTATTTAAAGAGTCAAAGAATAGTAAGCAGAGTTAATGAAGAGGAGAGAAGTGCACTGCCAATAAAATATAAGAAGCCAGCATACTCAAATGCAACAGTAGATCTAGCCTGGGTAAACTACAGGGGAAAAATACACCCCGTACTTACACAGGGTGACAAAACCAAAAAGTCTCCGGCTTGAGCTAACCGGCACGAAGACAGAGCCCCCAGCGCTCCAGTAACAGCTCTCAGACGGCTCTGTGGGTCTGCTTTTGTTGAAAACACAACCATTTCTGGAATGTCGCTAAAACTTCTTTTTCACTCAGTTCCCTGACTTCACGTTATTAAGGTTTTTTTCCTACCGTATTGGCAAATCTCGCTCAGCGCAGCGTTGGTAGGCGGTGTGGGGAGTTGGGGTCAGGGCGGCGTGGTGCTATCACAGCCCTGCGTTATAATAAATTTCTGGGACGACTGGCATTTTTTGTTTCTTTTTTCTCTTTCTTTTCTTTTTTTGCTTAATTGAGAGTGTCATGTATAGTTATTTCTGAAAACAGTCTGGTTTGCATTCAAGACTAGCGCCGGCTGGTTCCTACACCTGGACCCAAAGTCTCTTTAAATTACATGAATATTTTGACCACAGGGATTGAAATAAATCATGATAGATTGAGTTGTCAGTTCAGGTTTTTTTTACTGGGAAGTTTTTCATGACAAAATGGTAAAACACATGTTCTATCAAGCCTTTAGCAATAGATAGCGACTACCTGTCCTTTTTTAATGCTAATATATGAGCTTATGTATAGGTTGCTCATGTTTCCTTCTCCAGCAGTGTTATTTTTTTTCCACGTTAAGATTTCTGTAACACAAAATCATAGCTGAGGCTCTCAACAAATAAAACCTTGATGAGTAAACCAGCCCAGCCTATGATTTCTGACTTCACAGCTTTCCAAACTGTTATGGATACTGCATCATGAGGCAGCCCTTACATCAGCCCGCACACCCTGTGCTCCACAGCATAAAGTTTCCTTCCAAACTACCTGATGTTTTTCCTCTGGTTTTATGTTGGAAACACAGATCAGGCTGCCAGTTCTCCAGCTCATGAGTATGCAGTGGAGAAAAATATATTTGTTAACGCTCTCAGCATTTTATTTCATAACTATGCAAGTGAATCATTTAAAAAAATCCTAAAATGGCTTGAACTTTCAATTAGTGCATGAGTTTTTGGTTATTCTTCCCCCCCCCCCCCAAATAGGTAGTTTGTTGAAAGTAAGTTTGGGGTTGGATTTTGGTTTTTTGTTTGTTTGTTTGTTTTTTATGACTGCCACTTCAGGTAGTAATGTGACAGCAGGTTTGAAACAGCATGTGGCTTTGGTATTGTGTAATAATGTGAGAAATGTTGTTGTCACGAAAGGCATTTTTATTTGGTTATTTATATAAATATATACTTATTTTACTTTGAACTATATATATAGTTTGTATATATAATACAGAAATATATATACTTATTTTACTACTTTATTTTACTAAGGATGTAAAATCCTCAGAATTTCTGCAGAGACTTCCACAGCTGACATATTGCAAACCTTTTGTGATACAGATCAATAAATGTTTTAAATGTCTCATCCCATATGATCCTTAGAAATCACGGCTTCCTCAGAGAGAGAGACAGAGCTTTTTTTTTTTCCACTAACAACCGCTGCAACACCAAGCTCTGTCTTGCACATATTTCCAGTGTTTTGTCTGGTCAGAATTGATGTGAGACATAAGGTTTTGCCCATTTCCATCTGTCAGCTATTTTGCAGCCTAAGAAAAAAAATATTGCTAATACGTATTTAGCTACTTTATTCTTTTTTTATTCTTGATTCCTGCTTGTGTACTTACATTGCAAACTCTTTAGGAAAGCAACTTTTACTCTTTTTAAGCTTTCGGCACCCAAGTGGTTGTAGACTGTAAAGCTCATATTTTTTGCTGGATTTTCAGGGTCCGAGAAAGTGTTTGAGCTAAAGTTTTAATATTTTCCACTTTGAAACTCTCCAGAAATAGTTGGTATGCTGACGAACGTAACTTATCCTGCACCCAGATGGTGTCAGAGCTCTGCTCGGCACGAAGCCGAGGAACAGGATCCTTCACAAATGCATCCAGGCAGCAGCGGCTGATACTGGAGGGAGGTACTTGCAACTGGGAAGAGTGGAGTGTTTTAAAGCTAGCGGCTCGCTTTCTGTGTCTAGTTTTGGCGGGTTTATTTTTGAACGATTTCGTTTTCCAAGTAGCTCAAAACTGCCTTGTCTCCACAATAACGGTTGCAGTGGCGTATAAATCCAAATGCATTCAAAATAATGATTTTTATTATCATAGTCCAGCTTCCCCCCGAGCCGCCTGCCGCCCGTCAGGCCTTCGGGGAACGCGCGTGTGCCGTATCCCCGCTGCCCAGTTCAACTCGAAACAGCTTTGCAGCATCAACATGTCTGAGGTCCGGTATAAGGGTTGGTATTTTATATAGGTTTTCAAGAAGTCTCCTGGTTTTTTGAACTTCTCGCTTTTAAACCAAGCAGTGGAAAATGTGCTTTTTTTTTTTTAAATGAGGCATTTTATCGCATTGTTTCTCTCAGCTGAATTTCTCTTAAAGGAGTGAATTCCTTACCTGCATTTCATTTAATAAGCAAGACCTTCTAGCAAAAAGGTGTTTTTTCCTCTAGTTAAACGTTTAAAATAGAAATGGCATGAAGTTTTTGTGTGGTGCTTGAGAAGGTACTATTGCTTAGAGGCTGTAGAATTAAAACAGGCGACATACAGGATTGCTCCAAGAATCCCTTTTCAGGTGGCTTCTTCCAGACCTGTAGGTCAGTCTTCAAGGTAGACATGGACAAGAGTTTGTAAGCAACAAGAAATCCCTTCTTGGACAAAAAGAAGCACTTTGGAAGTGAGTTGGTTGGGGTCAGGAGCAATGCGACAACATCTCTTCTTTCTTTTTTCTTAATCCTTTTCCTTTTGAGTTCCAAGCATAAAATTTGCGTTCAAACGTCTTCAGCTGCACACCTTACGAATACCTAGTTTTTGAGAGGCTACCGATACGTAAAGATTTTTGCCTGCAAGCAGTATGCGAGGTTGGGAGATTCTTGACTGTTCAATTCTCTTTCAAAACCCTTAAAATAGTTTAAAGGCGTTTCTTTTCTATAACTGAAGTCTGTGGTGCTGTTTACTGCTAGAAGTGATTAGTGTTGTTAGTCTTTGTCTCCGGTTGATGATAGTAATTTGCCTGAACTTAATTGCCGTTATCGTCAAATACGCTATTTTTAACTTTAGTCTTAAGAGTGAGTTACGTACAAATTCACCGGAATTCAACGACAACAAGTAGAAACAACTGCACAACCCGTTCGGTTGTTGGCAAGAACCCAAATGAGGCAGAAGTATTTGTGTACTGTGCTCTCCGCTTTGGGGAGGGATGGTACCCGAAGCTTGGGGGAGTTGAAATGCGCCTTAGAGATCCTCTTCCCCGTGGAAATCCACCGTGCTGAGGTTTTCGTGATGACTTGGCCATCTCGGCTTGTTGGATCTGCTCCTCATCCTCCTGAACGCCGCCTCTGCGCTGAGTGTTCCCTCAGACTTTACGAAGCCAACGGGGGGGTTTTGCTGAGGTTGTTTTAGAAGTTGCTACCTGAATTTTCAGTTTCATCTCGGCTGCTGTGCCTGTGGAGTCACTTGCAAGGACGGCCTCGCTGCTGCAACGCAAAACACGGGACTTGGGTGGAGAGCCACCGTCTCGGAGATCAGCCTGAGAAGTTGCACTTTGCGTTTCTGGGGCAGAATTATAGGTGTGGATTCCTTCCCTAACCCTCCTTGGAGGCTGCTTAGCTCCTGGTTGAGAGAAGAGTTGGGACTTTTAAAATTTTCGTTAATTTATTTTTAATTTTTTGTTTATTTTTAAATTTTGGGGGTTTTATTTTTTTTTCTCTCCTGCAAATTTGCTACAATAGCCTCCAGTTACCTTACCAATCCTCTCTTGCATGACCGTTGCCACCTTCAGCGTCCGGACGGGATAGGGAGCGGATGCAGCAGAGGTCTATGGGAACAGATGATCTTTAGTTTTAAGGTATTTGCTTGACATTCAGAAGAAGTGAGTTTTTTCCGGCCCTGCCTCAGGTTTCTTGTGGCATTTGGTAGTGTTGTTACTGTAATGAGTAGGTGTGCGGGGTCCGATCCGAGATGGCTGTTCCAATTATGGGACTTTCCAGAACATTGCTGGTGCTCTTCAAATTTAGATGAGCATCACTATCCAACACCTGGCTGTTTATTGAACAAATACTTGCCTTTTGTCAGATTTGTGTGGCAATTTTTCTGATGCAGAGAAATGGGGGACTAAATTTTAAGCACTATTTTTAATTTAGAGGCAGCTATGCCCGTGTTTGCTCTGCACAGCAATCCGCGAGTTCGCATGGGGAGACAAAGCATATATAATTGGCATTTCTGAGCCAACTGCTGACTGCAGCCAATTAGCTGAAAAGTGACAATTTGTGACTACTGCAGTAAGGCAGCACAGTATTGGAATATAAATCGATTTCCATCTCGGTATAAGTTCAGAAGTGAACTAGTTTTTATATTTGCACAGTATCAAGCGTTTGTGCCATAAAGCTCAATGGCTTAGTTAATATTGCAGCAAGTGAGGACTAAGTCATTTATCTCTTTCATTGGTCCTTCACACAGGAGCAACGTGGCTTGTAGTAGTAGGTGTGAAAATCAAATTTTAGTGGAGATTTTATTTTTACTTGTTGTAGAATGTAAATATGAGCATGTGAACCTCTTCAGCTGCACCAAGTTGGCCAGAAGTTTTTCTTCTACAAAATATCAAGCAACATTCTGTTGAATGTGCTTGAACGCAAATTGGTTTGGTTTTTTTTTTTGGTTCTGATGAGCAATGAGTAATTCTTTTAATGCAAGGAGGAACAGATCCATCTGGACTAACGTCTGGGACTTCTCTGCTTTCTGTGATCCACCTCTTCTGGAGCTTTAGCTGTCAGATCAGCTGCTGTTGCAGCTATGGATGGTTGTCCCTTACTCAAATTTGTCAGCTTTCTGTTGAGCATCACAACTCCTCCTTCTGATGTCCACACCTATGCCCTCAGGTGTATTAAAAACTCTGGGATCTCCCATCTCTGAATCATGCTCCACTTCAGACTTCGTGTTTCACTTTTCCATCTAGAGAATCTTTCCCTGTGGAACAGGTTGTTCTTGCAGCCTTCGAAGACTTACAGGGGTCGAGTCAGCTTAAGTTTTCTTCCAAACCTCAAAATTTGGATGTACTCTTGCTGTTCATTTACAATGGATCCGTGGTGCCTCTGAAAGGGAACGTCCTCCTGCCCCCGTGGTGCGGCATCACGTCGCGCAGTGGTGCAGGGACTGTGACCGCCCTACGGATCCGCCTTGAAAGCTGGCTCAGCAAAGGTTAGTTTTCAGCTGCAGTGCTTTGTGGGATCTGGTTTACTACAGAGCTGCAAATACACTGTACATTCTTGCTTGGGTAATGGGAAATATGGGAACAAATGGTTAAAGGGAGAGAATGGATGCTCACTTGGGCACCAGCTGCAGGTATGGGAGGGTTAAAATGGGGGTGACATCATGGTCTACAACAAGCTTCCCTTGGTTCCCTTAGGGATGCACATATCTTTTGTTTTTTTCAGACTAGGTGTCTTGTTCTGTGCTTAACTGAACATTAACCCTGCACAGAGGCAAGGAGTTGTAATGCTTCTCTTCCCTTTTGGAGATTCAGCATCCATGTTTCACTGTCAAACGTCTTCATTCGCTGAAATTTGTATTCCATTATCCATTTGTTAAATTGCCAAACTGCACTTGGTATATCTGAATGCAAATAGTTTGGGTCTTGACTGAGACAGGGCATAATGCAAATCAAGCCTTTTCCAGGTGAAGATGGACCCAGGACAACTGATCCCCTTGCACGCAAAAAGAAACTGGTTTTTAGGATACTGTGACACAAGGCTCCCAAAACAAAGCTGGTACATGTTCTCCTTCTGGAGCACCAACAATTAGAACGGGATTTGTCAAGTTATTTTAAAGAAGATCATGGTTTCTTTCAGCAATCCATCATCCAACTGCATTTGCCTGTTACCTTTTATACCTAGATTACAAATGTAATGTTTTTGTTCTCTAACATTTTGTGAGGTGGTAGCCCGCGTTCATTGTCTCCAAGATCTACCATAATGCAAAGAAGTAAGGAAAGAGCAGGTATTAATGAGCTTATTCTTCCCTGGTGTGACCCACAATGTTAACGCAGAGGGCGAGTGGTCTTGCCTTAGCCTGCTCTTCTGTACTTTGTGGTTTACACCGTGGCCCGATCTGAAAGGTAGAAATAATTATAATGAGACATTCCCTCTGTACCGATATCCTAGTGCTGGGACATGTTGGTCAGGTCTCTGACTGGATTTAGTTGTCTTTTGAGGCTCCTGCAGCCTGAATTTATCTGATTCATCCTAGTCAAGTTTGCGGATTTGTATTTTGGGGTAGGGAGAACAGGGTTGCAGGCTGTTTAACCTGCTTATCAGGCTTATAGCGTGATCTTTTCCTACGCTTCGCCGCTCTGGCTCAGACTTAAAAAAAATTTAAGGTCTACTTTTAAGCTTACCACCACATCAGAGAGTTTTGCAAGTAGGAGGCAAAGCGGTTCTTGTAAGCTCGAACCCTGGATTTGAGTTTTTCCATCATTTTCACTGAATCATCGAAGCTTTTAGCACTGGGGCATGCTGACCCAGTTTCCAGTCTCTCTGCACTTCTGGACACTGAAAGCAGATTTAATAAATCAGTAGCCGCATCCTTTTTGTTGCTCGACATCTGGCCCAGTGTCTGCGTGCCTTACCACAAACTTCGCTGCATTCAGTCCAGCAGCGTGGTGTGGTAGTCGATGCCCGAACGTGGCCGTGTAGTGCCGTGAGGATGGGACTTAGGACGTATCGGAGGCTCATGGCCTTCTGGAGCAGCAGCTGGAGGCCGGGGGAGATGTCTTGGGGCAGAAGAACGGCAATAGGTTACCCCTCTTGAGGCAACGAATGGAGCTTCTAGTACATCCCTGAAACCGAGGGCAAGGGTGCAGCGTGGAAATTGGAACCACCTAAATGTAGGGGTCTACAAACAGATGTTTTTGTGTGCCTGGGGTGTTTAAGGTCTTCTTGTAGATGGAGAGCTAGATATGGAACTGTTCAGGCAATCCTCTACTAGACACCGACGTTGGCAGAGCGAATCGCAGAGGAGGTATCCGTTGAGTGTAAGGGGACGATAGGCATATACCTCTGTGTTCCTGTATGTAGATGTCTTAATCTGTGTCTGAATCCCATAAATCTCATCTGCAGAGGTGAACAGATGCTTCTTTCTGAAAAGTTATCCCGAGAGCTCGCATCGCTGAGACGATTTGAGAGCCACCTGCCTGAAAAGGGTCGTCTCGCCCTACTCCTCCCTTGGGTTGCTGCTGAGTTTGCCTCATCCCTCGGCGAGCAGGGCCAGCTCAAAAATACCAACGAAAAGCCCCGCATCCCTCCCGTTGGCTCTCTGCTGGCTTAACGACTTGCCGTGGCTCATTAAGGAAGTTCACAGAACACACGCACCAGCAGCAGCGGCATGTGGCAGAGCTGAGACCACCTTTTAGGTGGTGGAGCTGGCTTGCGAGGTTGGCGCGGCTTTTCCCGAAAACCTCGCCGCCGAGGTTGTTGGAGTTGGCTCGCTGCCTCTGTGGAGTGGAGAGCACCAAGAACAACACGTGTTTTCTGCCGTGTGCTTCGTTAGAGCGCGTTGTGTTTGTGTTTAAAGGAGAACCGAAACGGGGAGCGATGTTTCTCTTGAGCAAGAGAGCGGTCTTTCCCCCCATCACTATCACAGAGGGCAAAACGAATGTTTTGATGGCTTTGGCGTCGCTCAAGAATACTTAAAACCCATTTGTTTTTCAGCTGGTCCTTTGACAGAAGCGCAGGCACTCAGCATTCAGGCCACGACATCCCATTAGCGTTGTCTGTGTTCTCCAAGGTCAGATGGAATCCTTGCCTCTAACCATATTAAAAAAAAAAAAAAAGAGAGAAGAGACACTGGAGGTGCTGAGGTGGCAATAGAGGAAGATGTACATAGATGTCATCTGCTGCTTGTTCGGCTGTTGGCTTTATCTCTTGGGCAGCCCTTGGAGCGCCTAGTCGTTGTCTTTACGCGGTGCTTTTTTGTTGGTTACCTTTGGCGCTGGGGCTGTATTTAAATAAGAAGCAAAGCAGCCTGAAATCTCTTAATTTCTGTGGTTTTCAGGGCTGTGTGGTCCCGTAGCCTTTCAAAACAGGAGTGCTGTAGTGTTCTCCCACCCGCTAGGTGAGGTTAATGGATCTAGCAGTAGGGACCTTTTGATATCTTCTGAATTCACAGCAAGCACCAAACTCCAGTTGGCTTCTTCACGGTGCGCCTTCTGTGTCGTACTTTATCTGGTTTCATAAGTTAATTAGACTTTTATTTTTCTCTCCTTTACAGTTCTATTCTAGGAGTGCGTCCTGTTCAAAATATTTCCGATTTCCCTTTTTCTCATCCCTAGTATATGAAAGTAGGGTTGGAAAGAAAAGACAGCACTGATGGGAATTGAGTCACTTTATACAGTAGTGGAGAAAGGCAAAAATACGACATGTGATAATCCTGAATTGTTAGCAGGGAAAGAAGGGTTGTAGAAATGAAGTTTTCTGTGTTTGTTCCTGTTTTCTCAAGCATTTAGATGCCTCAAATGTATCAAATTGTTATGAAAATGCCATACTTGAAATGTTCTTCAGTAGATTAGCAGTTCTTCTGTTAACAATTTTAGATTAGGAGTACTAATATTATGTATAATATTAGAAATTATTTGGGTTTGGAGAGAGATTTGTCCCATCCCCATTGTGGCTAATAGTTTGGCTTCTATATCTCCAAAATAACAGTAACTGCCAGCACGAATGGAAGGAGTTATGTTGTGGTGATTTATCTGTAAATCTGCTTATTACACGTAAGAGGCAGGAGTTACTCAAATTTGTTTCTTGCTGTATTTAATGAAAAAAAATACTTCTATAGAATTCCTTATTGGGTTGGTGATACTAATTTTTCTTAGTGGCATGTGAAATTCAAGTACTTTTTAATGAGTTCAAAGCACTTGTAAATCAAAAGAATGGAGGCTTAAATAACTTCAGATATGGTTGCACTTACAGGCTTAAGGTGAACTTGTTTCAAACTTCTTAAAAAGTTGACTGAGAGTCAGCTGGACCCATTTTTGTACAAAATTATTCTCTTGAAATTATTCTCAAGTTTCTTTTCTCCTGAAGCACAAACTCGGGTACTAATGCAAACCAATTCCTGGTATGTAATCGTCCCAATTTGTTTGTCAAAATTTATATCAGTCACAGGCTGTAGTTTAACTCCAGAAGTGTGTTGGATTTGAAATACCGACTGTTACTGAAATGTCAATTGGGTCAAATTGCTTTTCCTTTACTCAGAATATTTTGTGGCGAAGTACTTTGCTGTTAACTTCTTTGAAATCCGTGTGTACTGATTTCACAACTAGTGCGCTTCTGAGATGGTTTTGGCTGGTTAGAGGTTGCCATATTTTCCTCTTCGCTTAATCTTTTATGCTAATCAAATGATAAAGAAAGTAAAGCTCTTAATTATCCATTTGGATCAGTCCATATAGCTAGCTATTTTTGTTTATCTGGAAAGCAGCCAAATTTTTTGGATACTTCAAGCACTGTGGCATTAGGAGAAGCGTGATTGGCGTGCTTTTGCAGGTACCTTTTCAGATCAGATAAACGCAAGCTTTATAATAATCTCTGGAATTAACCTAATTAATTTTCTGATCTGTTTTAATCTTAACTACTTAAGGATACTGCATTATTCATAAGAATATAATATAAAACGTCCCTGAAGGACAGGTATGTGGTGGAAGTGGCGGTTTGATTTTGCAGCTGAGCTGAAGTTCTGCTCTGTACCCGGAGGAGGCTCTCCCAGTCCCCAGGACGAGATACACGGTGTTTTCCCGCAGTTACACTGGTGGTTTCTTTGGTACAAAATGAGTTTTTTGAGAATGGATAAATGAATCTTCTACTGTCATTTAAACTTAATTAAAAATCCATACTGCTAAGAAATTTGTGTCACATTTTTCCTATATCCAGAACGAAGAGTCTACTTTCACCAGCTATTTCTAACCAAACTTTCTGTGTAACTGAATTAATTAAGTCCTAGGAACAGATTATATTAGGGGAAATTAAGCTCTAAGTAAGCAAACCATTAACAATTATGATACTAAATTGCCTGTGACACAGTTTGGTCAGGTTTAATAGCATAAAGTGTTTTCAGCTTGTGAGAAGTAAATTGCAGAAACCAACCTAGGCTTTTTTTTTTTAATCCGTGTATGAGGTACAGATCCCCAGTTAGTCTTTGCAAGAGAAGAGCTCCACCAGGTAGGCAAAAGAACCACCACTGGCAAAGCATTTCTAGGGCTTTTGTGTGAAAACAAACCCAAATTTTCCTTCTCTGTTTTATTTGTTTCCTACACTTTTATTATCAAAAAAATGAGGAGCCCTTCTCTGTTAACAGTTTAGCGATTAGTTTGCGGTCTCATTAATCTTTTGTAGAATCTGTCTCTTTTTAAAATTAGCAGATAGTTTTTTCTTCTTCTACTTGGAGCAAGCTTTGGTTTCCAGCACAGAAACTGATCGTCTGCAGAGGACTGGCCCGTTGATGATTTCTTTGTGCTTTTCACTTTGTTTTTCTAGAGAAGGATTTTTAGATATAATCTGTTGATACATAATAAGGTCTTTGCTTTGAAATGCATCTTTTATAGTTAGTCAGCATCATAGTTATTCTCAGACCATATTTCTATATACAGGATGTATTACATGTTTGTATTTTGGGATGTGATATTTTAGTAAGAAAATTCTTTGTCTTGAAGAAATGCCAGAATAGTTATGCAAATATAAAACCACCCCAGTTACCATGCGCTGAGTTTTAAAATAAAAAGTGAAATCATACTCACTCTCTTTTTCTAATCAGAAACTTATTGGGAAGCACATTATAAGGAAAAAAATCAGCAAGAAACTGTGTGTTTTCTTGTCTTCTGTAGGCAGTAATACTGAGGTCACAAGCATCTGGTCTGCAGGTTTCCAGTTAGCTTTCCAGCAAAAGAGAAGTTAGGGTCCGTAAAGGAGCTTTCAACTTAAGAGCATTTCAACATACTTATAAGAAAATTATTTTGGTCAGCTTCTGTGCCAAGTTACAATGGATATTTAAAGCAAATATGATAATAGAAGGTATTCTAAAGCAGCAGAAGTCCAAGCAATAGCTCATTTTGCATATATTCATGATTTTTGGAATGCAACTATTGCTGGGAGGAGCCATTTGTGTTTATGCTAATGGTACCATAACATGCAGTTTATTAAGGAAAAAAAAACCCCAACAAACGACACCCGAAGTGAATTTAATATCCATGGAAAGCTTTTCGAAGTGCAGATTGCAGTTCAGTTTTGCAATAAGTTCAGTTACTTCATGAAAGAGTTAAGATCCTGTTGTGGTGCGGAGATTGATAGTCCGAGGAAATAGGAGGTACCTGGCGAGAACTTCGGATCCCCAGCGCTGCCCAAGCTGCCGCTCCGTCAGCTTGCCTCCCCTCCGCTCTGTTATTTTTAACCAGGCTCCCTAATCTTTCCTTTTGCCTCTAACCACCTCCCAATTTCCTGTTCGCTTCTTCCCTCTTGTTTTTTGTCCAAAATACTCGGTTGTTTTTCCCTTTTCTTCGCAGTTTGAGTGGACTGCAGGAAAGTGAGTTCCGATGAATGCCATAGCTGTTTTCACAGTATCTATTATCTTCTGTGTTTCATGCCTTTTTGCTGCTCTTGGTGTAAGTTACTTATTCAAGGAGATTTTTGATGTACGAATATGGCTTGAATAGGAGCATGCATTTGGAACTTTGAAATGTTGTACTTTGGGTTGCTGTGTATGCAATAATTAAAGATGCTTTATTTTTAGCTCTCTGAAACTTCTGTGTGCTGACTTTTTGAACTAGCATTTTCTCCAAGGTAGTTAATGTGCACTGAAGAGTATTCCTTGAATATTGTTGGGAGAGATGTTACCTGTTTAGGTTCATTTTTCGGATATATGATTTCAAAATAATGTGAAGTTGATAGTTTGTTTTCTTTTGCCTCAGAGTATTTCAGTGCTTTTTCCAAACGGTGTTCAAAAATGTTAATTGACTGAAGTGAAGACGTATTTCATTGTAATTTGTTGATCCCAGCAGCAATGCATCTTAAACATGAGTTTTCTTTTCAGTAAGTAATAGAAAGCATTTGCTTTTCTTTTGCAGATTGCATTCTCACAACACAGCAACTTTATGGACCTGGTACAGTTCTTTGTGACATTTTTCAGGTACTTTTCATTTAAGACACCTAAATGTTTTTTCTTTAGGAAAGATCTTTGGTTTTTCAGTATAGTGTTTGGGGTTTTGTTGTTTGGGTTTTTAATTAAAACATCCTGCTTAACATCACAGCCTAAAAAAATGGAAATCTCGTTATGTTTAAAGTATTTAATTAGGACATATGTCAAGAAAACCGTCTGCCCATCTTTGCAAATCCATCTTGTCCTGTGCATGCAGGGAAAGGGAGGCTGGGGGTGGGGGAGGCTTTTTGAAATTGAGAAGTTACTTTTAAAATGGTATAGAAGACATCATCTGAGTTACTACATCACACAAATAATGTATGACTTACAGAAATTGCAGATATTCACACATAGTCAGACATGAATCACAAATTAAGGAAGCGATTTTGCAAAGCATGGACTAATTTCAAACTCTTTAGGTGGCACCTTTTGGTTTTAAACTGAACTCTGAAAATATGTCAAGTTAAATGCAAACATACGTGTTTCAACACAACTGAAGCCAAATAGCCTTCTGTCCTTCATGAACTGCTTGGCAGAGTTCATTTCTTAGTGCAAAGTGAATTAATGATTCCCTAGGAGTTGGAAACAACAGAAGCAATTTCAACACTTGTTTCTTCTTCCATCCTCCAAAAAAGTCTAACCCTTACAGAGAGGTTAAATGTTTCCCAAAGCATTGCAAGCCATCTCTTTTAAAGGTTTCAAAATCTAATGTGTTAGCATCTATTTTAGGAACTGTTAATATTCCACAAATATAAACCAATACTTGATCAATAAGGGGAACTCCCCCAGGAGGGATATATGTGGACTAAACAGTACTCCAGATCTTACAACCTGTTTTAAAGTAGGCAATATTATGCCCATTTTAAAATGAGCAGTGGGAATAATATCTTGCTTTAGATTTCATGCTAAATTTAATTAAAGCAAGGAGCTCCAGATGGGTCCTTCAGACAAGTGGTTTATATCATTATTTTTTTTTTTTTTAGTATGTAGCCTTTACAGAGTGGAGCATGCTTTAATGCAATCCCAGGTAAAAAGCAGGCTTGAAGCACCACCTTGCTTCCATTGGTATGGAGTAAGTGTTTACTGCTGGATCAGACTTCAGCGTTTGTTCTGCTGAATCCATCACAGTCAAGGTCTTCCACAAAAATCTTTGTGGCAGGCTGATTACTTACAAGGAGAATGAAGAGGGAAGCAGTTGCTTCCTTAGTTTTAACGGCACGAGATCAATCCTCATTTTAAAAACTATCCATTAGTTCTTTACAGACCCAGACCCACCTGCGGATGAGAGTTCGAAATGCTTCGATATGAGCGATTCCTCCAGTTCCCTTACTGGGAGAGAATCACAGTTTGAAGCAGAAGATATGTGCAGTATAGATCTCAGTGAGCAGATGTAGCCCAAAATACATGTCCAGAAGTTAGGCAGATGGAAGATAGTCAGCAGTGATTTTCTTTCCCTCCCTCCCTGCTATCACATGGATCTCCTTGAGAAGCAATGTTGCAATATTATTTCACATCCTAACATGCCAGAGGAGTAAGAACGTGTGTATTTGGGAGAAGAGAGTTTGTTGGTGTTTTCCAACTAAGCAGTTATAATGCATTAAAAATTTGTCAATTCTTTAACTGTAACTACTGCTAAGTCCCTCTCCCAGTATATTTTACCATCACTGTAACTCGCTAAATAACCAGTGTGTTAGAACAGCATGATTCATCTCTGCTCTTTGTAGGGGAAGCTATTGAAACGCCTGCATTTTTAATGCTCTAGGGTGCATTTCATAATTACAGTTGAATCCAAGTTAGACCATAAATAAGTAATATCTGATAGCCCCCTGTGATGTTAATGAGATACAGTTGGCTGAAAATTTGCACACTAAGTAGAAGCAATGAAAATGCTTTCTGCAAAGCCTAAAGACAGTTGGTACAACCGCCTTTGAGATACAGGCCACCTCCGACTCGAAAACTGAGATACTTATCAATTCTTCGAGCGTAGTGGACACAAAAAGAGATTTGTTCTGGCAAATGGATGTTTCGAACGGCTTTCTGTTAGCGCGTTCGAGGGCCTTGCTTCATTTTGCCGTTCTGCAGCCAGCTTTGGAGATTCTTGCGCGCTGGTGGTGGTGTGGCAGGTTTCCATCCTCTGGAAGGCACGTTCTCCCTTTCGGTGTAAGCCCGTCCTCACCGCGGGCTTCTGTCCCGCTGCCGGACGAACCAGCTGTGCCGTGAGCTGCAGGGAGAACCGTGCAGGGACACGGGCTTGAGCTTTTCGGTTTCGCTGCGGACGTTTGTGATGATTTAGGTCAAGTCAGTGCCCGTCGGAGGGACCGGAGTGCAAGCTGGGTTGCTGGACTCCAGCACTGCTGAATTTACGGGGTAGCACTGGTGCTGGACTGACTGTAGGAGGCACACGACGTTCCAGAGAAGCCAGGAACCCGGCCGTGCGTTTAAACGACGTCAGGCAGCGCGGAGCGGTACGAGACGTGACTGCCGGATTTGATTTCCATTTAATTTGGGAGCTGGGCTACTGTGGGTCCGGGGGGGGGCCCCTCGCATTTCCAGGTGCTGTTAGACTTTCAGAGCTCCTTCTGGAGTGGGTGTTCAGCATGAAGTCAGGTGCGTGGCTGTGTGTTACCTTCATTTTACTTTGCAACACGTTAATGTTTTATTTTAAGCTAAGGAAATGTCAGTGGGTAAAGGTTGGGTAGAACGGTGAAGTTACGGGGTCATTAATATTGAGTTATAATTGGAGCCATGGGAGAAATGAGATTCTAACCATTGTTAACCTTTGCAAAGCTAAATGAATTGCAAGCAAACTGCGGTTTTTTCCGTTTCCTCCTCTGCTTTTCATAACATAGCTCTTTAATTTACAAATCTTGCTGTTGGCTTTCAGCAGATAGTTTGAGCTATTTTGACAGTATTTAGTAAACATTTTTATTAGTATCTGTGCTTCCTTTCTTCCAAGAAATCTATGTATGCCACCACACCTGTCTATAATATGTATTTCTCACCAGTGTACTTTTGCATACAGACGATGTGAAAATATTTATTTTATTTTGAATATTTGTCCTTCTAAAGTCATGTTGCTCACCAGTGAGCCTTTTTCTTTCTTCTATTTTTTAAAAAAAACGCATCTGTATTTCTTCTGTGCTTCTCTGCTTTATTGGCCAGTTCCGTAGAGATTTATGAGAGGCCTATTAAGAACAGTTTGAATGAAATAAGGATGTGTAGAAGCAGCAGAACAAGAGTTGAAAGCATGGCTTGTATTCAGACTGGTGACACAGTTGGCTGTAAAGCAGTCGGGGATCATGCTGGTAACCCTGCAGCTAGTCGGGAGGAGACCTCTTGCTCCAAAACTCGGAGGGCGGCAGCAGGGTCACAGCACGTCGCCGCTGCCGTTCCTTTTCCTAGCGCAGCAGCCCTAAGAAACTCAAAATGAGGAGATGGAGGTATTGACCAACAGACTTGCCTAAAAGATCAGGAGCGTGAAGTGGACAGAACTGAAGCCAAATGGTCCTGCCAAGGATGTTGTTGAGCCTTACAGGGTATGAAAGATCTATAAACCCTATAAATCAGGTTTGCTGTCTTTAGGAAAGAGGCCAGGAGATGTGCTGAGGACCTGACAACCAGCATCCCTTGTCCTCTGTGTGGGGTGCAAGTGACGTTGGCCAAACCAGCTGGCCAATACATTTGGCATTTGTGGGTATGAGAGTGTATAATCTGGTTTTCTCTGAGGCTTTGTTAACTATAATCACCTTCGGCCTGGAGAAGGTTCTGGGGAGACCTTATTGTGGCCTTTCCATACTTAAATGGGGCTTACAAGAAAGATGGGGACAGATTTTTTAGTAGGGCCTGTTGCAGTAGGACAAGGGACAATGGTTTTAAACTAAAACAGGGTAGATTTAGACTAGATAGAAGGAAGAAATGTTTTATGCTGAGGGTGGTGAGGCACTGGCACAGGTTGCCCAGAGAGGTGGTCGATGCCCCATCCCTGGAAACATTCCAGGTCAGGCTGGATGGGGCTCGGAGCAACCTGATGGAGTTGAAGATGTCCCTGCTCATGGCAGGGGTTTGGACTAGATGGCCTTTAAAGGTCCCTTCCAACTCAAACCACTCTGTGATACCTGACCTCTTTTGTTAGTAATTTGCTTGAAGCACTGCAGAAAGAGAGCAAAACCCCTGTCCCAGCCGTTCCAAGCGAGCACTAAGTAAATGCTGCAAGATGTGAGGACAACACGAGGAGGACACGGGCAATGGTCGCAGGAAGAGCAACTCGGCTGTAATGGTCAGCCTGATAAGCAGCAGTCCTGAGCACCCACTGCTTTACTGGGGCTAAATGGTTTGAGATTAAAGTGTTTAAAAAAGGAGAAAGAGAACTGACAATCCTCTTTCTCATTTACTGTGGACAGTTTACTTACCTGGCTGATCCTGGGGCAGGAAAAAGAGTGTATTTGAATAAATCAAACAACACAGTTCTGAAACAGTAATTAGTGTTTTCTTTCCTCCCTACAGAGATTCTTAACAGCAGCATTTTCTTTCTGCTAAACTTCAGGGGACATTTGTTCTGGAAGAGAAAATGGTTAATGAACTACAAGAAGGGCTCAGCTCCTATTTTTTGTCAAGGGAGTTTAGGCAAACATTCACAAGAAGAGCATGTGTCAGGGACAGTGATTACCCGAGAGGCATCTCCAGAGCAAACAGAGGGTGTGTCTGTACCTGGGACTTCTAGGAAAGTTAGAAAAATCAAGGAAAGCTGTGAAGTCAGCTCACTTAAAAAATGTGCAATTCTTGCAGCCACAAGTGAATTGACCTTAGATCAGCATCACAAGAAACCACTGAACTCTACAATGAGGCTTCCCACAAGGGATTTTAAAATGCTTTAACTTCTACACATAAGCTTCAGACACAGCTTCAGAACACAGATGTTCATCACCGATGCCATCAGCTGCCTTCAGAAACAACCCGTGCATATATTCGTGTATCTGTGGGCATAGATGGAGCAAGGGGTACCCTGTGGGAGGGGAACAAGAAGAGACAAAGTATTCAGGACAAAAATAAACTTGCAAAGTCATACTCTGATTTCATCCTGATTATTTCATTCACTTCATGCCCATAAAACTGAGGCCAGAATGAAGCCATAATAAATAAACGAAGCATCCAAATGTTCACCTTCTTTTGAGGCATATATGATCCCCTTAGGAGGACATACACACTGATTTTATAAGGAACCTGCTCACTAAAAGATTTATACCTGGCTCCATTTCCAAATCAATTTTTCCTTGACTTGCGGCTTTCACTAAGACTCTCGTGGGGATTACAGAATTGGAGTTAGATGCCACTGTATTATCATTCTGTATACAGGAAGATTTTGCTTTTAGCAGTTTCTCAACAAAACCCTTTTTTTCAGGAGAGGGAGAGAAGCTGATCTAGAAAATAGCACACAAAAGAAGTGAGTGAGACTGGATAGCAGAAAGCCAAATGGCACAATAAGAACCCTAACTGTTTCCAAGTGATCCCCCTCACCTTGGTTCATAGGTGACAGTGACAGGCAGGACTGCCCCACTGCCAAGGGTCAGAGAAAAGTCCCACTCCTGTCAACAGGGACATCTGGAGCTTTTGACCGCAGCTGAATTATACAGCGGGTTATTCTTTCTCTCCTTTTTATGTTGAGCTATGTAGTGTCAGAAGCCCATCTGGTGGATATCAAATGCACTTAAAATAACTCAGGCATGAAGTCAAACAATATGACCAAATAAGGACAACTGCAATTTTTTAGTGGTTTTAGTAGGATTGTGTAAGATGAGGGTTTGGGTTTTTTTCCAAATCTCAGTAGCAGAAACAACACTTTAGTCATTTGCATTCAAAACCTAAATGCATATAGAGTCTTTTGAATCTTAATATTGATGCAAGTCATTATCACCCTAACTAAAAGTTTCAGGGAAACCAGCTGTACAATATAGAATTGGCCAGACATACTTGGAATTGAGGAAAATTAAACCTGTTTTTGTTTGTTCTCAGGCAGTGGTTTGGTTCCTGTCAGAGAACACTCTGTCCCACCAGCATTAATTTAGCTGATTTAATCAACTGCCTAGAAAGAAACCATTTAGCCCAGGGAGAAACAATACAGCAATTAGCAACATTCAGGTAGCAATGACAGGGGCTGCCTTGCAAAGTTCAGGACACCCAGTTCTAGTGGGGTGGCCAAAGTATTAAGAAAGATTTTAAGAATTTCATCAAAGAACAATAATTTTCAACCATTGCAGAAAGCCCAAAGGTCAAATAAGGGGTGAAGTCTCTCCTGATGCATTTTTAAGTAAGCAACTTCATTTTAAGAGCAACACAGATCCCGTAGCTGAACCTTACGAAAATCATACATGCAGGAACAAGCTGAGTTCTAGTGAAAACATTTTTCTTGCTCTCTTACTCATAGTTGGGCTTTAATCCTGTTTGAAAGCAGATCTTCCTGCTAGTAAACACAGGACTTTCTGCTTAGTATCCCTCTGCAGAGGACTTGACCTTCTGCTAGCAAAAAGCCCAAAGGAGCATCATCTTAATGTTTACCTATCTCCGGAGTTCCCGCTCTAGCAGAAGACAAAAGCACACCGTCTGCTAACGTTCACCCTTTCGTAGAACTTTAAATGAAAGGGGGATTCACTGTATGCACAAAATGCAACTTCTTTTGGTACTTCCTTAAAACTAGTGGTAAAACATTTCTCTTTCCTTCTTTTAGATACTGGCTGGGCAGCTGAGGGACCTGGGTGTGGTGCTTGGCTGGCTGCACACTTCCTCTGGATCATCACTGAAATCACTCAGTCTCTCCCAGCCTGGGTTTCTTCTCCATGAAAGAAGTTACTGCTAATGCTTTGTTTACTTGCATCATCAGCCAAAAATGCGCGATGCAAATAAATCACCAGCCCCTTAAATGTCTGGACCTACCAGCACTGAGAGCAGCAAAACCAATTTAGACATCTGGGGTTTTCAGGGTGTCCTGTTTACAGCCCAGAGTCCAGGTTTGATATTATACCACAGAATAAAAACTGACTGTGCTGTAGGCACTGGCACTTAGAAACATCAAGATATAGTTGTCACCTGCACCAACCCCTCCCCATGTCTGTCTTCTCCACAGGGCCTTGATGGATACAGCAAGTGCCTGCCAGTCTCAGTCTTCATCCACACAAGGAACTCACCCCCTGACTCACACAGCATCCTCTTTTCCATGTGCACCTTTCCACATGTGAATCCGTGTATCTCCACTTCTGGATTTCATACTGACCTTGGTCTTGCTGCAGGTAACACAGGAGACGTGTTTGAGCTGCAGCTCAATACGCTTGCTCGTCGACTGGCATCTAGTACAGCTTGAGCTGCCCTGCAGCACCCTGTCCTGCTTCCTTCAGCACCCTGTCCTGCTTCCTTCAGCCTCTCCAGGAAAACTTGGGGTTCCCGTGAGTCCTGTATCCCATTAGCCAGTCCTCCACCAGCAGTCTCAGGTACCCTAGGGCACCCCACGTGGCACTAGACCCCTGTATTTAGACACCTAGTAAGAGTCTCTGCTGTCTGACCAGTATGCAGCTAAGGCTGAAATTCAGGTCCAGCTCCAACCACCTGAAGGTGTCTGCATGGCAGGTGTGTACGTGTGTGTCGTCCCAGCTCTCGTCGTGCCGGTGGAGACCTAGTCCACGCTGTCAGCAGAGACGAGAGAAGTTCACGTGCTGTCTACAGGTGTCTGCTGCAAGGAGAAGGTTCAGCTGCTCTTTTGGAGCCCGTCCAGTGCTGGACGATCTCCACTGGTTGCAACAAGAGCTTGGGAATCCACCTACATGGAGGCAGCCCATGGTGAATCTCGCTGCTGGAGGTGTTTGAAGCTGGACCTGACTCCCACCCAAAAGTATTTTGAACCCAGTGAAATGTGTTGCTAAATAAGAAAGGCAGGGACAGGCAGGCTAATGTGGAGGTTGGGAAAAGGTTCAGTTCCAAACTTTTGAGGTAATGGGACCTGCAGACCGTCTGGAGTGGTCTGTTATAGCACAAAACTGAAAAACGTGGTTGCTTTTCTTGAATAAAGCATTTAACACTTTTTTCTACCTCACAGTCATGACAAATGACTTGGAGCCCTGTTACGGCTTTGCCAGAGAGTGACAATGTAAAATGATCGGGGGAATCCCGCTGCCAGCACGTATCACAGGGTATTTGCTGTTCACATTTACATTCGCACAGCCAGAGGTTAAGTGCTGCCACCAGTTATCTTAGGGATTTGAGCCTTGCATTTGACTGACAGCTTCAGTAGATGCTGTTTCCGTAGCTGGCCCATCAATACATTCACGTCTCTGTTAAATGTTATCGTAAGAGAGCAGCAGAAAGCAGGATGCCACCTTCTTTGCTCCGGTCCGGTAGTTCCTCCTGCTATCTTTTCCTGTAATACTGATTTGTGGGGGTACTTGTAGGACTCCATCAACCTCTTGCCACTTCCTGAAAAGGAATCTCAACACTGAAACAAGTTTCTTGCACCCCAAGGCCTTCAGCATTCACTACAGCACGGCTTCCGAGGAATATGAAGAGCCTAGACTGTCAGCACCTGCCTCTGAGCAGAAGGAAATGCTGGTCTGGAACGTCACGCTCCGGCAGACCTCTCTGTAACAGGACATGCAGCCTGATCATGGCATAAAGACAGCAAACCTCAAAGTTTTCTAAATAGTGGTTGCATAGTAAATGGGAAATAAGAAGTGGCATTTCCCGTCTGTGTAGCAAGGATAAAAGGTCTGTTTGGAGCTCTGTTCAAGGATGTTTTGGTGCCAGCAAGAGACTTGCTCCATCATTTCCCACCCAGCTGCTCGCTGCCCTTGGACTGCAGCCCCTTACGCCACAAACTTTGTGGTGAACTTCACACCAGGCAGAAATCCTGTGGGATGATGGTGGGAGTCACACACTTGATCCATATGGTAAACTCAGACATATTAAAAAACTTACAGTTGTATTCAGCCTAGCAGCTGTACAAACAATACAGTTGGTAGAGCCACAAAATGGACTTTAATATATCTAATAGCATAAAATATACCCCAGACTTCCTAATCAGACACAGGATTGTCTCCTGGTGCTGGCCAGAGCTAAAAGGCATCCCTTTGACAAATGCAGGTTCTAGCAGGGAGGGTTTAGCAGGAAGGCCATCCTTCAAGGGAAAGCCTGTATGTAGGAGATGATTGCTAAACCAGGGACGAGCTCTTCAGCTGGTTTAGCCCTTACATCAGCGATGACTCCAGACCTACACTCCTGGCACCAGCTGACGTTTGATCACTGTCTCCCATTCTTACTCTCGCTGAAACAACCCTGCAGCTTGAAATGCTCGTGCATCTTGTTAGCTTTAGTGGCATCATCACCCCCTGTCACTGGAAGTTAGGAATGTGCAAACAAATCAGTCGTTCCCCCCCGCATCTCCCTAGGATCAAGACAGGGACCCAAGCGTGAAGCTAAACCCTGGCCTCGCCTGTACCCAGCTTCCAGCAGCTAAATGTGCTGACCCTTCTAAAAACAGGCTAGTTTGTGGTTTTCTGTACTTTAATTTACAAGTTGTAAGAAAAAATCATCCCAGCATCTCAGCCCTGGGAGAGTCACCAGGAGGAGCTGGACCACTGCTCTCGTTTCCTTTGTAAAGAGCACCGAGAAAATCAGAGGTGAGGATTCCGTCTGGAGGGATTAGCCACACTTGTGCTTCAACCTGCTTTATTTTTTCCCTACTACCTGTGATTTTGCGGTAACAGAGCTATGGCTGAGAGCATCTGCTAAGGAACTAGTTAGAAATGGGCTTACTGGGACTTCTGGTGTAACTCCAGATAGCAGAGATAAGGACCAGTTGAGAGTTTATGGCGGGGAGGGAAAGGCGGGTGTTGGTGGCGTCATCTCACTTGCTCCTTTTCTGTGCAGTCCCCATACTGCTTTCAGCAAACGAATTTTATATTCTGTTCTCTGCTTCTGAAACATCATGCAAACTTTTATGCTATTGCTATTAGTATAGGTATTTTAATATTTTTTTTCAGTATTAGTAGTGCCAAATGGAAATAAATAAGCACACAAACACTGCTCCCTTCTTCCCTAAGCAGTGCCGTGGCTCGGTATTTCTAAAGAGCCCAACATTTCTAGGGTGCTTCACAAACAGGAGGTCAAATTTCAGCTTGGCACCAATCGGTGTCACAACATCAGAAACACTTCAGGGGGAAGTCCCCAAGGGTGGACACCCAAGTGGTACCTGCAGCCCACCAGCCCCAGACTGACCCTTTCAGATTCATCACAGCTTGGATTTCTCCAGGAAGGAAGATGCTGCTGAAGTCCTGTGGTCATCTTCATCTAAACACTATTTTTGCCCCTTTGCTGTGTGATCTGAAGCAAGCCTGGCTCTGTCACATATCAGGGGCTTAGCGGAGCTTACTCGTTTTATTCAGTAAATTTTACCAGAAATGCTTCAGCAACTCCAGGTCTTAAAGAAATGCTTGACATTTGATGGGCTTTTGTAGCAGTTCACTGGGCTGCAGCCGGAGCAGCCGTACACGTCCCACTGCCTTTCTCCCTCCTGGAGACAGGGCAGCCGAGCACAACGATCCGGTTTATTAAAAACACAGGTGTCAGACCTGGGGCTGCCCCACGGTGCTGGGAAATGTTCCCGTCTTGGAGAGCTGCTCTTCCAGATGATCAGGTTGTCCTGCTGGTCGTGAGGAGCGGAGCAGATCTGAAGACAGGAGGGGTTCACAGAAAGAAAACAGGAGTTGGGGGCAAATTCTGCTCTCAGCGACCCTGCGTGGGGTTCTGATGGTGTTAGAGCAGGGTACAGGATCCTGCGGAGCCTCTGCCAGCCAGGAAGAAGCGGCAGCAAAATGGGATGTAGGTTCCTTGAAATGTGTGCCCCAGAAAAGCCTCTCCTCATGGTTTGTCCACCCATCGTAAGGAGTTGAGGCTGGCTGTTAATTCTTCGCCCCGAAGGAGACTTCCACTGAATAACAATGAATCTCCGTGTGATAAATAAACTCGACTCTCCTTCCCTGGAGGCCACGCTGGTTTTTAAGGCTTCAGGATTGTGGGGTGCAGCTCAGCATGAGCTAAGCCGAAAGTGGATGCAACCCTGATGTCTAAGGGCCAGAGCTGCAGCGGTGGAAACGGGAACAACCCTTTGACCTCAGCAGCCCTGAAACACTTTGGTTCCTCTGCCTAATTAGGCATGGAGCAGTTTTATGGTTTTTTTATCCCTGTGGGGTTTAAGCAAGCCGTACTTCTGAAAATCAGCATCAGAAAACAAGAGAGTGGTAAGGAGTGGGAACAACCTCCTTCTGCGTGCCCAAAAGTCACATCAAAGAAGAAGGTCTCAACCTAGTTAAATCTAGCACAGCCTATAACAGGTCAGGTCTGGTCCTGTGTCCCCAGAGGTCACAAGACACACGGACCAAGCTCCTTCGCCACGCAAAGCAGCAGATCCAGCTACTTCCATCTTTTCTTGTTCCCCCGTCATTTTCGTCATCTGCTGTTTCACGGGGAAGGTGCTAGGAGCTACAGGAGGACCACTTGGCTGGGCTGGGCTGAGCGGTCCTGGAGCAGGAGCTGGTGGCTTTTATTAGCCCCAGCTGATAAACCTCTGCCTCGAGCAGTTTCATGGGGACGTTCCCTTAGTTTCAGTGATGTTCACCTGCCTCCCCTGGGGACACACGTATGACAGCACAAAGCAAAGCTCAGTTGCGCTCTTATTTAATTTGGAGTATATGTTGAAGCCTTAAGAAATGCAGCTGACAAATTATGCCTTTTTACTTTCTCTTATTGGGTGTCATCAGATCATTTGAAGTAGTCGGACAGGTCACCTGCACAGTCTGGAGATCCCAATGTTGGCTACAGCAGCTTCACAAACACATCTGTTGAACTTTTTCATACTAAAATTGCTTTTGTTTTCAGGCACTGTGGAATTGTGAGGAGTAAAAATTCTGTCCAGCATTTTTCTGGAGGCTTAAGAAACCCAGAATAAAATATAAATATAAATTTATCCCATAGCAGGATTTGTCTTACACCTAAAGAAAAAAGTATTTTGCTCAAATTGGATTTTTTTTGTACTGAAGTCACCTTTGTCCTTGCAAAAATAACTGACAACATAAAAAGTACCCAGCTTCTTTGTGAAGTGAAGACTTTCTTTGAGGTTTTTCCATCCGCTGAAATCTTGCCAAGTTGGCGGTTTCACCATGCGGCGTTCTGCAGGACCAAGTTAATGTTCTGCTGAAATTCTTTGCTTCGGGATTACTTCTTAAAATTGAATGTCTACAAAACGTAGACAAATGTCTAAACTAAATACACAGGGGCTAATCCTCCTTCCACATACTTGCAGTTAAATTTGGAGCACCGGCAGTGAAGGCACTCCAGCTGCAGCACTGGAGCCCTTGTGGTCCCTGTGAGATCCCTCTGGTGATATGTCCTTAAAAGCTGCAGGCACAGCTATCTCACACACACACAAAATCAGTTTTTACTGAATATACCTATTCTTACATTCTTAATATTGTTTAGTATATATTTTCCTATTCATCTCTAAAGTTGCCTTGGCACTGGTGAAACCCCACAGAATTAATGAAATTCAAATCTCTCTTTTGCAGCCGTTTCTTCTATTCTTGTGTATTCTGGGAAACCTTTCCGACAGTTGCAGTGGAGAAAAGCAAGGGATGGCTGACCATCCCTACTCCTCCATGGGAAGTATAGTCACCACATGACTCAAATGATGATTTTTTTTTTTTTTCCTGCAGCCCCATAGTAGAGGAAAAGTGCACGTTGGTCATGAAGGCTTCTCGTTTTGGTCATAGGGTGGTCATATGTATGTATGGTCATATTTACAGCGTGTATTTTTCTCTGTACTGAAATAGCCACAAGCACCACTAGATGTCACAACTGCTTCACTGTTTGACTTTCTCCCAGGGCTGTTTCACTGAACAGCCTTGGCTGGAGAAGGACCTTTGCAGGTTTAGCTGAAGTGCAAAAAAAACGAGGGCCATGCAACTAAGCAAAACCAAGTTTTCGTCCTCAGGAAGTGCAGGATGCTTTAGGACAGACCTTTCTTGAGCAAAGACTTCATGCGCTTCCGAAATCCTGTGGTTTCAGGCACAAAATACTCTGCAGCTGAAGGAAACTATCAAGCCTGCAGGACCTCTCTGACTCTTTGAAGCTACAGCAGAAAATCAGGGAGGAGAAGAGATTTGAAGAGGGACACAAAAAACTTCGCTGAAGGCAGGAACACAAAGTGACCACAAGGATATGATTTTCTGCTTTATTCTGATCATTTCAGTGTTGGAAGTAACTTTTCTATACTTTCTCTACAGTTAGGGTATGGCATGTGTGTTGCTGTGGTTATTGATGCTTTCTGGTCCTGGAACGCAGGAGCACCTGCCTCCTCCTACTGAAATAGTTAAGAACAATAACATCAACCGAACTTAATTAGGCCAAACTCGGGGCATTTTCTGTCGAAGGGAGCTAATTATAGTGTCAAACTGCTACAGAGGTTGGCTGTATCTCTGTCCTATTTTAACAACTTCTGGCAGAGAGGCAAATAAGTGCAACGCAAGGGTGAGCACAGTTGCTTTAGCCCATGTGAAGGTCAGGGGAAGAATATTCTTCCTCCCTTCCCAGCGTAATCTGATTTCTGTCTCCTCTGGTGTCATCCCTAGGAACCCGTTCATCTTCAGGACTTAGCACTGAGGTTACCACAAAAGAAAAATACACCTTTTTTGGAGGGAGGTTCAGACTAATTACCTCCCACAGGCCTTCAGAGATTTTTTTCTTCCTCCTCTAAACACACTGGAGTCAGTGCACCAGCCTGTGTCATCGTTATGCACATGAAAATAATAACAAAGCTGAAGATAATTAATTCCTTTATTCACTCTGTTGTGACCAGTAATTGCTCCTGTGGATTCCTTTTTCACTCCAATGACAACATTTATTTCAAACAAAACCAAAACTGAATTCCTGTGAAATTGCTATTAAATTGCTATTTTTTACCCTGAAGGAAAAAAAAAAAAAAAAAAAAAGCGAAAAGAGAGAAAAAGAAGGCAAAAGTGATCATCAGAACAACTGCACCTTACGAAAAGCAGTGGACGTGTTTGGCGGGGGTGTTCTCACTGTGCTGAATTTGTACGATATACACCAACCTTGCACAGCTTCTACTTTCTGTCCTTTCCACAGCATCACATCTGCTTTCTCCACAAACGCCACCCGGAGCCTCGCGTCCCTGCCCGCCGCCGCTGCACGTGTTGCTTCACAGCAGCGACCGCCAGCTTTTTGTTGAGTTCACCTTAGAGAGCCCGAGGCTGAGGAGGGTTAATTCCCGTTGCTGTTTCCACACGGAGAAGGGAAGCTCCCATGTGTCCATCAGAATAACTTGCAGGTTTCTCCTCTCCAGCCCGGTGCTGAGGAATTTTTGTGTAAACCAGACGTGCACAGCTCAGACCTGCCACCCGTATAAACCTGCTATAAGCTTTCCACGTTGCTTTTCATACACCATCTATCAGCATCCAGCCTAGTGTACACACCAGGATGGTCTTTCAGGCTTGACTCGTCTGGCTGCTCTTACTCTGCATCCGAGGCAAGGATTAAACCAAGGAAAAACCTGGTTTAACTTCATCCCTAAAATGGAGAAGAAATGGGGAAGTCCAGGAACTTTCTGTCCCACCCTTTAAATTATGCAGCGAAATTCGTTCATATCCTGAGCCTTCTTTTTCTGAAAGCTGAGTGCATTTAACAGGAAAAAGATTTAAATTCCCACCAAAATAAATGGCACTTCTACCTTGAATGAGCTTTGCATCAGACCTCCAGTGGGTAGCAGAGGAAACCCGCTGGAGGCTCTCCCACCCACGGCTCTCCCACCTCTCTGGGAGATCTCCCCCCTCCCTGGGAGATGTCCCACCACGGAGCATCGGAAGCACGCAGCCCCTTTTCCTGAGCAAGGGGCATTTTTCGGCTCAGTAGGGTTTCCGCTTGGTGACACCACCTCGGTGGGTACCGCAGAAGATTATTAGCTGTCTGCGCTCGCGCTCCACTGAAACACCCTGGGACATTTACCGTCAAACAGAAATATCTGCTGTGTTGAAAATAGCTTGGATTATTCACAGGTTTAGAATTAGACAAGCCCAAGTCCTGAAGAAGGCCAGAGCGAAACACTGCTCATTATACATCTGGAGGTGACAAAATATGATTTTGAGTGGATATGCTTGTGCAGTAGTAAGAAAATCATACCTTCTGTGGTGATACACACAAAGACATTCAGAAGATGTTTTTAAATGACCAGTTTCTCAGTTATTTACACCATCCTTGTGACCAAAGAGATTAGGAAAATATCATGTAAAGGAAAGCTAGGGTCGTAATCTGATCTCAGGTAGTCATCATCTCAAAAGTCTTAACGAGTCAAAGATGCCAAGTAAATTACAACATGTGAAAAGGCACATGCAGCCACAGAGGAGACCTTGAACACGTTATCTGAGATTGCAGGAGGGCAAAGCCACCAAAAGTCCTAGCTGCAGGGACCAAGTCATCTACTCACTAGATACCCATCCAACGCCTTTATCCCCACAAGCTGGAGCAATGTCCTCGTATTCCCCTTGGCTCTAGTTCCCCACATCCATCTCCTGTCCACTCGCCTCTTGCCTTCGAGGTCAGCCCGGTGTCCCCTTCTCATCCACAGCAGCCTTCTCCCGTGCTGGCTCTGCTTCCTCCACCTCGGGGTGGACCACGGAGGAGGAGGGGGACCATGGGTTGGGAGATGGAGCAGGGGGAGGAGGTGGCCCACGGCTCCCCACTGGTGGGCTGCTACGTGACCCCAGAGTGGCACGAAGGCGCCTGAACCGCCTCACCCGTCTCGAAGCTTGGCCAGATGGTTCCCACTCTGTTTGTCTACGTTCGCCCAATTTGCATGACTTGCCTGTCGTGAGATTATTTATTACGGTGGCTTTAGTCAAATTCCTCTTCCGCACTTTAAAGCAATGCTTCTTTTGTCTGTCTGACTTCAGATGCAGACTAAAACCAACTGAGGCCAATAGGTCTACTCATGCTTACATGCTTTGCTAAATGAGCATTTTTGTTAGGCTCAGCGATGCTTTCTTTTGAGATAATACCAAATCACGGCTCCCCCAAGCCTGGTGCCAACTGCTCTTCATGTCCAAAGGGAAAAGAAACTCAGGCCATAATTTACCCCAGGTAGGATATAAAGAAGAGAAAAAGAAAAAGAGAAAAAGAGAAAGAAAAAGAGAAAGAAAAAGAAAAAGAAAAAGAAAAAGAAAAAGAAAAAGAAAAAGAAAAAGAAAAAGAAAAAGA
>JAVJGG010000054.1:45923594-45938183 GCA_035590195.1 Aviceda cuculoides
CCCCCCCCCCCCCCCCCCCCCCCCCCGCCCCCCCCCCCCCCCCCCCCCCCCCCCCCCCCCCCCCCCCCCCCCCCCCCAAAAGGGCTTCTTTAAAGCTACTGATGCGAGGATAGGTCTTTTTAACTTATTTCAGGATGGTTTAGGCTGAGTAAACCCAGCAGATAGATCTTGCCTGGGCTCTGCCCCCAGGGCTCTTCCAGCAGGTGATGGACTGCAGCCCAGCGAGCAGGCGCTGCCTTTTATTCCTCCCCGAGTGCTGCCAAGGGGAAGTAGTGCAAGGGGGAAAAATATATTTCCTTAGTGATTTTATAGCTTTTGTGGGTATTTGCTGCCTCCTTGTGACGGTACAAAGACGTATGGTGCTGTTCCTCTGAAATACAAGGTACTGCGGCGAGTGTTTTAGAAAGAGTTTTTATTCGTCCTTAATTGTTCATTCCTCTCTGTGCTCTCTTCAGAAAGTTTTGGCGGTGGTGCCAGAAGTGAGGCAGGCAAGAGAAACCCGTGAAAGACTCTGGCATGTACAATCTTGTGCGATGTTGCATTTTGGAAAGGGGATTTAATCTAAGGATCGAGGTGAACCACTCTAGCTTTCTTGTCCAAGGGAGTAAATGAATATGTAGGGAGATGCCATGTTCAAATCAATCAAAAATAAGATTTGTAAACCCCATACCTGGGGTTTACAACTTGCTGAGCTCACGTTTTTCCCAAAAAGGAGCCGTCCTCATAGGAGTTCAGCATGGTTTGACATGTATCTTCGGTTCGGTGTGTATGTTTCTGGTGCTGTCTGTTAAGACACATGTGAATTAAGGGTCACCTACGGAAAGGTGGAGATCTCATTCCCTTTGCTGGTTGCCCTTGGCACAAACCGGCTCATCTGTACGCCTGACCTCTCGAGAAACACCTCCTGAAGGTAAATTTCTCTGAAATGGGTCTTTATAACACAGAGGTGCTGGAGGTTGAAGAAGCATCTGACCTTTTTCCTCCGCTCTTTGGCCTCCCACCTCCTTTCCCCAAACGAAGGGGTACTGAGGAGGTGGACTCGGACGAGCCGTGGCGGTCGGCGTTGTCCCTAAGCTGCGTGGAAAATGCTTTATCCCGAGAGGAGACTTCTCCCTGGAGTCACGACGTGAACGCGATTGCCTGGCAGGCGTTGCGCTTTGGCAGCCTGTCCTAGGGACTCCTGCAGATGTTTTGAATATTGTTGTTTTCATGGTGGAATTATGTGTGGAGCCAGGAACAGTTTTCCCCGCTGCCTTGAAGATTTTGTTTTATTTCCACCCTCCGCTTGTACATTGATGTTAAAATGTTACTGAAAACAAAGCAGACCAAAGATTTAGCTCATGATCTTCTCTGTGCTGGTTTTGCATGAATACATTTTGGATTTTTTTTGCTCTTCAGGGAGCACTGTCCTCCTTGGACCTCAGAGATAAAGCAAACGTTGCACCTTAGAAAGACTTTAGGTTTCTTTGAGGAAAAGGGAGCTTAAAGAAGAAAAAAAGAAAGCTTACCAAAGCCGTTGAGGAAGTGTGGTGGCATTCATGCCGTGGGGAGCTAACTGGAGTCCCGAGATAAATGTGGGCACTTGAAAATTTTGCTAGTCCATCATTCACTTGTGCCTGTTCAGGTGTGGCAAAAGTGAAAATCCATCTAGTCCAAACGTGACCTTGTCCAGGAGAGAAATACTGTTCCCGGGTGGTACGAATCGTCTGCTATTGCGCTTAATACAGGGAGCTTCGGGAAAGAAAGGGAAAGGTGACGGTATGAAATCCTTAATCATCAATAATGCATGTTAGCTTCTTTACCAAAATAGCAATTGAAGATTTAATGTATGCCCTTTACTAGTTAATGGGGGCACATTGTTTTTTACTGCAGAAGTCAGTAATAAACTAGTACATCTCAAAAAGGAAAATTAAATAGCCGTTAAAAGGGCTTGTCTAAACTGTTTGTGTTTGCAGAAAAATGGCCAGGCTTTTACAGTGAAATGATGTCAGATTTTAACATTTAGAGAAAATGTGGGGGAAGTGATTTGGAATACATACCTCTTGAAATGAAAAAGGCCAAACAAATCTCTCCATGATCCTGCTTAAATTTATAAAAAAAATAGGCACCGTAGGAGTCTTTAAAAGCTGTGCAGATGTTTTAATGCTGAAGTCACACAAGTGCCCATTTTTTAATATCGTATACTATATGATAGTAAAACATATTTCTATACATATCTAAGCTTGAAAAATATAATCACATTGCCAAATGGCTGCTCCTCGAGTGTTGGTGCTCGATCACACGCAGTTTTCATAATATATAGGCTATGGATAGCGATATGTAATCAGGAACAGGCTCTCCTCCTCCTGCATCTCGGGGAATGGTTCCTGCTGCCTGTCCTTTCCTTAACGATAAATATTTCCACGCCTTTGCGTTACTCTCTGCTAAAGAATTTGCCGCCGTGAAGTAGGATTCCCGGTTGCTGAAGTAATGCTTGAAGGACAAAATCTGCCGTCCCTCACGGCTCGTATAAGGCGTTTACGGAGCGGGGGAGCAGCGGGGAACCGCTGGGGTGAGATGAGATGCCATCCGTCGTCATAAGCCGGGTTTTTTCGGTCAGCAGCGCGACAGCGGCTTCGTGTCCGAGTCGAAGAGGTCGGCGTCGTGGGCGTTTGTATGAGTAGGGTGGGAGAGCACGGCGGAAACCCCGGCGTCGTTTGGGAATAAGAAGTTTGTGGATCTGCAGAAAGGGTTGTTTTTTTGGAAGCAGAGCCGAATTTCTTTTCGAAGGCAGGGAGTATTGAGCGGTCACGGTCTTTCTCCCGCCGTAGTCTTTCCTGGCTGGCTGTGGGTCTCCATCGGGAGCCCCAGGACGGCGAGAACGGAGCCGTGCCCGGAGGCAGGGAGAAGGGCACGACAATTCCCCCTTCAACAGAAACCCCTGTTCAAGCATACGGATCACAGCGGTCGGCGTAAATAGCCCACTTGAGGAAATAAGTCGTCTCTTCTGGTTAATCTTCCTTTTAGTGCTCACTGTAAATACACGCTGGAGCGGGGGGAAGGAGCTTTGGAGACATTTTCTCTTCCCCATCAAGTGCGGCGCTTGATAAGAGAGGCTTTCACTGGGGTTCAGATGTACAAACGGAAAAATTTTAATCTTAGAAAGCTGGCTTGCCTTGAAGTTGCTCATTAAGTATTCAGTGTGATAAGATCGTAACTGTCAATAAAGTCAGCTTTTATTATTATTATTGTTATTATATAACTACTTTTTGTTAAGTCTGCTTCTCTGCATTTTCCCTAGCAGCTGATAAATCTATTCGGCCTTTTCTCCTCTTTAGATTTAAGGAAAGCAGTATAGATTTGAGGAAATCAAGAAATGCCTATAGTTCTGCAACAGCCAGTTAAAAAGGATCCAACTAGTACACACTTAACCAATTTTCTTTGCTTTTTTGAAGGCTTTTCTTTTTTTGGCTTATCCTCTCACTTTAAGTATCGCCAGAGATAGTCAATATTGGCTTTTCCGATTTGATTAAATCGTTTGGCCTTACTGTTCCCATTTCCTGGTGAAAATCGGTGGATGTCGTATAAGGAGGTCAAATAAGTAACTTTGGAACAAGTTTTCTCTGAAAATAGATGTATATCATTCCTCACCAGGCGTCATGAGCACTGAACTGTGGAAACATTTTGCACTGCTGTATTCTCTTCCGTCAAAGGACCTCTAAGTATTATATGACCATTTAGTCTAGTTTTTTTGATTTGCTGGAGTTGTTCAGCTGCCGTTATGTTACGAAGAAGGACAATAAACTGTTTTTATTTTTTTTCCCTTACAGTTGTTTCCTGTCTTTGCTCCTGGTGGCGGCTGTGGTTTGGAAGATTAAACAAAGTTGCTGGGCATCGCGACGAAGAGAGGTTGAAATGACAAAATTGAATGCTATCTCTTAAATGACTTTTTTTATAGTCGTTCTCTCTTGTATTTATTCACATATGCATAGCATTAACCTTCAGTTAAGGATAAGCTCCACTAATCTATAAATGCTTCTGTTTGGGGATTTATAATAGTGTACTTTCGATTACAGTTTCAGTGACAAATGATGCTATTTTAGTATCCTGATGCTGCAGTTTCTGTGAAGCACAAAGAAATAGGGGTGAATGTCCTGCATTTCCAGAACTCGGTTTCTAGACAGCATAAATACAAACCGCAGATTAAGAGATTCTTTACATCTGTTTCAAAAGAGGAAATTTCTGTGCTGAGCCTCTGAACCACATTAGCTCCCGCTTTAATCTGTTAAAAACCAGGCTAATACCCATTTTCAAATTAAAAGTTTATCTAAATGTTTTGAGGTGGTTGGTTTTGGGGGGTTTTTTTGCCCCTGGAACATAGTAGTATAAGAGAAAGGTGGGAGAAGCCACCCACGATTTGGAAAGCTGTAGTGTGCTACTTAAAAAGGCAACTTCTAGTGCCAGAGCTTTCTCCTCTTCACGTAAACCATTCCAGCATCCCAACCTTTTCTTCTTTGCAGCATGTAAAAAAAAATGCGTGCTTTATACCCCCCAAACTATAGTTCCTCCTTGTTTATTTTACCTGATGCATTTAGTGATTTTTTTTTTTTCACCACCCTTTTGTCCTGCTTCTCAATTGAAGCTAATTTCACGTTACACCCGAAGCACGCAGGGTGACCGAGGTAGGATGGCCAATGTGCCGCCCCTCAATAACATCAAGAATGTGTCCTTATTTCTCACATTTAAGCACAAATGCAGAAATATGTAGTAGAGCCATGTAGAGAAACAAGACCCGTGCGCTGCAAGGCAGACGACCACAAGTTCCTGGGGTTTTCTTGCTGTGGAAAGCACTAAAACTGTGGAAAGCAGAGCCCTGTATAATGTACAAATACAGCAGAGGTTAGGCTGGCCTGCACCTGGGATTATTTTTAGGAGCTTTGTCTTGTGCACTTTGTTTACTTGTATGCAAAATGAGAGAAGCCAGACTTTATTCCAGTGAGTTTCTGTATGTAAGTGTCTATATGTCATCACCCGAGACCAGATATCTTTTCCTGAGGAGCGAAGTCTGTTTCTCCCCTGCTTTTGGATTTTTGGGTGAAATCTGCCCATTCCCATAGATTTTCCTCCCAGCTGTCCTGCTGGGATGAAGCTCTTGGCAGTTGCAGGCATCCAGCCGTGTAAATGTTCTATTCAAGGGTATTTTATTCATAGGTAGTAGTTGATCAAGAGTATTCTGGGGATTAATTTTTACAGTGCTGAAATTCTGTGCAAGTGCCCGTTTCTTGCATATCTTTGGAATATCTGTATCTGGTTGTACTCCAGTGCAGTGGTGGGAATAGTATAAATTTATTTAATCTGAAGGATCTCTTTTCTAATAATAAAGCAGGATGATGTCTGATAACTCTTCTCCTCTTCCTCCTCTTTCTGCTTCAGATGTTTTTACTCATACTGGTGAACTCAAATGCATAATATACTCAGTGGTTTTCAAACAGATAACCCTTAATCTTTGAAATAATTTAAGTCTTTGAGGTTTTCCATATTCTCTAAAGGTAGATAAATTTTGACTAGGGCGGCTGGTTTTTTCCTTCTCATTTTCTTGGCAAGAAAGTAAGCTGGAGTCAGGGTAACGTTCCCTGTTGGCTCCTGGGGTTAAATGTTATCTAGGAATGTCTGAGGAACATAGACTTAGCAGTAAATACTGTGCTTTGGAGCTCAGTTAAAATATTTTAGCAGTGGCCTAAATGAAAAATGTCTCTATAAATTAAGTTACTTTCAGTCTGATGCATGTTTTAAGGAAAAAAGCTGGAGTACTAGCAACATACTGCCGTGTTTTAGTCTCAACTCAGTTTACACGTGTGGCTGTTGACAGGCGGTTCATCAGTGTGTTCTTTTCCTGGCACGTTCCTGTCTTTTGCTATTACTTGTCTTGCTCCTTCTTTGCATCTAGTGACTCTATCTTGTAGTTCATGGATCTCTGCTATTCCATTCCTCTTTTGTTAGAAATATTTGTAAAACTTGAGGAAACTTTTTGAAATATTTGCCATGCCATTATTAGCTATATTAGTAAAGATGGTCTCCAGAAACAGAAGACTGCCCAAAAGCTCTTTGGCTTTTTGATATTATCTAAGATGATTTTATAGCTTGCAGGATTTTTTTTTTTTTTTAATTCGGACTCTCACTAAATCCTGTCAAGGCTCCCTTTAAACATTAGTAGTTAAAATAATGATTGATACAATAATGCAAGTTTTAAGTGTACTCAAGCGTATCCATCTGTTGTTCTGAGGATGGCTTTGAAGCGCGTGACTTTTAGGTTTGCCATTCTTCCTTCCTTTGGAAGTGGCTGTTCTCTTCGGTTTTCTCCATTACCCTTTCAGGAGTCTTGGGTCACGGAGTTTGCAGGCTGGACTGGGAAAAACAGATTTTGTTTTACCGCTTCCCCCCTGCTCTGTAAATGCTGACGCAGTTGATGGAGACCACCTCTTCCCACCACGTTAACAGCTTAGAAGCAGCAGTGGCAGGACACCTGATTCAGGCAATATATCGTAAGCTTTAAGTTAATGTATGCTGCAGCCTTGGAGGAGGATATTCCTCTGGTTTGGGCTGTATTTTTAGAAGGAGTCAAGTTACAGTTGCCTGTCTCCCATGGGTTGTGCTGTAGTAATTCTGCGCTTGTTCTCTAATCTTAGCCCCAAAGTAAGTAAAATATAATGCAATCTGCAGGTAATTCCCGGCTATCAATCACTTCTGCTTCCAATAGCAGCATTGCAAGTGCCTAACTTCTTATCGCAGTGCAGAGTGAAAAGTAGATAGCTGAAGCTTAATCAGAGATATGTATAGGGCAGAAAAAGGAGCGCGTTGAAAGGTCTAGTAGTCAAAATTATGCAGACAGTATTGCTTGGAAAATGTGCTGGGAGAAGTTGTACAGCTGTGCTCGGTGTATCACATTAATGGAACAGAGCAGCAGCATTTGCTTGAAACTAAATTTGCATTACTCCTTACTAAGAAAGCAGTGTACTACAAATCCAGAATCTACATCAGGATCTTGTAAAATATATGATTCTTCTGATTTTTTTTTTTTTTCCATTTCTACAGCTATTCCTCTTTGACCAGCTGCTTGCACATGTCAGTGCTGATGTTCCTCAGCCTTCTGACTAAAGGGCCTTTTGGGTGTGCAAACACGGCGTAGCAAATGTATAATTGTAGGAAAATGAGTCTGGAGCACTGAGCAAAAGTTCAGGACTTGCAGAGTGTAAAACTTGACCCGAAGTAAAAATGGGAACAATTTGTGTCATATCAGGCATGGAGGAGATGGGGTTGTAAATTGTGTGTTTATTCCCTCTCCAGTGAGCACCGAGTTTAAGTATCTTCAGACATCTTAAAGAGGGAAAATGGAAATAAAAAGGCAGCTTTTATAGGAGGCTTAGGATGAGGTGAATGACATTAGGAAATAGGCATAGGAAACCTTTCTGTCTTGTCTCTAGAAAATGACACGTTAAATGTATCAGGGTGGTAATAGAGAATAATGCACAAAATACGAGAGTGGCATTAGAAATTTAATATGCTCATCTGCTGTCGTGAATTTTCTGTCCGATTTTTTTTATTTTAGCATCCAAATCCTACTCTCTTCATCTTCAGTCTGCTTCATCTCCTAGACTTTGAGCAAGAAATAGCTCCTCTCGACATTTCCAGCAAATGGAGCGTGGAGAGTGGTTTGGCCGCCCCAGTGTAACCGTCTACGTGAGGGTCAGCTGGATCTCTGTCTGTGCCCACCAGAATGTGTTGGGAGCATCAACACCAAGCACGTACAGAGATAACTATAAATTCGGGTGTCTAGAGCTCAACTGCACCCTTAACTTACATAAAATTTTCTATATTTTGCCTGCTTTCTTGCCAAGACTATCCAGGACTGAACATTTTTACTCTTGTCCACTGCCCAACTTATTCAGGATGGGGTTTTTTGTATTGATTTACTGCAGGGATTATCCTTCTCCTTCCTGACCTCATTGCTGAAACCTTTTTCTCTCCCAAGTGTATCCAAAATCTAGCAGAGCTTCTTTTTTTTCACTGGCATCCTCAGCTGTAACATCCGTGAACACTGAATACCATTTAAGCAGGTGGATTTCTGGGCTCATTTTTACAGCAAAGACTTTCCAAGGGGTGCGTGCTGTGTATTATTTATTGCCCTGCCTTCGTTTTCTTCCCCTTCCTGCTCTCACTTGTTAGTATTTCATTCATCTCGTATCTTCTCTCTCGGACTGTGATTTAGGGCATCCGTTGTCAAAGAACAGGATTCAGGATTGGAATATTTTCAAGCTGTAACTGTAAATCAGGGTCTTCATCGCTGTCTAGAGTCTCCAGTGGTGGTTTGGAAGGATCTGGTGTCAGCCTTACGCGGGAACATTAAAAGGTCAGGCTACAAACGTCCCTGGATTAGAGCGGTCCCAGGTGCTTTGGAGGGCTTGAAAGAAATGAGATGTGCTGGTGCCGAAATTTGCTGCTGTATTCTCCGAGCTCCCAGCAGTCATTTGACATGTAGAGCTTCTTGTTCGATAGCACCAACAGCCCTATTTGGTGTCTGTCAGCTGCGAAAAAAATAGGAACTTGTTGGTGTAGTTTGTAGAGGAAACGGGAATTGGAGGAGTGAGAAATCGTGGCAAGCAGGTAACTTCTAAGGAGGTCTAGATGACGTGGTTGGCACACTCAGTCGTCTCATTACGGTGTGAAACGTAAGCCTGTGTATGAATTTTTTAAACAGGGAAAGTGGGTTTACTTCCCAGCATACCTATTCCCTGGACAATAGACTGAAACGATGGTGGCTGTAGTGATGGAATAGCCGTGTGTAGATTCCCAGTTTCTGCATTTATAAGGAGAGTAATAAAATAAGAGCACAGTGTTAGTATTATGTGTAGCCAGTTATTGGAGTACTGTGTCCACTCATCTCAGCGATGTCTTGGGTGTTACAGATGGTGCAGAACAACACTGCAAGATTAATTTGTTATCTGGAAGATAAGCGAGAGACTAAAGCGTCACAAATTACTCATTTTATTCAAGGAAGAGCATATTGAGATTTGATGATGTGAGTCAGTGTCTGTGAAAAGGAATGAGAGAAGATTCATGATGGGATGAGGGTCTTCTAAACGATCAGCCAAAGGCATAACACCCAGTGTCTGCAACTGGGGGTAAAAAAAGTCAAAAGCTGTTTTGTTTTTCTCCTCTTCTTAATGGCAAGAGTAGCAATGCCAACAATTTTTTTTTTCTTTTTTTTTTTTGGAAGCTTGGCTCTCAGAATTTGAGTGCTTTTGGAACGATCTTTTCTAGGTCAATCACACGGTGCAATTCGGTAGCTTGTACTATGCAAGAGGTCAGATCAAATAATCGTAACTTTCCGCTATCCCTAAATTTAAAATCTATGAATGGGAACCAACTCATAGTGCCTGCAGCCTTTTTCCAAAATACAAACCCTGCGTGCTCTCTACAGTGATCTGTGTGGCTTTGGTCACCGACTGAAGGAAATTGTAGCAGAAATAAGAGATGCCCTGAAAAGGAAAAATATCCCAAAATATTAACATTGACAAGAGAGTCCAGCTTAGGGGGAAATTGATGGTCTGTTTTTGTTTGAACGCGCTACTGTCACTTCCGTGCCTAATCGAGCTCGTCTCTGGTTGAACTTGCAGACGGGCAGTGACAGTTGACCATTTGTGGCTTTAATAGGTCCATGTAGGAGACCATCACGTCAGGTTGGCCATCACATCCGCAGTGTTGGCAACCAGCCGAGCTCTTCTCACGTAGTCTTTAGTGGTGTTGTCGCTAGAGAATTAAGCTGGGTTTAGTATATCCCAAAGAAAAGAGCTGTTGGCCAGCGTTGGCGGTGATGAAGCTAGACTATCGAGTCTAGCTCTAGGAGAGGTCAGCCTCATTTAAAAAAACCCCACAACTGCATGTATATTGAAGCTGCTGTCGTTTCAGACTCCTAGGTCTCTCTCTGGTGATAGGAATCAGTGGCACAGGTATCTAATTTGGCTATTTGGAAAAATCAGGGAGAAAAGCAGTGTTGTGTAATTATGCCAGAAGAGCTCTAGTCAATCAAAGGTGCACTCTGCTATTGTGTAATTATCTGGTATTGGTATATATTTTGGTCTGCATGGACTATATTCTTCTGGTCTTTTAAAAAATGATACCTTATTCTTATTAAAGGTCAGGTTTTCTGTGCCCCCCTACTGGGCATGATTATGATGAATAACTTGCTTATCTTAATCAGCCCTGAATTAAATATCTTCTGTCATTTCAGCATGAGGGAGCTTCCCAGCAGCTTTGCTTTCTGGTTTGTTATAGTTTTGAAGTGTGGAAATGCCTGTTGAGAAGCATTTGAACATTAATTCTCTTCTCCTCTCTCGTTCAACATAGCCTGCAAAGTCAGTTACAAAACTAATTAGCTAACATTAATATGTGCACTGCTCTAGGGGCTTAAAAACTTAATTTTCAGTGATGATGGAAGCGTCACAGAAAATTGTTTGTTTGTTGACTTACATGGTAGTTAATGTAATTGTAGCTAAATGCTTTAAATCACTTATTTCTGAGACAATGTGGCTCATCTTCGTGCAATATTTATATCTCGTATGTTTATTTCTGGGATGATGCCCCTCTTTATTTTGTAGGGAACGCCATTGTCTTGTCCCCTTTCTCCCAAGGTCACCGAGTAACTACAGCGAAAAGCAAAGGTTCCCACACCAGGATGTATATGTGACTTCAGAGTAACGCAGCGATGCCTCAGCACCAGTCAGCGCCGGCCGCACGGACACACAGCTCCGTCCGGCTGCCATTGCCACCGCCACGGGGAAGGGCACCTTCTCCAAGGGCCCTTGGGAACCCCGGGAGGGCGATGTCCCCTTCCCACGCCGGCTGTCAGCAGCCCGAGAGCTGCGGTTTTGGCAGATGTCACTACAGGAGAGCTCTGGGACAAGTTCTCCGGACAAAGTTTTCTAAGTTAGTCATGCCTGGAAATAGGTAGTCGATGGTTTATGTGCATACGCAAATATGTATTTGTGCACAAAGGGGACGAGCCACCTTCTGAATTCAAATGAAGCTCTTACAGCAATTTAGGATGTGCAGGAATAAGCTCAGCATGCCGCTCTACCGGTACAACCAGTCTACCCAGTATGTTTTGGAAGGACAGGAGGTCCTCTGACCTCAACAGAATCGCTGTGACTTTGGTTAGCAAGCGGCCGAGTCAGAGCTAATGAGCCTTGCTGGGAAAATTTTGTTACCTTTGCTCACTGTGTGCAGGGGGACCTTTAGATATTTGATTGGGTTGCGTGTTCTATATGTTGTGCAGAGCCTTGGAGGGAACATGTAAGAGGACTGACAGACTTGAATATGAACTTTGCAGAATTAATGCTATTTAAAAGACAGCTCGGGAAGGAGGAGACAACTTTGTTCTGTTTCCTTCTCACTCTCTGTTTAGCTTCAGTTCGGGGGGATGAGCAGCAACCAGAGTTGCTGAACCCACACTGGAGATGAACATCTTTATACTCTGCGTGGTAGAGCTCCACGTTCCTTGATACAGGAAAACCCCAAATACTCTGTTCTGCCCCAGAATCTTTTTTTTTCCTAGAAGTCTTAAACAGCAAGGGTACAAATTGGTTTGTTTCCTTACCTTCTTTATCTTTCTTCTCTTTCCGTGACACCGGAGCTGTTACTTTCTTTGGATTCTCTTGTTTGTGAGGTCTCTGGCTTTTGGCCCATTGGACCAGTTTATCTTTGCAATGCAGACAGGGTAGTGATTCAAAACACACAGCTGATCTCAGAGTCTCCTGGTTTTTGAAGTTGGCTACGGACAGTGTGGAGAATGCAGCTGGTGATTTTGCTTGTTCATAAGAGAGTGAAGCTTGATTTTTTTCTGTGGTGGTACAGAAATACAGCAGCAGAGACCCAGTTCAGCAGGAGGCTGTTGGTCGTAGTCTTAGCTTCGGAGCACCATCTCAAATTCATTGCAGCCTCCAAGGTTGTACTGGGAATCCTCAAAGGATGACCTTTAATTGTACTTGTCTCATCCAAGTAAAGGAATGTGGAGCTTGCTCTGTTGAAATATCTTCAGGAAAAGTTCCTCTAAAGCTGAAATGTTATCTCCTGAGGATGCCCAGAGTAGCCATACTTCTAAAAACAACAAGCTATGGGTCCAGAAAGATCTGCATTTCAGGAATACCTTGAGGGATTAGATCTACAAATCTCCTGGGAAAAAAACCCACTGAGAAGACTATTGCTCTTTTCTGGCTCCCCTTGTTAAAGTTTACCTCCTTTGACCATGGACTGGTGTAATGGTACCAGACATTCCTGCAGATTCCCTGCCTGAGTACGTCTGGTCTGCTGGAAATAACTTTGCTCCCTTTCTTGTGGGGTCCTGCTTGCTTTGCTTTTACTGTACCTTAAAATGAAAGCTCATCCGCGCCCCTTGTTCCCTTAGCACACCCATGGTTTTTGACTTGCTACTTTTTTCCTTCTCATCGCTGTTGAAAACCGAGGTGAAATACTCATGTAAAAACTTGAGTTTATTACAAACCCTAGATAGCTGTTTTGCTTAGCTTTTTTTTTTTTTTTTTTTAAAGCCCTTCTTTATAAGGAGCAAATAAAATCCAATACGCGTGGCTTTCTTCTGGAAAAATCAGCATCCTTTCGTGGCTGAAAATATCAGAGCCCCGTCCCGCGAGGTACCGTAGCCCTGTGCTCATAAAGAGACTCTGCAGGGGGCAATTGCTGAGATGGATGGTAGCAGGATGGTTACACAGAGACTGGTGACTGCTTTATTATCGCGAATAAAATGCTCAGCCTTTTCTTGTCAGAAAACACAGCATAGGTTATATTAGTCAATTAACCTGGTAACCTGAATAGCTGTTTTTCTTTTGCATGAGAGCCCGTGCTACTGCGTGAAAAGGTTTTCCTCGGTTCCTCTGGCGATTTTTTTTTTTTTTTTTTTTTTTTTTTTTCTCCCGTCGGTAACACACGATTCATTTCGGATTATCCAGTACTCAACGTGGATGAATTTCGAGAATCGCCGGTATGAACCACTGCGTTTCTGCACCGTTCGCTCCTGGATCTGCCCCTCTCGTCGTGGAGATGAGCAGCCTTGGTGGTCTTCCCACCTCCTTGCCCTTTTTCTCTTCCGCCGTAGACTGTTGAGTTTGTTTCTTGTCGGGTTCTCTTAGCGTCTGGTTGCCACCAAAACCTTCAGGCGTTGTTTCAACACTTCCCATTCTGCAGTTGTTTCAACTTGCGGTTTTCTTGGACAGAGTTTTTCTACCAATAGTGGGGAGAAAAAAAAAAAAAAAAAAATCAATGCAAATGAAAGTTGTGCAGGTTCTCACAGTTTGCTGTTACTTAAATATTAAAGGCCAGTGGTGTGTTCCAATACACGCTTTTTGATGAGTTTTTGTTGTAAGCCTGTCAAACATTTTGCCTTTAAAATTCTCTTCAGACCTAAGTGATTGAAAATATTCCCAGGTTGTCCTATTAATTGTGTGAGCTAGAAACCAAAGGTTTGCTTGAAAGAGTATTGAGGTTCATTATTTTAAATCTCAGAAAGCCAATCATTAGGAATGAGAGTAAGCCAGGTTCTGGGGTACCTTGATGTTAACTGCTGCTGATTTCTAATGTCATGCTCAACATCTTGGCTAGGGAAATGCCACAATTTCTCCCTTACAACATAATAAAATCTCTTAATTAAAATTTTGACACACCAAACAAATATCGAAGGATATATACATGCAGAGATTAAACAGGCACAGTGCACGCCCTGGGGAAAAGCCTGACATTCTGGTTACAGAACAATTATTTCTCAAATTTATTCTTAATTTTGGGGAGGGGTGGAATTTGTAGCATGACTTATGCTACACCAGAAACTGATATTAGGAAAAGGACGTTCTCCCTTAGGCATTAGCTGCTTTGGTTGCAGCTTGGACCTTTGGTTTTACCTGGTTTGGCCACTGTTATGCCGAGAGTCAGCGGGCTTTGGGACACCCCTGAAAGCGATGGTTTTCCTCGGCCGGTCCAGAAAACGAAGACGATAACGCTGCTGTCAGCATTGCTTTTCCCACCGCTCGTGTCGTAGCACATCTCTGCCTTTGCAGCGCTGCTCGGGGTTTTATTTCTTGAAGCTGCTATTGACTTCAGTAGGAGTCATGTTGCCGAATTGCATATTTTCTTTAGTAAACTAAACTTCCTTCGAAGAGCTAATAGCTTTTCGTTCGTAAGTCTCTTGGACGTCTTCATCAGGACAGCTTGTTCTTTGATTTTATAGCCATTAAACAAAGCGCTTTATGATAGCTGAAGGGGACAATTGCAGGAACAACAACCCAGCAATCTGTTTCACACTTGCTTTAGTCTGCAATCTGCTGGTGTGCTTTAAATATTCGAAAACTCCTCGCATTCTTTCACCCAAGTGTGAGTTAGACACAAGTTTGCTTGCAAATGCTTAGTACAGCTCCGCTGGTATGAATTCGTTGGGGTTTTTTGCTTTGTGACTATCTACAATCTGCTCGAAAATTGGGGGGGGGGGGGGGGGGGGGGGGGGGGGGGGGGGGGGGGGGGGGGGGGGGGGGGGGGGGGGGGGGGGGGGGG
>JAVJGG010000054.1:45951327-45985840 GCA_035590195.1 Aviceda cuculoides
TGACCTGGAATGTTTCCAGGGATGGGGCATCGACCACCTCTCTGGGCAACCTGTGCCAGTGCCTCACCACCCTCAGCGTAAAACATTTCTTCCTTCTATCTCCTTTGAATCTACCCTGGTTTGGTTTAAAACCATTACCCCTTGTCCTATCGCAACAGGCCCTACTAAAAAGTCTCTCCTCCTCCTGCTACTTCTCTGCTTGCTCTTTGCTGCTCGCTCTGCTCGACGCCGAGGCTGAGCGTGAGCGCTCGCTCCAACACCCCAACCTCCGGGATTCAGCAGGACTCTTTTATTAGCAGTGGAGCAAGGTACTCGCCTCCCTCCAAAAGAAAATAAACTTTGTGTTCGGTGCGTGCTCCCATTCGTACGCCAGACGTCTGCGGGCTGTATTTCTGCAGTTGCCTTCTCTGGGCTCTCTCCATTACCTCTGGTAATTGAGTCGCCTCTGGGATATAGCACCACGGTATGCTTGGCTGCTTTGTGGGAAAAGCATTATTTTGAGTTTGAGCCCTTCGTTGGGGGCGGGGAGAAGATGAAGAAATCTGCAGTCATAAACCAGGCAGACAGCAGCTTACGTCGTTATAGCCTGTAGAATACGTATTTATCTACCTTGCACAGACTAACAAATTGTTGTTGCAATCATTACAGTAAATATGAGATATGAAAACAGTTTTAAGTTTCATTTTGCTTGCTGTCATCTCTTTTTTTCTTTTTTATTGAGCAGCAATAATTCAATAGCATTGTTTGACTCCTGTTCGGTTTTTTCAGTGTGTTGCGTTATATTGAGTTTCTGTTGAACATTTGAGTACAGTAGTACAATTTTATGCCTAATGGAAAAAGCAGTAATTATTTCATTAATACCAGGGTAGAATTTATCCATACTAAACCAGAAATCAGAAAGCACTGAGCATATCAGGTAAAATAGTGTTTCTCAGCTTTTGTTGCTTATGTGGAACAAAAGAAGGCACTCTCTTGTACCTGTGCTCGTAGGCGTAAACTTGCATCCTCATCTTACTATTGTGCCATCCCACAATAACACTGATCGCGGGTAATTGTGTGTGGGATCGGGGCCTGGCTCAGGTAAGAATATGTTTTAGTTTCTGGGCTGTGCTGTTGCATCTTTTCTTTCTAATGACATGTTGAAATTAGCTGTTGGCCATTCAAATAAAATCTTTACAAGAGTACAGTGGGAGGGTGATGTTCAAAGATACTGAGGGTCAGCAAGGGATCCAGTCTCTGCTCCTCTAGGGTGAGAAAAACCTGGCTGCCCATTATTATCTTCATAATTATCAATTCACATTTTATCTGAAAACTTTATTTCATGTCCATGTTTGTAATGTAAAGTATGAAATATCTGTATTCAAAGCAAACAGGCTTCCGTAAAGCATGTTAAGCATCTTAGGATACGACAGGTCACTGAAACCAGATCCAGAGCCAGGATCGCAAACTGGTCCTCTGCTCTACCGAATCCTCTGCTTTTCAATTTAAAAAGGGACGATACAGCCCAGTAGGCTTTCTAACGCACTTTCAGCTCCCAGAGCAACCAGCTTCCTAAGAACATAGTCCAGTGTGGTCTAGAAGACCACTCAGAAATGAACGCGACCCCTTGGGAAAGAACAGAAATGAAAGACATAATTGGGGGAACGCAGCTTAAAGCAAGCAGCAGTGAAAGAGTGTGGTTTGGGGCTAAATGTTCTTTACTGTGTTAATGCTACAGTGCTGCAAAGGTGTTACGTGGAGTTAAACTCTGGAAATAGAAGTTGAACTGCCAAATCGCAGTGGTCAGACGTGCCGGTATTCGTGATACGCTGCTGATGGGTTTGAAGGGAAAAAACCCTCAGTCCTGTTGTTTAGCGTAAGCTGCTCCTTTTTTACTGAATCTAGGGAGAACTACAAGCCTTGTGCAGTGCTTGACTTTCTAATAGCTAGGTTTTTATTAAGTAAATGTGGGGTTTTTTGCGATGACTAGGGTTTTGATTGTTACTAACATCGGTTTTAGCTTTGCTAGCTACGTGCTGGAAACTTGCCAAGTGCAGAAACGTGGTTCATGCCCTGAAGCTTATACGATCTGAAAAAGACGACGCTGGGGGAAGAAGGAGGGCGTAACGCACCGTATAACATTTGTTTTCTCCTCTTCCTTCCCTCGCCGCAGACTGTACCAAAGCCAATAGCGCTGGAGCCCTGCTTTGGGAACAAAGCAGCCGTTCTCTCCGTATTCGTGAGGTTGCCTCGAGGACTTGGGGGTATACCACCACCAGGACAGTCAGGTGAGGAATATCGTTGTCTCCGCTGGCTTGGTGTTAATTCTGTGCTCCTTCCCCAGCCTTGGAGTCACCTTCCAGTTTCAGACTTGATCCCGTAGTAACTGCTGTATCCACACCGCAGCTGAGGACGTGCTGGGCTTATTTTAAGCTGGCTAGCTTGAGCCCTGCTAGCTTCCCACCTGAGGTTTGATTCAGTTTCTTGGGTCGGATGATGGATGAACACTTGATCATCTGGATTACATTTTAATTTACGGCTGGGCAATAAAGGGGGATCTGCTACAGGCAGGTTTGCAGTAGTTACTTACGAAAGTAACTTGTCTCCCAGCCTATTCCCCTTCATTCCCAGCTCTATTTGTAGAGGGACGTAAGTCATCCCAAAGCATCCATGCTCTCCTCTTAGTAGTTCTGGAGAAAGAAATTTTCTCTATCCAGCTTAACATTTCCTTGTTCTCGTCCCCTTCACACTTAAACCTGATGTCAGGGCACTGAGACAAAATCTCCTGGGCAGTTTGTGATTTAACTGGGGTTTCTCCAGTGCCTTGTGAGCATGGCGAAGCGGAGGATTAATAAATAATATTAGCTGGCTTTGAGATGGGGTGGTTTGGTTGTGAGCTGCGTTGAACTAAATCCCAGATGGCCAGTAGTGGTTTGTCTGTGGATTTGCCGGGAGGAGGTGGCAGAGGTGATGGGTGTCTGGGAAGTGCAGTGAAACATCCATGCACGTGTGCTTTGAGGATTTATTCTAGCACATCTACTGGTGCAGAGAAAGACACATCCCTTCAATATTACGGGTTTCACATCCATTAATACCCACGCTTCTTATTTCCAGCTTTTTCTACTGCAGTTGCTTTCAATAAAACATGCAGTATTTAAAAGCTTATTTCAGAATAGCCGCTAGAGTTTAATCTCTTAAGCCAAAATGCTTTTCTAGTTGGCTTTTTTTAAGAAGAACTCAAAAAATTACATTCATTTTATGGCTCGGAGGGTTTTTCTTGGCTGCGGTGGAAGGATTTGTTTCTGTGACTGTTTTGTTCCGTGACTGGTTTTTTTTTTGTTGTTGCCTCAGGTCTCGCAGTGGCCAGTGCACTGGTGGACATTTCACAACAGATGCCAATTGCCTACAAAGAGAAATCGGGTGCAATACGAAATCGGAAACAGCAGCCCCCTGCACAGCCAGGAACCTGTATTTGATGCATGGACATCAGAAACTGTATAGGGTTTTAAACAAAATGGAAAAGTAATACCTAGGAGGAGGAGGAGGAGAAGGATTTCCAAGTTGTGTCACAAGAGACTAGAAGCACTCGGAAAAACACAACTTCCTTGAACCCAACTTTTTCTCTCATCTACGTGATAGTTGGCTTTGTTTGACAACTGCTCCACTTAAGTTTTACTGACACGTGGCTTCAGATTGCTCCTTTGTTTTCTTGAAGTTTAAAGTAAAATAATTTTATTGCAGGTCCAGTAACATCCGGTCACCACCATTCATGGTCAGTGTAAATAGAACAGTAGTCCAATATGAATGACACTCAGGTTTATACATGGAAAGTGCTTTGTAGTTCATGTATTTATCAAACTGTACAAAAAGAAAAAGATGCAGTGTTTACAGGTGTCAGCTCTCAACACATAAACACTACTATTAATCTTCAAAGCATCTTCATCCTTTGTTTTCATTTAATACTATATGTTTATTCCCTCATTATTTAAGTGGAACACTCTTCCAGATACAGCATTTTTGTAGTCATCACGGTCCAGAACACCAGGAACACGAAGGCCGGGATGGTTTAAAGGTTGATGTCGCGTGTTGCTCAGACCACGTGCAATACCTGGAGAAGCTGAATGTTGCTTTTGAAGGACTCAGTGTTTACATAGTCTTAACCTGCTTGGAGTACACCACACACAAGTGCCTAGACTTGAACAGATCTAGGGAGTGAGGAGACTGCTACACACGTTTCTTTTCAACATAATTCTATTCCTTTTAAATATATATATATATATACACACAGATATATATATATATAGTCATTCAAGGCAATCTGTGTTCTTTGTAATATATCACGTGCAGTCAGGGGAGAATGGCATTTTCCTGACCAAAAAACTACTCAACCAGATGGGAAATATCTGGAGGGAAAGCAGAGTTTCAGTATCTCATAAGACAACTCCTGGTTTTACCAGCTCTTTTAATAGAAGCAGTTTGTGTTCCGGGTCAGATACATTATATTTCTTCTGATTTTTCTCTGCCCGTTTGGCCTCTTTCCCTCCCGCTTCCCTCCTGCCACTCTTCTGGATGAGAGCTGAGCTGTGCTGGGGCTCAGAGCCATCGCTCCTCAGCAGTAAGGTTTGCTCTGTCTCCTTACAGGGTGTAAAAAGCAACACTCCGGGTGCCAGATTGTTTGAGGCTGGAGTAAAAAAGAACTTTAAATAAAAAGCAAGGAGAGCAGCTTTGTTTGGCCACAGGTTTGAGTTCTACACGATCAGTTACTGATACTTCCCATTGGGGTTGGGTTGAACTCTTGTAGATGTTGAAGTTTTCCCATTGGGGTTGGACTCTCGTAGATGTTGAAGAAGTTTTCCCTTTGGGGTTGAACTTTCGTAGACGTTGAAGAAGTTTTCCCTTTGGGGCTGAACTCTCGTAGACGTTGAAGAAGTTTTCCCATTGGGGTTGAACTCTCGTAGACGTTGAAGAAGGTGGCTTGTTGGCGAAAAGGAAGGGACTTGCAAACAGCAAAGTTAAGGCTTTGCTTTTGGGGGATGTATCGAACCATCTCAAGTACTCTGACTAGTTGGAATTGTGTTTTGAGGTTTAAGGTTGGACTTAACCCATCAAGTCTGCACGTGCTGGTGCCCAGTGTCTCCCTTGATTCTGGAACGCGGCGCGGTGCCGGGGCCGCGCGAAGTTGTGCTGTTGAAGCCGGTAGGAAGATGTTACGTGAAGGTGCCAAACGAGGCGTGTAATTGTTGCTTAATCCCAGTAAGTGCAGTTTCATTCAGGTTGCTGAGTTGCTGGTTTCTGATGAGGACATTTAGTATTTATGAAATGGAGAACTAACAAATCGAGGGCAGTGAAGAAAAATGCTCTTGAGTCTTCTGGCCAGGCAGCACCCTTTTCCAAAATGAAACCCAAGTAACTGCATCTTTTTTTTTGTGCGCATTTTGGTGATCGATCACATATCAGCCACTCATTTTTGGTTTTGTTTTTTTTTTTAACCACGTATTTTAAAGAAGCTCTTTGGAGCATGGTGGCATCGCAATAAAGACAAGAATTGCTGTGCGTGTCCGGGCAGCAGTGATGGGAGACAGCCTGCTGGTTTAAAGGCAGTGGTGGATTGTAATTCTGATTTAACGTGTCATTTAATAAATACAACAGGACTGCAGAAAAAATGTTGTGGAAAAAATGCATTTTATATATATAAGTGTGTGTGTGTATTTTTTTATATATATATAAAATGCATCCGTTTCTAAACTAGAAATTAACTGCCCTCTGGGGAGAAGAAATTATGGGAGGGAAAGGGGTGAGCTTTGTCTTTTAGAATGAAGGGGTTTAGGCAATTTAAGTTTTAACTGATGCACAGATTACCTCAGACAGATTCATCTCCTGAAAATATTTTCTGACTTCCTATGTGTATAAGGCTAATCGGAACTAGAGAAATAATACTTGGACTAAAATCCCTCCCCTGTTATTACTTTCCGTGCTTTCAGTCGTGATGCACATCCTCATGTTCGGAGATGTCGTCTTCTTGCTTCTCCAACACTTGTTTGGGGAGGAGAGCTGCCGACCCAAATTAAAAAAGCTCTCGTGCTTAAGTCTCCATATTCAGGACAGCCCTTAAGCAGGTGCTTAAAAGTTGTTGCTTAGATTTTCCTGAACAGAAACAGCTTTCGGAACAACAGGCCTGGAGGAACGATGTCGGGTTATGTTAACAAAAAGATGTAAATGTGGTTTGGGTTTGGTTTGGTTTGGTTTTTTCCCCCCCGGAGAGCTGGGTTGTCTTGTCTGAAAAGCTTGTGGTGGAGCGTGCCCAGAAGAGTAGCCGCGAAGTGAGGTGTCAGATCTTGGAAAGACGAGCAAAAATGATCAAACTTTGAGGTTTAGCAGAACCAAAAAATGTAAATAGAGGAACAAGACTTATTTATAGAAATAAAATGAAACAGCTCCTTTAGGATGTAGCTCTGCTCTGCATCTTATCTCCATATTGATGAGGGAAAAAGAGAACTCTCATACATATTTCTGCTGCAAACAGTTTCATCCCAACTTAAAGGTAAAACCGAGACGAAGGTGGGAGTGGATGGGGGAAAGAAGAATTGCCGGTGGTTTATCACCAGGCCAATATCGAAAGTGAAGGATTTGTGGGTTTATTTCTTTTGGAGGTGAGGGTGGGGGAAGAGCAACCTTATTTCATGGGAGAATCTGTAAATAAATGAAAAATAACACACGGATTTTGCACTTGTACATAAACTATACAGTAGCGTGCAGAACATTGAAAAATTTAAAGTGTATATAAACCAGAAAAATATTGAATGTATTTTTGATGCATTTTAAATGATGTATGAGTTTTGTCTTAATAACTTCTTCATATGATGAGTATTAGATAACTTTCCAGAGCTTTAAAGAAACATCAAATTATATTCGTGATATCTTGCAGTGTAAAGCAGGGAGGCATAACTTGACTTTTATGTATTCAAATGCATTTCACTTAAATGTGTAAGCGCAGTAAAATACGGCTCTTCCATTTGAAAGGGGGGAAAAAAAACGCTTGAAGACAAGTAATAAATGTACTTAAAGTAGTCATTACTTGGAGAATTAAGTCAGCAGTTTAAGCCTCTACCATTAAGATTGTGCCAGTGATTTCCATTCAAAATCACTTTTTTCAAGCATTTATAACTGGCTGAAATTCAGCGTTCAAGGTCTCAACCCTCAGAACAATTTTATTCTTTGAGAGTAGCCTTTTAAAAAAAAAAAATTCAAAATCAGAAATGTTGTAGCCCTTTTGTTCTAGAAAGCAACAGTGCCATTGGATCTCCAAATCACGTACTTTTTTTTTGGGTGCGCCATTTTCTATTCTTTTTAGCCCAGGATTTTCTCCGGACAGTTGTAGCATGAGTGACAGGAGCCCCTGCCACAGCATGGTCGGGATGTTGGATACAGGAAGATTTATGGGACACAACTTTTGAGTTATTGCCGCTCTCCCTGGGCTTAGAATGCGCCGTGTCGAAATTGCCAAAATAAAGCTGTACAGGATGGGGTGACGCCTGTGATTAGCATAGATCGTAGTGTATAATGTACCAAAATTTGATGGTATGGTACCATAAAAGCATGACAGGCCCTGTTGGCACATACACGCTTCGTAGGGGTAGCTTGTGTACTAAATATTGCTCAGAAACACCGTTTTCCCTGCGGTAAGCCTTTACCAAAATACGCAGTCGCTGGGTTTATGGTATGGATTTTAAATGGCAGCTCGGCTTGCTTGGCCCTAAATAAGCTGAAACGAGCTTTGGATGAAACACCCTCGCTCCCCAGGCTGCAAGAAAAGGTCGGGCTCTCCCCGTAATCCGCCGAGGGCCAGCGCCGATTCTCCGTCCCGAACTGGTCCAGATGTTAGCAGCTGCTTTTTCCTTCTCCCTGACACCCCGAGTTAGGGCCGGAGCATCGGCTCCATCGCCGACCCTGCAAAAAACGGGGATTTGCCGGCGCTGAGCTCGCGCGAAAGCAAAGAACCGAACCCCGCGCGCCGGGAGCGACTTTTAAACGCGTCCAGCCCGCTCCCAGTAAGCCGTGATGGTCTCTTCTTGTCCCGCTTCCCTTTTTCTCTTCCTTCGGGAATACCGTAGGGGAAGGGCAGGGAGGGGGGGTCGGGGTTTTCGGAGCCGGCGGAGCGAAGCTGCGGGAGCGGGTTGGGAGAGTTGGGGGGGGGGTTAACTGGAAAGGTGCCGCTCATGGGAGCACTGGGGGATGCGGGAGCAAAGGGGAGGGAGGGACGGGGCCGCGTTTCTCATTTTCGGGCGCGTTGTTGGCAGTTTTAGTCAAATTCACGCTCTTTCTGTTGATAGCTGCTTAAATTAAATTAGTTTCCATCGCTAGGAATACGACAATAACGTGCGTGTGCTGGGTTTTTCTGCTTCTGCGTCAGGGCAGGTTTTGTTTGGTTTATTATTTCGTTCTAACACTACACATGGACTGGTTTTGTGCGTCTTCCAGGTACTATAGTTCTTTACATATTTCCTCTACACTTATCATTGATTCCACAAACCTCACCAGAAGAAAGAAGAAAAAAAAAAAAAAATTGTGGAGTGTAACATATGTCAGTCCATTATTTTTTTTTTTAAGAAAAGCAAAAAGAAAATAAAAATAAAGAGTTTTATATTACTCTGAAATTTGTGCACAATAAATGTTCTTTACACTAAGATCCTTGAATTAATTGTATTCTGGATTTTTTTCTTTGTTCTGTAATTATTTACGATTCTTATCCGTGTTCAGACTTGAGCTTAGTTTGTTAATATGTATAATTTAGCATTTATTGCATTCATATGTAAATATGAGCAAGTATTGTAAACTATTTCATTGCCGGGGTTGTGGGTGTTATACATACACACATTTAGGACTGCAGTTTTTGGTATAATTTTTTGTATTGTAAAATAACAGCTAATTTAAAGCAGGAACGAGAAAATTATTGGGAGGTCTGTGCATTTTAAATACAAATGTGAAGTACATGTATATAAATAAAAGTAAATAATGCAAATCTTTCCTCTGAAATAAAAAGTAGATGATCTGGTTAAATAATTTTTCCCCTGCTTTTGCTTTTTTTATTTTTTTCTTTTTTTCCCCCCCTCTTTCTTAAAACGGGGGGGAAGAAATAACTGGAGATGTTTTTGAAGACTCCTGCCGGGGGCGAGGGCGAGTTTCCACCAGGGCGGCGATGGATCTGGAGGTGTTGGCGTCCCCGTGAGCGTGCCGAATTTGGGAGGAGGAAGAAGAGGTCGTGTCCTGCGCCGAAGAGGCGCGGGGGGGGGGGGGGGGCAGCGGCTGTGCCCGCAGGCCCCCTTGCCATCCCCCAAACCCATCGCCCTCGCGTCTTCCCTAAGGATCCTCCGGGAAGCTCCGCTCCCTCCTCTTCTCCAGGGCTCGCCGAAGGGCGGCGGGAGGGAAAACCACGCTGAAGCGGGGTCAGAGTCTTCGTTTTAGAGAAAAAGGGGCTCGTCCTCCGTGCAGGTCGTCTGGGATGGTCAGGGCTGGAGAGGGAATTTGTTCGCTCCGACCTCCTCAACGCTGGGGTCGTGAGTCCTTGCTGTCGCGATAGTCCTTGCTGTCGCGATAGTCCTTGCTGTCGTGATACGGCGGGTCTTTATTTGCTTCGGTGACTGTATTACCGCCCCAAAGCGCAGAGCTGCTGCGTTCAGGGTTTAAGTAAGCCCCACAGAAGTAGAAAATCTCAGTCTCTTCCCTTCCTTACTGCTGGTTTTTCCACTAAACCGCTCCTTCCATTGAATCGGAGGAGAAAAATCCGACGACCCTGGAGACTGCCTCATCCAAAGAGTTTCGCTAATAATTTTGCAAACCTTATCAAATGTTGGTGCCACTGGTGTTTCGGACGCACGCGAAAGCTGGGAGAGTGACGCCGGGGGTGACCTCTCCTCTCCCACCCCTTGGAAGCCCGCCTGCAGCACACCCGGCACCCCGAAACAGATTCCAGCCGAGACGCAATCCGTTGTTCTCCATTTATTTTTATGTCGCTCTTCAGCTTTGAAATTAAGCACTGCTGAGACGAAGCCGAGTTGAACCTGACGTTTACGAGCCGTGAAGGTTTCAGTCATCGCCGTCTCCCAAGACACTTGCGCTACTGCATCCCGTGGCATTGAACTTGGACGCCAAAGCCCAATTCTCAGAAATTGCCGCCGAGCTGAGCGAGCGTGCCGGTCTGGAAGCACAGCGTGGTGTGTCCAGACTTGAAATGAAGTGGGCAGGGGGTAGCGCTTCGAAAGCTAGTCGAAGCTCGTTTTGGACAGCAGGATAAAACGTAGAGGTATGGGGCCGTATATTCATCCCGGCTCTGATTTTTCTTCTGCTTCTGTAGCGAAGAAAAGAGGTTTGCAGGGAAGGAATGGAGGAGAGCGTGGAGGCTCTCCAAGGCTCTGCGTACGGCCAGGACAACGCTCTTCGCTGTCACCTGTCGTTAATGAATGCCGTTGGATGAGGAGTCTGAGAGTTATATTTGCTTTTCTTTCGACAAGGCTTGAGTATCAATCATCTACAGAGAGAGAGGAGGTAATTCTAAGTCTTTTTACAGAGCATTCCGTTTAACTCGACCACCCTTCGGAAAGCCTGGACTGGAGGCTGGGAGGTGGTTCTCCTTACCCAAGCAAAAGGGAAGGGGGGCTTGGGGCAGCTTCTGGGTGGGTTACACATTGCTGGTTGGTAGTAAAATCACCCATTGGTCTGGTGAAAACACCAACATTTGCCTTTTTTCACTGTTAATGGGAAGAGAGGAGAAAAGAGAGCTGTGCAAATGAGCCAGAGCTCTTGGCTAATACCTAGGCTACCATTTGGGCAAAAACAATTTGCAGAGGTTCTTGTGTTTCTCCTTGGGGTTTTTGGTTTCCGAACTGATTAAGTCGCAACGAAGCAGGGGATGGAGTGACAAAATGAAAACGCAGGAGGCGTTTTCAAAGGCTGTCCTGGTTTCAGCTGGGATAGAGTTAATTGTCTATGTCATTGTCCTTGTCAACGAAGGGTTGAGATAACGACAAACCTGGCTGGGGTTAAACCACGACAAAGGCATAAGGTAAAGTAGGTGGGGGGATATCTTTTAATAAGATGACTGATGGGACCTGCTGATGAGTTTGCTGGCTGGGGGTGCTTCAGGCTCCAGGCATCACCATCAGTTAGAGGTAGGCTGAGCTCCCAGTGTTCCCCGTTGCAGGGATGACTGGGAACAGCAACACCTCCCCAAACTGTGTCTGCAACACAGATAGCCACGCGATTCTGGGACACCAGTCATCACTCTATGGCCAACACCGATGTCAGGTCCATGATGCCCGTGGAGGGCTGTTTTCTCCTCGGTGACTCCAGCGACGCAGTGACAATCTCTGCACTAGAGACATCTTAAGGCAAGTAAGATCTGCCCCCAAACAAAAGAGCAAGCTCCGACCCTGAGATTCACGATCGGACCCTTCCTTCCCCCCTCTGTGTTCCTGGGTCCCCACTCGGACCTTCTCGTGCATCTCCCAGAAGCCACATCTGCAGGGAACCAAGCCAAAAGACACTGCCGAAAGTGCTTCTGGCCGCTCCGGCTCTAACAGAGGATAACGACCTGCTCCTCTTTATCGCCCTGCTGCTGGCCAGAAGCCCAGGGTGCAGCTCTACGTGCACACAGCCTGCAGGACCAGGGCTGTTTCCGATCTCCCCCCACCGCTGGTGACCAGTGATGCCACGGGAGGGTGGGATTTAATCTCTCCCGGTCCTCGTGCTGCTCCCTGAATTTAGGTTGGAAGCAGAGTTTTAAGCGGGGAGGTCCGGATTGTGACGGCTGATCAAAAAGCATCGTCGTGGTGGGGAATTAAAAGCAGAGCATGGAGATAACTCTGGTGTCGGCGTTTCTCCATCCGTCCCACCCGCAGCTCGCTGACTGTTTTATCGGGTCTGCTCTCCAGTCTGCAGCCACAATGTGCCTCTGACAGTGTGACTGGCACATGTTCCCTGGGATCCCTGCTCCCACCAGAAATCATTTCCATTTCTCCTTAGAAAAAAAAAAAAAAGAAACGCTAAGAAACGCTTTGAACATTTTTCATGTCAGAGCTAATTCTGCAGCGCTTCCCTTTGGCTAACGTCCGCCGTTTCCACACTCGGCGTGGAAAGACAACATTTTAATAACCGAGGCGAGATGCATCCACCCCTATCAGCACATTAGCACCGTTTGCATGGAGATAACGGATGGTAAATTGTTGTTTCGGCTTTAAACGTTCCCTCGCAGCAGTTGTACGTCAGCTGCAGGATTTTGCTTGTGCTGCGTCTGCAGTCGCAGCGTGACAAGGATCGTTGGTCTCCATCGGATCCAGCCTGCGGGTCTCTTCTCCGAGCCTCCAGAGATGCCCGGGCTCTTCTCTGTCCTGGGGGCTCCGGAGGTTGTAGGACTTTTTCTCTGGGAATTGGGGAAAAATCACTTCACCTGCTCTTTGTCCTTATCTGATGTCCCTGGCTGGAGGAGGGAGTGGGGCTCAGCTTTGTTGTGGGCACGGCCAGTGCCCCCTAAACCCATGAGATGTGATAGAAGTGAGGGTCTGCCAAAGCCCCCCCTAGCTATTAGTGGTGCTCCTGCTCCAAAATCTCTTCACCCTAAACTTGGGGTGATTTCCAGGCTCGGTTGAAGCAAGTTGCTATGACCCAGAGCAAGGGTGTCCTAACCAGCCCCATGTGTCACCCAGTATCAATCAAACCAGTACACGCTGTCCCATCTAGAGCCCTGTGGTCTCCTTCCCAGGTTTAGTGGGCATGGTGGTGTTGGGTTGACGGTTGGACTCGATGATCTTAAAGGTCTTTTCCAACCTAAACGATTCTACGATTCTATGATTCAACACCACTGACACTGGTCCTGGTGGCTCTGGTGATTGTCCCCCTGCCCCCAGACCAGCCCCACCAGCTTTTCAGGTGCTGACCTTGGTCGAGCGACCACCTGCCAAGAAGCTGGGAAAATACATCGAACCTGCAATGTTTTTACAGCACATTTCAGATTCGACCGGCTGGAACTTTCGCAGGAAATTTTCTTTGGGTCAGCAAAACCCCAGCCGACGAAACGGCCCACATGTTGTGGGGCAGGAAACAGCTTTGACGAGAGTCCCAAGTCTGGCCCAAACCCTCAGGCTTTGCTCCCCCTCTGCATCCTCAGCTGCTTCGTGCACACGTGAAGACAAACATGATTTGGGGGAAGAAAAGGTGCAACCTTTCTGGGTTCGACCTTGAACTCCCTTTGTGTTTAGGAACCGACTTGAATTTCACTCGGTATTTTTGTATGAATTTAATATATATTTGTTTTCCAGAATTTTTTTTTCACCCAAAATTGGCAAGAAAACATTCAATTTGCCTCTAATCAATTTCCCTGTGATTTTTTTTTTTTTTTTTTTTTTTAAGTTGCCAAAAATAACTCACAGATGTTCGGTGGCATGAACAGAAGTCTCCTCGGCTGGCATCAACCACCATCCCTCCCTCCTCCTCCTCCACCTCCCCTCCTCCTGCGCCCTGCGGGAGGGTGCAGCACCAGCCGCCCCCGGTTATTTCCACCCACCGGGCTTACGCCGTGGCATCGCGGCGTTGCTGGCTCCACGCGCCGCTAATCGCGGGCGCAATTATTCCCACCCTTGCTACGTCTTGCAATGCCTCCCTCCTCCTGCGCTGGCACCGGCTTTGAGCTAAATCTTCCCCAAACGATTCCCAAAGCTTTGCGTGGGTCGCCCCCGGGCGCAGCGCCAGCGGCCCCAGGACTCGCGTGGGTCCATGGCCCCTTCCCGGCTGGCACCCGTGTCTCTCCCTCTCAGCTGAGATGGTTTTTCACCTCCTGCCCCTCCTCGCCGGTAGGCAGCAGATCGGAGCTGGGTTTCCAGCCAAGCACGGGGGCATCCGAGCCCCACCGCTCTGCCGACCCCCCCCCCCCCAAAAAAAAAAACAACCAGCCCCCCATTTCTGCCAGCTGCCCTCACGGCACGGGACCGGTGAGCTGGACGTGCGGGCACGGACAGGCTGGCATCGCAGACAGGAGCAAGTGTGGGGGGGGGTGTCAGGAAAATGCATGTGTGCTTTATTCATGGATATGTTTGAATATCGACATGTACAGAAGAGATAAGCGCAGGTTATACCCCAGGGGTACGGGCAGACGCCAACCGTCCTCCCCTCCGTGCAGCCTTTGCCGTCGCCCTGCCACCTGCGGGGTTATTGCTCCAGCACCGGCTCCCCGCCGCGGCGTCTCCCTCCCTGCTCCCGTTCCCGCTTTGATGACGATGTGGTATGTGTACATACACAGTATTTCACGGGCTTTCGGGACTGACGAACCACTGGGAATGGTGCTGAGCAGCCGAAAAAATAGAGTTCAGTGGCTACAGAAAGTTTGGCTGGTTCTTTTTTTTTTTTTTTTTTTTTTTTTTCCCATGACTCTTCTTTGTGCTTGTGAAAGTCCCCAGGTATGAAGTAATTAAAAAAAAAAATTGTCTCCTTTTCTCTCTCTTGGCTCAGTCAGTCCTTTGCCTTTACAAGCAGCTGCTATGACTTCGGTGGTTAGTCAAGAAGCTTAAAAATGAAGATCCGTGGTTCGCTTTGCAGAGTTCGACAGAGATGGAATTTCATTTAAAAAAATTACTGACTTCTCACAAGGGAAAAGAAATGGCCTGTGCACTCATGTGTTTGTGGGTGGGGAGGAATGTGATCAGGTTTTCTTCCTCCAAAAGGACTGCTCAAAAGCCATCCCTTTTCACAAAGTTTGATTCGTGAACAGGCTTGGAGGGAGAATTGACATATTAAATATTGGCAAAAAGGATTAAATGATCAGGAAAAAGTCATGCAGGTTTAGGGATATTTTTTTTTTTTTTTAAATTCTGTGTAATATGACTGCCCATCCCAATGCCCTGGCTTCTTTCCTGCTGGGAGAGAGGCTCGGTGCCTTCCTCACTTCATTTCGAAGCATCCCCAGACCGCGGGAACCCCCAGGGGCGCAGCCCTGGCGTGGGGCAGTACTTGAAGGATGCTGTGTCCGAACTCACGGCGCAGGACGAAGGCCGAGGGCAGCGAGTGCATCCTCAGACCTGCAACCTCAACGCCACGGGTGCTTCTGAGGTCCCTCAACCAAGGGCACGGGGAGGAAGCCCCTCTAGCAGACACCCGTTTACACTAACTCGCTGCAGTTTTGGCGGGGAGCCCGGCAGACCGCTGCCGTGGGTTTTGAGCTTCTCACGCAATGCCTCTGTGATATGACCCATGGTAGCTGGCTGGCACCTTCCACAGCCTCGGGGCACATTTGGCTGTTCCTCTGCCATCCTTCCGAAACTGAGGACTTGAGAAGACACCGCAATGAGAATTGAGGGTCTCCTTGGCCTGTGATGCTTAGAGACAACTAACAACCTAAGCAAGATATGAATCCAGGGGACGTGGTGATGTTTCTCACTGAACTTGTTAAAAAGCCTTTAAGACAAATCTGCCAGAAAGTGTAATCAGACCATTGGTCCTGCTGTGGGACCTGGTAATGGACTAGGTAAACCTCTGGAGGTCTCCTCCATCCCCTCTAGTCTACGAGTAGGGTTCTCCACATCTATTTTTCACAGCGTACCAGTCCTAAGGGAGAGCTGAAGTGGGTTTGCCAGTCATCCCGACCACCTAGAAAAAGTCTAACTAACTCTGCTGGCCGTCAGTCAGGGAAGAAGACGGCAAAGTGGCATTTCGACATCACCGCCAGTGAGTTATGAGAGACACAGGAGTGGGTGCTCCTGGAAAGCAGCTGATGTTTGCGTGCCCATCCTACGCAGAGACTGAGCCTGTGCAAGATTAAAGGCTGATGGAGACAGACTGGCCGGGGGGGATGTGTAGAAGAGGAGGGCATGACTACAGGACTTGAAGGGAAAGCGGCAGAAGGCGGCAATTCACAGCATGACCTCGTGATGTTGAGGTAGTTCCTTGCCTTTGAAGGGCTGAGCATCAGGGCTTAATCCCTTTTCTCACCTATGGCTCAGAGCAGACAAGTTTTGCAGAGTTGCAGCTAGTAACCGTGTCACTGGGTGGACCGATGGCTCCAGGGTCTCTCAGAGGACACCGGCGGCCTGGATGAAGGGGAGATGTTCGCAGCAACTCAGTGCACGGCCATGGCACTTTGAAGGGAGGTAAGAGACTTTCCTGCCTGTCGCGCTACCTCCCTGCCTGCTTGTCTGATCTGGGTGGGCCTCTTGGTAGCGAAGACCTCACATGCAAGTTTTGGTTCAGGGTGTGACCTGGCACCCTGCACGCAAGACTTGGACCTTGGCACGTTCCTTTGCATGGCCCTGGATTAGGACAACCAGGTGCTACAGCCCTGAGGACCTTGAGGAGCAGAACTTTGGATAGGATGCAGGCCAGGACGATTTCTGTGCGTGTCTTGCACATCCACGGGTGTTTAACCGAAAACCAGAGTGGTTTCATATTGGACCAAACCCCCAGAAAGTTGCTGCAGTTTCCCAGCAAAATCTGAAGCAATAAACAGTGGAAGGTGTTCTGCAGGGAGAGCGAATAAAAAGCGCTGGACTTTGCTGCGTCAGCTGCTGCTAAGCCTTTCTATGGTTCCAAACACTAAGGACCTAACGACACTCCTTGGAGGAGCACAAACCAAGGAATAAATGGGCTGTTGCAAATACTCAGGGAGAATCTGGAGCTATTCCTGTGCCTCCTGTGGCAGCCAGCCTGGGTAAGCATTTATCCTGGGAAACCTCACCCTTCCTTACCTTGACTTGATCTAGAGAGGAGTTCAGCCCCTCAGGAAGGCACCGTGAGTCCTCAGCTCACCTCCTCGAGGGAAGACCCCCAAATGCTCCGGTAGCCCAAGGTCACGCATCTGCCTCCCTGTGCCCCGAGACACCAGAGAGACGTTTGTCCTCACCTTCCAGCTGGGCTCTGGTTGCAGCTCAGTTGAATGGGTCACTTCACCACTTTGCTTGAATGACCTCTCGGCTGAGTAAATAGGACTTGGCAGGAGGTGATGTCCTTCATGTGCTAACCTGGACACAAGCGATTGCCTCTGCCAGCTCTTCAAGGAGGGATACCGTAGCAATCCGCTCTACGCATGACATGATTCATGGCTTGGCCTTTCCACAAATTGGCCGGCTATTTATGTCCCCAGGGTGGTACCTAGCAAACCTTTTCTGTCCTATCTCTTCCTAGGAAAACTAATGAAATCGCCTGATTGAAGACCCTCTGCCTCTCTGCGAGACCAGCAGATCCACAGGTGGCACGTGAGAATGGGTTACGTTGGGCTCACATCGAGTCCTGCCCGTGGGCTCACAAATTCATCCCTCATGGGGAAAGGTTAGCTTGGAGTGGGACGATATTGGCCTCTGGTCATTTGGATGTGACAAAAAAATACCTACCCCAAACACTTCACGGGACCGGTGAATAGAGATGCTAGGGTTGGGACACGAAGAAAGCCAGCTGTAAACAAAACGCAACACACGTGTTTCTTCCTGAACACCATCAATACATGACATATGTTTCTCTAAAAAGGAGGGACCAAGGGGTAGGTGACAGCTTGGAGATGCATGCTGTTTGCACGCTGGCCATGGTTTCAAGCGGGTGGATAATCCCCGCCAGCCAGTTCGTAGCGTGGTTACTTGGTCCACCCCAGAGGTGCTTCAGGATCCTCTCCGGTGAACTAAACCAACCACCTTCTCACCAGTGCTCTGGTTTCTTCAGTCTGAACCAGGTGGGCTACCCTTCAGGTCCTGAGCAGCCCTGGAGACAGTCTGAACTCCACATCGCTTGACGTGTCCTGTCAAGAGCCCCCCAGCATGAGTCAGGGCTTCGGGAAACATCCTGACAGCTCATCCACCAAAAGTCTTTCACCTCTTGGCTGGGGCAGGCAAAAGCATTTCCTTTGCAGCTCTCGTTTCTTGGCTCAGCTCTCTCCTTCACCTTTTCCAAGGGAATTCTCCACAGCTCCGACCCCATCCGCAGAGAGCTGGAGAGACAACAACCAAGCTGTGGGGTGGAAAGGTGGCCAGGACCAAGAATGAGCCGGTTGTCGACAACGCTGATCGTATAAAATCAAATAAATTGGCAGACGGATGATGAGGAGGAATTGCCTACACTCTCACCTCTCCTTGCCCGGCCCGGCCCCCAAAAAAAAAAAAAAGTTACTGGTCTGGTTGTTTTGTAAAGAAACCAACACAAAGAGAGTCTCTGCCCGGCGTGCGCCCGCCCTGCTTCACATCACAAAGACGCTCAGCACGGCGAGAGCGGGGAGAAGCCACATCTGCCGCGGAGAGGCTGCCCAGCGGGAGGGGGCCGCTGGGCTGGAGGTCCCTGATGACAGACGAGTGGAGCCCCGCAGGAGCCTCTCCTCTCCAGCCACCTGCAAGAGAAAGGAGGTAGCACGGGGTGAGCCACCACGGTTCTTCCCCACCGCGGTTCTTCCCCACCACGGTTCTTCCCCACCGCGGTTCTTCCCCACCGCGGTTGTTCCCCACCGCGGTTCTTCCCCACCACGGTTCTTCCCCACCTTGGTCCCTGGCAGGATTTAGGGCTTGGGGACCGTCCCAGCCTTGCTCCGCGTGCGCGTGTGCGGAGGGAGCCAGGGCTGGTCTCAAGAGCCCAGCTCTTGGTTTGGAGGTCAGCTCAGCTTTTTTTTGGAGATGGTTGGTGAAGGTGGGGGTAGTAGCACCGTGGCGTACAGCACTGGGCGTGCAGCCCACAGGTTTGGACACTGGTTGGAGGTGTCTTTGGGTGGGGGTGGGTGCCTGGATGCCCACTCTGGTCAACGGAGATCCATGCAGCTTGACCTGGTGGGCTCTTCAGGTGGAGGCGTCCCCTGGGTGTTGAATACATCTCCGTGGGGCTGGTAGACGTTTCTCCAAGAAGCAGCTGGGAGCCAGGTGGCTTACTCCAAAATACAGTGCATGTGTTTACGGGACTGACTCCCACCCTAGGTGCCTACCCCCTGCAGACGAACTGCACCCTTCTCCTTTTCCAGTGCGTGGAAACCGTGGCCGAAACTTTGCTTTGCTAGAGACCTCTATTTGCGTCAGTTGATAACCGAGCTAATTTAGAGCCAGGGCTCTGCACTGCTATGAAGACGGGAAGCAGCTGGACTAATCAGTCCATCACAGAATTCCTCATCATCTCTAGGGCCACCAACCTCATTAAACATTGAACAGGCTCTGGATTTGAAGTTGAGTCCGAAGTCAAGACCCAACCGCTCGGTTTCTCCTGCAGTGTCGGCAGGGACCATGCTCCAGTAGCTCTCACCCCTCCGCAGAGGGACCTGCTGCTGCCAGGTGGAGGCTGGCGACGTGGCCGGGCCACCCCTCACTGCAGTTGCTTTCTCCAGCTTCCCACGTGCTGGTGGCAGCAGCAGTTGGCTCTCCGGGCTGGAGCGTCAGTGATGAGGGAGGTTCACGGCTTCTCCATCACTTCCAGGACAAAGTTCTCAGGGCAAGGTCTGGACCTCAGGCCACTACTTGGGTTGCACCAAGGCCTGGGGAGCGCCGGCTGGAAGCAAAGCCTCCAAATCCCCCCGGGGTGAAAAGTTTATGGCCTGATGAAAGGGTGTCCGTGCTGGGCTTGGCCACCAATGCCCTGAAAAGCAGCCAGGGAAGCTGAGGCAACATTTCCGTACCTCCCACCTGCTGCTCTGTGAAAACAGAGCGGAGGACGGTGAATCGGATGTTTTCCCAGCAAAAGAAACAGGGAAGAGGTATAAAAAAAGCCCATGTGTGGAAGGTCTCTGAAGGTATCAGCTAGCCCAGTGCAAAGCCCACGCTCAGTCCTTGGAGTCTAGTTAACTGACAGCTTCTGTTACCTGAATGTTCAGCAAATCAAGGTCACTGTCAATTATTCAATAGTAAAATAATTCAATCTGAAAATTACTCTGGCGGGTGGCAAATCAAGGTCATTGCTTTTTATTTAAAAATAAAATATTTAATGCTTACTACTGCCATCATCAGTAAATTAATCTGAAATTTGTTTTAAAATAACTTCTATTTAATATTATTTTGATACTAACAATTTGCTGATGACTAGAACCTTTCATCTGAAATTTTCCAATGTTTAGCAAACCTTAGTTAAGCCTCTACATTATGACCTCCAGGATCCTCATCAACAAGGGAGGAACGTGTGTCCCAGGCAGCTGAAATGCTCATCCGAAGCTGTGCTGCTGCCTTGCAGGAGGGTAAGGAGCCAAACCAGTGGTCCCGGCTCCCCTTCTACACTCCTGAAAAGCCCACGGGTTTCCCGGTGCTTCTAAAAAACCCCATATCTCTCTGTAGCACCCATGAAAGAAAAGAGAAGGTGACCAACAGGCAGGAGGTCAGAGTCAGGGATAGGAGAATGTGGCCGTCTGCTTGATGTTGGGGAAAAATATATTGGGGCACGAAGAAGAGGGTGAATCAGGGACTCCAAGAGGTGGAGGAGAGGTTGGATGTCTGCACGTAGCTGAACTGACACAGGTGGAAGAGGGAGCTGAGGTGAGGAGGGCTGGAGGGCATGGAGGAGGTATAGACACGGCCAAGCATCTCCCAGGGCCAGGTGAGCCCTCTCCTACCTTGGTGGGCTGGAGGTGCTCGAAGATGTTCTCTCTGAGGGTCGCCACGGCTCTGTTGGCATTTCGCTCCTGCTTGTACATCTGTGTGGTGGGGGGGATGGATGGGGCCACAGCCGCATTCAGGTAGGTCCCATTGCCAAAGGCCAGAATGGCATTTTCTTTGTGTGGGAAAGAGATGAGGAAAAGTGTCGTCAGGGCAACGTTTCCAAGGGAAAGCACGCGCATCCCTTCTCCACCTTTCTTTGACTGCATCACCCAAACGCATGCCCGAGAGTCTTCAGAGCTCCTTTGTTGAAAGCACAGGGAGCTGGACACCTACAGACTCTTGAGGACCAGGGCATCTTCATACCCTCGATCCCAAGAAGCCTCCCCAACTTGCGGGGGATGCTGCCGGAGCAGCAACGTGCCGGGCGATACTTACGGAGACAGATATTGTCGGTGAAGAGGTGCAGAAAGGTCTCACACTCTTCCTGCCTGTTGCCGCTGGCGTTGCATGTGCACCAGGGAGCTATGCTGGAAGTTGAGTTGTCGATGTAGTTGGGTGTGATGGGGCTGCCTGCCGGGAAGGATGGAGAAGTGTTACCGCAAGACCGGCGCTTCAAGAAGGGACAATGATTTCCCTCCTTGCTGCTCTCTTGGGTTGCTCTGCTTACAGCCTCAGCTGAGCCCTGCTGCGACGGCAGCGAGAGAAAAACCTTCAAGTGCTGGTGTTACAGGCGTTTTTTGCTGCTGGGGAGGAGAAGAGGGGCAGTCGTAGCCCTTTTGTTCACCCCACCACCAACAAAGCCTTCGGTCGATTAAATCGTGCTATCAGCCCAAGGAATGGGCAGTTCCTAGGGAATCAGGTTCCCTAATAACATTCAAAACCAGTATGTGAATGTGCGTAAAGGTTTCCACGCTGTCATTGAAAAAGCCAAACTCAGTCTCCAGAATGGTCAGAGACAACAAAGGAAGGATTAAACCAGAATGAAATCTTGACCCCAAAAGATGTCAATCTATTCCATCCGTCAGGATAGACTAAGTTCATTGGCCATTGGCTCTTCTCTTTGAACTCTGCATGTGCTTGTGCTGACTGCTGCCAGCTGGGTCTCTGCACCATCTGAAAACCCAACTTGATGTCCTCTGAAACCAGCAAGACAGCAGTGGAAAGTCGATTTCCAGTGGCATCACTGGTGATGGCATCAGGGAACCCCTGACAGAGCAGATGCCCTGGGACAGCCCATCTATTCCCACCTGAGAGAGAAGCGGGGATCTTGCAGCAGCCCATGGTGCATGTTTTCTTTCCCTCCGCTGCAGCTATCCTAAAGTTGCCCCATGCTCATGCCTTAGGCTCCTTTCCTAGTCACTGCAGAGAGAAAGCCCAGCATCTCCCTGAGATCCCAGTCTCAGCTCTCCACCTTCCCGTCCTCATAGCTTTTAGCTGGCCGTAGTAGAGATGTTTCCCACCCAGAGGAGGTATTTCCCACCCAGAAAGTGGGAGAGAGACCAGCCGACGGATGCAGGCTCTTACCTATGATCCCAGTATAGGCCAGCAGACAGGCAGCATAGCTGTCCCTCTGGCAGCCGCTCGCAGCCTGCAGGGACGGCTGGCAATTAAACTGGAACTCAGCGTAGCGTGACCTGACGGAGCGAGAGCACAGAATGGGACATATTAGCACAGATATTTGGGGCAAAAAGGGACATAACAGCACACTGGTGGTGTTTACGGAAGGGAACACATTTGCAAAATCCCGTGCTGCTCTAGGTGTTGCTAAATCAGTTTGAATGAATGTCATTTTATACTCTCCTGCTGGCCCCAACAAACCCAGAAGTGGGTTTTATCCCTTTGAGGTGAGACATGAATAGGTGCTCCAGTTAAAGTTTTACAGCTTCCCCTGGGACTGCAAGAAAAGTCCGGTCTTGGAAAAAAATGTTTGTTTTCTGATGTGTGAAGCTGGTTTTCATGGGAAGAGCTGTTGCAGATAGCAAGGGAATTCATTCTGTATTGCCATTATCTGACCCTTGGGTAATAACTTCCCCTAGAGTCCTAAGCCTTCATCTGGGGGCTGATTTTCTGGAAGAGGGAATCACTCTGGTCCAGTTCCTCTCTCTTCAAAGGTTATGCTCTTAATGTAGACGAGGTCAACTTCAGATTGAGGGAAATGCCCAGAGGCTCAGATATGAAATTCTCAAGCCATCACCAGGGCTGCTGCCCCATCCTCTGCTGCAGACACCCATTCTCAGGAGAAGGTTGGACTCCTGGAGCCTGTGGAGTGAGAGGTGTATGACATAGAGCTCTGACCACAGACCACCGTGCCTCGGTTTTCACCCTCTCTCGGTCAAAGCACCAAATCACTTAGAACAAAGCAGCTTTGAGTCACACACTGGGCTTGTTGGGACTGTCTGGGCCATGCAGGGAAGTTGGTGCAGCGTTCAGACAGATTGGCAGATTTCTTCTGGCATGGGGCTGCCCTGCTGGCTCAGTCAGATAAACTCTGTAAATCATGCTGCCAACCAGATATTTGCCACCTAATTCTTTAGGGATGAGTCAGTTGTTGGCACATAGGCATCTAGTGGTAGTTTGTAGGATATCTAAGACATCCACATGGGGCTTTCAGGTAGGACATAGGGCCTGCTGGACATTCGGATCCATCTGAACAGTCATCCCATGACCAGGTAAGAAGGCATCTCACATGACATCTGAGCTGCTTAGGAAACTGAAGCAAGCACTAGCACTGCCAACACTTGAAGACAGGGCCCTTTAGATGACAACCTGCGGTGTCTGAACTGTGAACTGGGTACCTCAAATGTTTACTCTGCCTGGGCAACCTCAGAAAAACTGTGCATGTTATTCCTCCCAGACAGCCTCTCTCTTCCAAACATTTTTTCGGTGCTCCTGGTCAGTGTCAGCACTCTGACTTGCTCTTTCCTGCCCACTTCTCTCCTCCTCCCCAGTCTTCTCCTTTTTTTTCTCTTCTTCGTTCCCATGTTTGCCCCATACCAACCCCTTTCTCCTGTGCAAAGCACAGGCAAACTCTTCTTGCCCCATTTTTCACGGCATTATTTAGGGGAGGGAGGTACTGATTGCAGGTTTTGCATTATTCATGTTCGTAGAGCCCACCCCTGCAAGCTGGGAAATTCAAGGGGTTACAGCTGTGGAGAAGCTGCAAGAGGACTAAGCAGCACAGGCAGGGTTAGCCCTGGAGTATTTTACTCTATTTCTTTCAAGTGCCACGATTTGTTCCTGGCTCTGCTTATGGTTTCTGCACTGCTAGCTTTGACCGGGTCATACATCAGCCCCTTGCTCCCGCCATGTCTCTAGAGGATGTTTTATATTATATATTCAGAGACCAAGGAACCAGATAATTAACAGCTGTGCTGCTTGCAGGAAACGGTTTCCAGTCTCCTGGGAAGCAACACTCTCCCCTTCGAACCTCTTCTTCCCTGCTGGGGCCGCTTATCTTGTTAGGGAGAGGGCAGTACCCCTCCATTTCAGATTCCCTGGGTAGCCGGGTGAAATCTGAGCAAGAGCTGGTGTGGCTCAAGGGCTTTGCATCTTTCAGAGTCAGCTTCAGATGTATAGCTCTGTTGTTCTCCTTCATCCACGTTTCTGGGGTGCGGAGGGGTGAGGGTGTTCGTACCAGCCCGTCCTTCCAAGAGGTTGCTGCTGCTCTCACCTCCCTTTGTGAAAAGACGTCATTTTTTTATTGCAATTTAAAGATGACGTGCTGATAGGGGGTGGCCGCTGGAAGTTCAGCTCGGGAAGTCCCAAAGCCCACAATAATTAGAGACTGGGACAATATTGGGAGACGTGTCCTACACTTGCTCTTGTGCTCTTCTCCAGGTGTCTGCTCGTGGCTGCAGCTGCACATAGGAAACCGTGCTGTGACCACCACGTTTGGTGCAGTATGGTTGCTCTTACGGTCTTACATCTCTTACTGACTGATGGGCTCCACCCCTGAGAGCTGTATGAGGATTAACCTCCTGGAATATCAAAGACTTTTCGAGAAACAGAGGGGTGAAAATAGTACAGCTGAGGGAAAAACACTTCAGGGGTACGCCTGTGAGTGTGCACATTGGGATGGGTCTTAAATGGGGCTTAAATGCGTGCATGGGGCTTAAATGGAAGCAGAGGAGAAAACCACCCTGGCCACATACTATGTGGTAAACTGGAGTGACAGCTGTGACTCTGACACTCCTATTAAAGTTGCTAGAACATCCAGCCTTGAAGCAGAAGGGTATATTTTTTATACATATGATTAAGTTTGCTAATAAAATAAGAAAGCCATGGGTTTAAGGTATCTACAAGTGCCTGAGACTGTTAGGATAGCTTGGGTGCTCCCGTAGGATGCTTGGGCTAGGGGAGGTAGATAGACAGTGAAGAGACAGATTGGTGAAAGTGGCTGCAAGCACCCCACCCCACCCCCCTGCTTAGCTTGCGCCTTCCTGGAACTCTTTCCATAGCAGGTCTTTCTTTAGGACCAAAGCCAAAAACCCATCGAAAAGCTCTAAAAAACCCTCCAGCACAAAATTCTCGCATCTTCTGCCTGTTAACACCTCCTGTCTAGGGCATGAGCCAAGGACATGGGTCATGGGAAGGAGCCACTCAGGCACTGGCCTGTGTCGGTGGGTTGTGGTGGGATGGGTGCCTCCGGACAGGGTCCTTCAGGGGGGTGCATTGGCTCTGGTCACTGGTCTGTCACCGGTGGATGAACCCCTGGCTTGTCCAAGGGACAGCTTTCCACGTCGGCCACCCCGGTGTGCCAACGTTACCTGCAGACGTAGTTTTCCCGGCAGGAGTCCAGAGGCGCCAGGCAGTTGGGCTTCTCCTTGGACTCGTAGGAGCAGGCGGGAACGATGGTCTGCCGCCGGCGTTCGGCACAGGCTGTGTCGTCGCAGGGGCAGAAGAGGAGCTCGTGGGTGTACTCGGGTGGCACGCGGTCGAAGAACTTGCGCAGAGCCTTGTGGCACTTGGAGCGGTTGCAGGTGTCGGCCCGGGCCAGGCGCCGAATGCAGAAGGAGACGTACTCCGTCCGCAGCCGCTGGCACATCTCGTCCACGTTGCAGGCTTTGGCAGCGTCCAGACACCGGTTGACTTGGGTCACCTCGTTCTCAGACCCTGTGGGGCGGTGGGAGATGGTGATGGGGTTTTGCGTTGACCTCCCCGCCAGCAGCACCACCCCATGCTGAGACCTTCCTCCCCATCCTGCTCCCGTCCGTGGCCACCTCGGGGAGACCACCACCCGCGCTGAGAAAGCAGTGGCCAGGGTGAAGTCCACGTTTGCTCTCTGTGTCCTGGCAGGACCAAATCAGCTTTCCCTACTCACCTTTCCCAAGAGGTGCCATGGCCACCCAACAAATTTCACACCCCACAGCTTGAACCACGAAGATCCCACATTTAATAAAATGAAGCTTTGTCTACCCTGGGCATCTCATATCACTTTACCAACATGAATTAACCAACTTGAGGCCTGGGAAGACAGCAGTCATTAGGAAGTGCATCTATTTATGGCCATGACTGAACCCACCAGGGTGATGGGATCTCTTCTAATGGACCTTCTTTTCCCAAAAAGCGTTCAAGATCAAGCACTGAGTCAGTGGCAAAGCTGGTTCTCCTGACACATGGGTGGTCTGCGCCAATCCTCGCACCCCAGACCCTCTACCCTGTGCAATGTGTTTCCTCAGGCCTCCGGAGAGTCGAGTCTAGCTTTGGCAGCAGCAGCGTTATGTCCATCCCAGGACCTGCTCAGTTAAGTGAGAGCTCTCTGGGTCTTAAAGCCCCAAAACAATGCTCTGGCTTCCCCCATCCAGACCAGTCCTGCCCAGTATGCCCACGTCCTAAAGCAGAGACAGTCCCTTCACGGGATGGGGCTCAGAGGTGTCATCCAACCTGATGCCCCTGATGCCGCCTGTATGTGAGCACATGGGGGTCTCTTCCCACACCCTTTGCAAGGTCACCCCTTCACTGGCTTCAGCGAAATCTCTCTGCATTTCCACCTTCTTAAACAAGAGGGGAAAGAAAGTGGCAGCTTAGGTCTGACTGGGAGAGCAGGGGCGTGCTGTGGGGATGCAGGGAAGGTGGAGGACAACTTGCAGCAGGGGGAAAAATCAGGAAAATAAAGCAAAAACTGTGGTGGCGGATGAGAAATACGCTGTCTTCGGTAGGCAAATAGGGGTCTCACGGGTTTATATGCCAACAACCTCCTCTGCAAATGTGGGGAAAGGTGTTTGTATAACACTGGTTTTAGGGCTCCTTCAAAGATGGATGGGGCTCTGTTTTATAGAGCAGGGAAATGCTACAGAATCCCTGGTAGGAGTCGGTCAGGCTCCGTCTGATCGGACAGATAAGATGAGGGTCCTCGAAGCGTGAGAGAGAAAATGAATTTGAAGCCATTTTTCACCTCTCTGAATTAAGCCTGTGACCTGAAGCACACTAGAAGGACTTTCTCCCCAGCAGAGAAGGATTTTTTCACAGAGGAAAAATCCCCAGAATGATAAATTTCCAATGCAGAGTCAAGCCCTATCTTTGACCGGGAGTTAAAACCAGCCAGTCACTGCTGACAAGTGTTAAAACATTGACAGTCTCTCTGAGCAACTCAGAACTGGCTGCCCTCCTTCATTTTCACTGACATTATCAGATGCTCCTTCTCCGAGCATTTATTTTTCCCTTCCTGTTGTCCCTGCCGCTTACAGTGAGCTGGAAGTCAAATTCCAAGTTTTGCACTTATTTTGTGATGGGTGAAACTTTTGCTTGGTGTGTTCCCACCACGTAGGTATTTTCCTTTAAAAATGCCCAGACATAATATTGTTAGAGCATCAGTTTACGCTGGGGAGCTGTCAGCAAACATGAAGGAAACGGTTACTTGGAAGGGTTTCATTACCCATCCAGCTAATGAATCACAGGGAACAGGCTAGCTTTTCTTCTCTTCCCACGCAACAACAGAGGATATGCTTTTTTAAATCACCGCTACGATTAGAGCGGAGGGATAGAATTCTGTTTGTACAGTTTTAATAGTGGCCATATATTGCCTATGTAAAATTGGGTTAAAAATACCTGTTGCTCTGACTTGGCACACAGTCATGGGGATGTCTTATGTTTCAACAAGTTCTTGGGAATTTTTTTTTTTTGGCAGATTTGAAAGAGGGTCCTTTGGCAATGCTGACCGTATGATCCTGGGCACTGGATAGGCACAGGGTGGCAGGTCATAAGTTATGTTATAGAAGGTGTTGATGAGTATAAATAGGGAAAAAAAGGTTAAACCAAGAAACTTCGTGTCCCTGGATGGATGCTGAGTCCTTTAGTACTTATCCCTGCTGCTCTGGGCCCATTCACTTTGCTGCCCAGCTGGTTTCAACCTGCCCTAAAAACCTGACAATGCGTTAACCATGCATAAAAATCCCCATCCTCCCCATCCCTAGATTTTGCCATTGTCTGAAGAGCCCTGTAGGACTTTCAGCAAAAGGGGAAAAACTCTAGTAAAGCAAGCCATGACCCGGCAAACAGCTTTGTGCATGCTTCACTTTCCATGCTCAAATCAGTCAAGTGGAGTCAAAAAGAAGACGTGAGGCGTGAGGTCAGGGAGCACCCCCTTCCTCTCGCTGCTCAGACTGTCGAGGGCTGACGGGTTAATTTGCTCCTGGACATTTTCACCTAACGAGTGCCTCGCCATCGCGGGCGCTGCAGACATCCATCGGCTGCAGGGACGCGCTGCTCCTTACTCGCTTGGGTGCGCTCCAGCTGTGGATGCCGCCCCGGAGTCAGGTGCATATTTGGGAAGAGCCGCAACAGGATTGCTGTTTTGGCACATCTGCCACGGACACACGAGGAGCACGTTACCTGCTCCCAGACAGGTAGTTTGGTAACAATAATCAGCGTCGGTAAAGCTTCCCCAAGGCTGTGGTGCATAAGCAGAGTCGACCGCTGCGACGTTGGTGATGGATGGCTTAATAGCTACTGCACTGACCTTTTAACTGCTGAGCCGGGGGTTCATGCCCTCGAGAGGGTTAAAAGGTGTCGGGCAGCTCCGCTCACATTATTAAGTGGTTTACACGATGCAGAGCAGAACACGGGTCTGAGTCCGGAGGTTGCCCTCAGGGCATGGGGTTAAAGGCTGTGGCTGGGATCAGCCGGTACGTTGGGTTATGGACCTTTTCGCCTGCAGAGTTTGACCCTGTGACTGATGTGGAAGTACGTTCTCATACCCAACGATACCCAGGCAGCCCCTGCTCGGCAGGGTGTCTGCACGGCACAGGTCATCCACCTGCTATGGAGAATCAGCCCACCTGTGGTGGCTCATTGGAAGAGGCTTTCCTGCTATGTCCCTCAGTCCCAACCCTTCACAGTATGGACATGAAAAAGCCAAAGAATGAAAATCACAAGTGCTTCTTCCTAGGACATGTTCTTCTACCAGCAATCTAGCCCAGGAATCACAAGCAGCTCCTTGGAAAAATGATTGCAAGATCTCGCCGACGCTTTGTGAAAAGACCGCAAAGGACTGCCTTGTCCGTAGCGCTCGATCCCGCAGCCAGTTCCCCCCCTGTTCGAACCAGTCTGTGCAAGAGCGTCTTCCCACCCACCTACCTGCGGTGATGGATGCCAGCCGGACGTAATCAAAGCCTCTGACGAACGGCTCGTAAGGGGAACTCTCCAGTACATTCATGCCTGGGTTGAAAAGAGAAGTTAGTGAGCTGGCAGCTGAGGCTCCTGAGGGATGTCCAAGATGTATGAGGTTCAGCAGACGCAGTGCAGGTTTGCTTGCAAAGGGGACGCATGCTCTAAAGGCCATAAGTAAATGGATACTCAGAGTCACGGGAGCTGATGTATGGCCATATCCTTAGAAAAGGGAATAGAATGTAACTGGCTTTTTAAAATATATCACAGTTTTGGAGTAGGACAGCCTCTTAGGGAAATGTTGAGTCACAACCTTCTATAGCTCAAGACTTGGGCCCCGTGACAGGGATTGCCACTGATGACACCAGGAATAATGTAGCACAGGCTCTTGCTCGTGGTCAGAGTTCAAACTACCAGCTCCCTACGTACATGGAGTTTCCATCACCATTCTTGCTATTTTCTACATGTCCCTCCCTGGTTCAGTGGTCCTCACCTGTCTCTAGGACACAGCCAGGGCTGCGCACAGGGCTCTGCGTGTAGCAACGCACACACCTTAATATTTATTAACACTTCTCCCCTTCTCCTTGCCAACAGCCCTTTCTTACTCGGTGTAGAGCTAATGACCCACAGCTCCCGCAGAAACTTCCCCTCTTCATTTTTAAGTTGCTGGGAAGCTAATTTTATTCAATTGGTGCTTCCCTTTCATCCGCTCAATGCTCTGTAATGCCCCGTCATCCTGATAGATACCACAGAATATTATTGAAGCAAACAGCTCAGTATCATTTATTTTTTTTATTAGACATTTAGATGGATATGGACAGCAGCAGCAGATGTACTGGCTGGGATAAAAGGACTATCAAACCTCATGCTCTGGGCATATGCTGATCACCAGCTGCGGTCAGGAAGAAATGGCTCCCAGGGTACACAGCCCTGTGCAATTACCACAGGTGCATTACAAGGCAGCTTTACACCTTCATTGAAATATCTTGCATCGTTACTGACTGGAGAGGGGCCCATTTGTATGTTCCAGCATAGCAGTTTTATGTCCTGATGATATAGCACCTTATCAGAGAATTGTTATCAGGTTGTCATCATGTTATTGTGTCTCCAAATGGGAAGGTGGCTAAACACAGGCGCGCTCAAGAGAAGCTGAGTAAATAGTATGCTTTGTAAATTCCCTGAGCACACACTTCCACAATTGATTTTATAAGAGGGCTTCTAGGAAGCTTTTTACAGCCTCCTGGGTGTGTACGACTGAGAGACAAAGCTCTACACGGAGCATGTGGATTGGCTTCCTTTCTCAGTCAATTAAACATGTTTAAGGACTCTGAAACACGTGACTGTTATGAAATATATTTCCCCGGGGAAATTAAGGCAAGGAAATCAAAGGTCTGGCAGTGTGAATCTGCATCGCAAGTGAACTCAGTGCTTGAAAAAAAATGTGGGGCTCAGAACCTGAGCAGAGGAGTCGGGCAGCGTCTCGGCAGCCTCCCCAAGACGGAGGTCCCAAACCGCTGGGCAGGAATCCTATCCATCCCGCCTATCCAGCACCCATCTCCTACTCTCGCATCTGGAGACCCCCGCCTGGCCCCTGCCTGCCCCCAGCACTCCCTGCCATCCCCTCACTGCTCTCCCAGCAGGGGGGGCAGGAGCTGGAAGTCCCTCCTGACACCCCCGTCCTGCAGATCCGCGTGGCGGATGGACGGCGCCCAACGCTTCACGCCACGAAGGTGCGCGGGGAAGGAGCTGCAACGCAGCCCGTTCAGATGAGCAGAGAGGCTGGGTTGCTCCCTCTTCCCCAGGCTTCACTTCAGTGCAAACGAACTCACCCGGCACGTAATTATGGCAAAGATTGGATCCTGGAAGGTGCTGAGGTCTCCTGTTTCCCCAGCTGGTTCACAGCACCATGCTCTGCACCCTCCAAGCTGCGGCACCTGAAAGCTTTCCGGGAACTTGATCAAGCAGTTCCCATTCTGGCAAGCCTGTGCATTATGGTCTCCATCCTCTTTGTTTTGCTCGGCCTTTTGGCCTGTGTTATCACCCCTGCACCTTTCCTTTCAGCTTTCAGCCAGCAGTGTTTTATTAATCTATTTTGCAGCCCATGGCTGGAAGGTTCTGTTTTATTCCCCTTTTTAATTTTCATGGTGCATAAAATACTCACCAGCCTGACAAGGAAGAGTTATGGCCACTGAGGTGCACCTTTATGATGACTCTTAAAAAACGTCAAAATCCAAACTTACTAAACACTGGCTCTGGGAACACTTTAAATTCCAACTTGATGACACCAGCCCCAAATCTTCACTAACCCAAAGACACTGGTACAATTGAAAGCCTCCAAGAGAGTGATTTTTTTTTTAAGTTCATGGTGTTTTTTCCTCAACGTCCATGCTTTCTATAGTGTTTTTGTAAAATCCATGGCTTTCATGGCCTTGGCTAACATACTTAGATGCAAAACATACCATGCATTTCCCCAGAAAAAGGTCTCAAGGTATACTGGGAACATCACAAGAAAGAGGCCAGGTTAAAAAAAAGGAAGAAGGTGTCTCAGGTTTTCAGGATTGTTTTCCCCAAAATGTCATTACCGTGGGGGTCAGTAGGTCTTGAGAGGGAATGGGATACTACAGGGGTGACCATTTTTTTGCAGCTACTTTGGTGCTGGGGAGCTCTGTGGAAAGCCCCAGCTGTAATTCCCTTTTAGGAAGATCATCAGAAATGAGTACTCTGCTCGACTGACCTTCCATCAACGTGTGGTGGATGCTCCAGTAGACGCTCAAGCAGTGCTTCTCCTTTTTCATGCCTCGCTTGCACTTGCAGCCGTATAACTGGCTGGAGAGCAGGGCCGTCACGGTGCTCCGGCACTGGTTCTTGGCATCGGGGCCCAGTTTGTTGGCTCCATTGCCTGCGATGCATTGCCGGAGGGTCCTGAATTTGGCACTGCAGATGGGGTCATTGGTACAGGACTCACCGGCTTGAAGGCAGTCCCTGCTAGAGCTGACAGCTTCCGCCATACCTTCTGCAAGAAAACCAGAGAAGTGGCGTGAGGGTGACGGAGCAACCCCGGGTGGGAAATGGATTTTGTCTCCCATGAGCTGGATCAGGCTGGGATGTCCATCTTCACGTGCAGAGATGGAAACCTCTCTTATCACCACCCACTCTACAAGGAACGACCCTGCTTCTGAAGGCTTAAGTGGGCAGATCCCTCCCCAACAGGTCAGCCGAAGGGTCTAAATGCCCAGGCTTGCCACTACTACTCACGGATTGCCCCCAAGATGGGGAACACTGGCTGCTCGAGCGTGCTGCAGCGCTGCTCAGCGGTGTCGCAGAGGAGCAGGAGGGGGTGCAAGGAAGTCGAAGGGATATTAAAGAGACAAGACACAACCTGAGATTCAACACCTCAACCCAACGCTCTCTCTCCCGTATTGCTGGGCCACCAGCAGCAGTGAGATGCATGTGATGTCAAGCTGAGGACCCAGAAGGAGAGGTCACCTCTTTCCTGGAGACCGGGTTCTTCCTGATTTCAGAGAGTGACCCTGGATGGGCTCAGCCTGGAAGAAGGATCATATGTGGCAGAGACTTGACCAGTTCCTGGTGCTTGCTCTTTCCAGCTTGGAGCACAAAAAGCTCTGCAAGCCCTTTGCTCCCCCAGTTCTTTATCTTGTTTCTCCCATCTGATGTTAAGAGCAGACCAGCGCTATGGAGACCCCCAGCTTTTCTTCCTTGCACATGATTTAACTCTGTGTACACCTCCCTGAAGCTATGAATGGCTCTGTGTGGGGTATTTTGACATGGAGTCAGCCCACATGTGTCCCAGGAGTTGGCCCTTGTTCACTGCCACCACCTCACCAGGACTCCCATCATTTTGCCTTGACTTTTTCCAAGCTTCTGTAAATTCTCCTCAGTTACTTGTAAAAAAACCCAGAATTGCTCTGTTCCCCACGCTGAAAGAATAGAGGATAGCGTGGGAGGAAGATATTACTGCTACATGTACACCAAAAAACTAAAAATGGTCAGTGGGGCTCTGTGCCCCCGTGGCCTGGAGCAGACCATTTCCATGCTATTAAATTCTCCTCTATAAAACAGGCTGGCCACATCCAGAGTGACTGCTGGGGACGTGCTCACTCCAAGGACAACGGCAGGGCCGGAGGCTCGGCCGTGCTCAGGGGGACATGGTGACCCCCAGGTGATGGAGAGGAGACAGGGGTCAGGACGAGGCGAATCGCACTCTTTCCAGTTGGTGTGACGTGCTGGAGCATGTTGACACAGGTCAGGCATGGCTGCAGCATGGCTTGGGGGAGCGATGAAGAGGGAAACCTGGTTTATGGAAGGGAAGAATCAGCCCCTCTGCCTATGACGTAATTTTGGATCTCGCTGTACTACAAAACCAGAAACTGCTGTCGTGACCTTGAAGGAGGACTTGTCAAATACTTCCCAAAGGAGCTCCTTGTCCCTCACATAACTTGTCTTGCCTTTGGATGGGAACCAGAAGGGTAAAGACACCTTACCCTTCACGAGGTAGATAAGGTGGGGGCACCTGCTGGTTTCTGAGCCCCTCCAGGGTCTGTGTCTGGTGAGGCACAACTCGGACAATATTAGAAAATCCTCTCTCCTGAGAAAAATGTGGGGCCCTGATTTCCATCTCTGAGGGCTTCATGGGTTCTCCCCTCTCTCCAAGAGTCTGTTGATCTCTCCAAAAAGTCCCTTTTCCCTCCTTCCACCTGTTACCTCTCCTGTCCTGAATTTCGGCACCTGCCTCTGCTGCCTTCCCAGTTCAGTGATTGAGCCCAGTATACTCGTTTCTCTTCCCTCAGCAGTCACAGCATGTTTGCTAAGAAGAAAGCTGCTTCTGTTGCTCTTGATTAGAGTAGAAGGTAGCAGCTGGAGTTCAGATATTTCAATTATGTTTATTACAAACTTTGGGTGAACCCACCAGGAGGTTTCCTCCTGAAATATCCCAATGGCATCTCAAATGCAAAACCTTTCATCAAACTCCAGACTATTTCGAAGTGCCTCATGGCCAACGTCAAGCTTTCAATCATTTCAAATCTCACAACACCTCAAATTTGAGTTCTCCTACCCCTAATTCATTCATAGGCCTGGTTTATTTAGCACTCAAGGCTTGTTTGGATCTGCCAAATGTGGAGAGAGAAATCGTTTCCAACACGCAGGAAACTCTGCCTTGGGCTGTCATATCTTGAAGAACTCTGAACACAAGGAACCAGTTTCCTTGAATTATCATTTGGTCTGCAATTTCACTGCGATCCATAAAATGAGCCAGAGCTGCTCATAGTCTCTGCTTTCAGACACCACTGAATTTTTCCACGTACATATCTGAGCAGAATTCGTAGGGAAAAAAAATTGCCTGACTCATTTTGCCCTGGCTGTCTCCAAAGGACCTCCTCTGGTCGAGGATA
>JAVJGG010000054.1:45985890-46019970 GCA_035590195.1 Aviceda cuculoides
AGCTGCTAGAAAAGTAGGTTAAAATAGAAATTATGACTCTCCTTCCCCCTCTCCGCTACATGAATTGCAGGAGATACTCCCCAGGATGGTTATAAACACAGCCAGCCTGTAAAAGCTGTAAAACACTTTGGGATCCCACTTTAAATAAATCAAGCAGATGATTGACCATTTGAGAAATTTTCCTGCAAAATTTTAAGTAAATATATCCTCAAGCTGAGACTTGCTCCATAGAACAAAGGCCAGGGGTGAATATTTACAGCCCAAGCCCAAAGCATAAAACATCCTCATTCAGACTTTATGACAGAGGTGCTTGAAGCAACTTGAAGTGGAGCGTCACGAATGACCTGTTCCATAATCATGTCCCTTAAAAACCAAATCATTCATGGGCTTTTTTTGTTAGCATTGTCTTTGCAACTGAGACATCATAACACCACGTTTTTCCTCCTCACACTACCCCTGAGAGAGTAATTTTATGCAACATTAAGAGAGCGCCTCTTAGGGAAAAAAAAAATAAATCTCTGTGACTTATAAAATAGATGGTGCTTCCTAGTAGGCAGGGACAAAAGCAAAATCAGGTCTTCTCTCCCAAAGATGGAGTGCCCTTTCTGGTTTTGCTTTCAAAAATGGCATCTTACGGACTCTCCGCCACAGGATTTTCCTCCATCTCTGCCCCTGGCTGACCAGGGGGCTTGGGATACGCACCAGGTTGTGCACGGCTTGGGATTTCCGAGCCTCTGCTTTTCTAATAGCAGACCTTCCAGCTCCCTCTGCTCTCTTTAAAAGGCCATTTGTCTGGATTTTTATTCCTCGCTTGCTGCTAATTTCATGCTGTTTACGGTGGGCAGATGGAGTAATGAGTTTATTTTCACATCCTGTTTGTAGCTGTGCTCCACATCTGTTTCTGCTCTTGCTTACCTCAGTGACACTTGCATAAAGTTACTCCTAACGTGCAGAAAAAATCTGGCTCTTCCCATTGCCTTAACAGACCCCTGGTTCTTCCTATACAGGTATCTCAAAGTGCGTTTTGTTGAACAACAAGGTCTGGCTCTCCTCCAAGGAGACCATTTTCTTCACCAAGGAAATGCCTGGGGCACAGAAGTGTGGAGATGACCCCAGGGGGTCTGGGAATGGTGAACAAAATGCCTGGGGAGCACCAACACGGGGCCCTGCCACTCGGCCTTTCTGATCCAACCAACGCTTGGGCTTCAGATGTTGTAGGAGGAACCACATGGTGCTGCTCAACGTGGGGCTTTGGGATACATCCCCCTTCCCTCCTGTTTTTGTATGTATTAGATGTGAATCCTTTTACCTCCCTGATTCACGCACGGTCCTAGGGAGTGATGAACACTGTTATTATTTCCATGACAAGCTGTTGACTCCAGAATATTTGGTGTTTGCTTTTACAATATTTGCTGCTGAGAGGAGAATAACCACCCGACATCTCCAACAAAGCAACAGGAGTGGTTTGTTACCCCTTTAGGTTGGTTGGACATCTTTTACATAATCCTTCCTAAACCAGGCCTGCCAAATCTTGCACAGGGAGTACAGGTATGATGCAGAAGGCTCCTGCCTCTCACTCCCCTTGTGCTCAGGCTGGATCTCCTGCGTTCATGCGTTCTCCGTGCTGTGGGATCCCTTCTGCTCTGCCACCTCATGTGCCTGCTGCACTTCAGAGGTCTTCTGCTGACCAGACACATCACATGCAACATGTCGTGGTGTGTGAGAGGCTGTCCCTCTGCAAGCCTTGTTTTGCCTGCAAAGGTGGATGGCTCTTTTCACGCCGGAGTCGGTCTTCCACCCATGTAAATGGCTGGGAGAGGACCTTGCAAAGTGTTCTTGTATCCTGTGCTAACATGACAGGCACCTGGAGAACCGGGGTCTAAACCTGAGGTGGGGACGAGACCATCCCTCTGTGTTCAGCTGGGAGAAATGGCCATCACTGGGCAATCCTAATAGGCTGCGTCAAATTAGGTCATCTGTAGGACAGATGTTGGTGCTTGCTAATGGGCAACTGCCTGATAGCCAGAAACTTTCAACTTACCCAGAGCTGTCAGAAGTAAGTTGTTACACACAGTTGTCCTGGAGTGAAAAATAATGGGAAAGAGAGTCTGGAAGAAATATTCCTAGTATTTCCCAAATATTAATAAACCAATAGTGATGCATGAACAGGGCCAGGTGGCTAATGCAGGTGGTCACTGCTAAACCTTGTTTAGACTATGTTTTCTCATTGTGATTTTACAGCCAAGTGCTCAGGATCATCTAAGGAACAAGCCCTTGTATAGAGCTCAAGCTTCATTTCCCATTTACTATTGAAATAGCTGCAGAGTGTGCAGAGCTGCCCCAGTAAACACCTCCACCATACCAATGGTCCTTCCCCTGCACCTGCTTGAAGAACAGCCCTCCCAGGAGATCCCACACACCTTGTCCAGAACTCATAGCTGTCATCTGGATGTCGTAGTGCCCAGCAAACCCCTTTGGGATGCTGTTCCCCAAGCAAGGGAAAGTTTCCTTCCCTCCCGTCTGTCTTGCCCCGAGCTTGGAGCACGCTCGGTCCTCCAACACCATGAACGCTTTGAGGGCTGGCTCGCTGTTTGCTGGATTAGACCGGAGCAGCTCACGCAAGGAGGATGACACCATTCGTTGCTATCAGCCCTCTCTGAACTTAGATGATTTTACAAACATAACGCACACATAATGAAACCCTGCAGCGCAAACTGATCTTCTTTAGCTAGTGATTCTTCCCAGTCAGCACTGGGGGGGGGGGATTTGCTGAGAACAGCTCAGGAATGTTATGCCTGAGGGTGTCAAAGCAATACTGGAAAGTTCAGGCCAACAACATGCTGCATGTCTCGAGCAGGCATTAAAAATGTACTGCCTGACTCTTTGTACCCACAGCTCTGATCTTTCTTCCCTTACTTTCAGGTTATAAGCAACCTCTTGTCTGTATTTGCTCGGTGCCTTTAAGCAGCACTTTACGGGCACTGGGCAAATAATACAAATAAATACAATAACATTCACTGTTTCCTTCTCCTCCAATATAATAATGTAGAAGATAATTTACTCCTTATACGGAATGAAACCCAAAAGGAACCACATTCCTCTGATCTGTCTTCCTGCTTATCATAGACTAATACATGACACACAGGTACCTTCAGAGAAGCCTGAAAACTTCAGATGTCCTGTAGGTCAAGACCCCTGTGGTAGCAGGAATTTCATTACACAAGGCATCCCAGCTGTCCTTTGGCATGATGGATCTGCGCAAGTCAGATGATGAACGAACATTTTTTGTGGGCTATTCTTTGCCCTGTGAGGACTTACAATGCAAAGTGAGAGTGAAATGAGATGGCCACAAGTGTTAAATGAAAGCCAAAGTGGGTTCAGTGAGTCAGGTTTTAGATATCTGCTGAGATGAACTCCATAATCCCCTATTTGTCTTTGACAGCCCTTCTCATCTGTAGCTCTCTTAGCCATTTGCCAAGGAGGCAAGTGTTACTCTGACGTTGATGAAACCTGAAAAGATGAAGCCATTTATTTGTTCCCCACCAGATCAATGACTAGAACCTCGCTAGGGGAAAAAAAAAAAAAAAAAAAAAAAATCATGAGCTGGGGCATTAGTTGTTGGGTTATGTCTGCAAACTTTCAAGCTGGAAAAAAATCTGGAGCCCTCTGGGTGTCTGTGGTCTGGTGAAGTTACATCATGCCTCCATTACCCTTAAGGAGACAAAAATTCTTCATGAAAACTCTCATGGTAACTTGGTGTGAAGTCTCCCTAGCTATCACTACTTTCCTACACTAACACATCCTTTTTGACAAGGCTTTAGCCTTTGTTTTCTAAAAATGCCTCTGGAATGCCCCGTCCTGCTGGACTGACTCAGCCAGACTCACCACTGAATCAGCTATAAAAAAAATTCATACGAAAGGAAGATGCAAATCAGACCGTCACACTCAGCGCGTGGCCTGGTTGCAAATAGTTGCATACCTATTCCAAATAAGATTAACCCATCTGACTAGAAAGAAGGCTTAAAACTTTTGAGCATCCATGAAGCCTCAGACTGGGTACACGCTATTCTGAAATGCGTACCCTGAAACCCATGTGGTACGACAGGATACAAGTTTTGCCAGTGAACATGATCCATGTCACATTCGTTGCTTGCCAAAATTTGGGGGCACCATGATATTGATATATTGGGGGGCTTCAGTCCCTGATTTCTGGTGTAACAGAGGTGCTTCCCCCATCCCAAAGCTAACCAGTTATACCACCAATGGGAGACAGTAGTTACTGGGGCTTGTGATCACTAGGATCTTAACACTGGTGCCTAAAAATGAGCATCCCATCCTGTGGGATAACTGAGGGTCTCTGGATATCAGCTCCTTGTCTGTGAAGATAAGAGCACATCTAGCAGAGAGCTGTAAGGACAACTATTATTAAAGACTGTGAGATCTCAAGGGCTGGAGGAGATCTCTAAATACTTAAAATAGATACATATAAGACCACAAGTTCCACCTAAGTTTGACTTTAAAATGTCCTGGCCACGTGGTAGGGACATAAAGATTCTTTACTGAGGTACAGCAAAGCAAATTTAGACCCAAGACGGCTCCTTTTTAGGTCTAGCTCCAGCTGGGTCTGCTAAATCATACTATCTTGTCTTCTTTCCCCTTTCTGACCCCCCATGTTCCTCATCCAGAGACCTCCCTACGTGCTGGGCTGGGCTCTGACATACCCCCACTCGCTCAAAAGATGATGGGGAGCAAGAGCTTTGATTGTCTGACTTCTCATGCCTTCACGACTGGTGTTTGACCTTCGTATGCTGTAGAAAGTGCATCCCAAGGAAGGTGACTCAATAAGGATATCGAGGATTCTTGATATTCAGAATGACCTTTACTCTTTCTTTCTATTAGGCTGATCCCAAGAAGACATTGTGGGCATCCTGTCCCTAAGAGAGGAATCCATTATGCATTTTTTTGGAGTGGCATGGCACAGTGAGGCAGTGTAACTGGCCACGGCTGCAAAGTGAGAAGAGTACAGGTTGCCTGCATCTCTTGGAAAACCTCAGTCTGATCTCCCCAGAAAGCAGGGAAGAGAGAATGTGTGCGTGCACGTGCGTGTGCGAATATGTGTGTGTGTGTGTGTGTGTGGAGGGAGGGTTGTGGAAAATGCAGTGAGTATTGTTCATGCCTAGCATTTATTCAGTCAAAAACACAGCTGATGGGAACATATATGGACTTTACAGCCGAGGCACTAAGTGTACTGCTTTGAATGTGTATTTATTGCTGGCATTTTAAAGCAACTCTTACTGGCATATCAAAATACTTCGAATGAAAGCTGCCATTGAAAGAGGAGTCATTATCACTTCAATTGGTGCTGCATTCAGATGAACTGAGAGCGATCTAGAAAGGATAGCAATCCTCAGTAATGCTTCACACGCGGGTGACTTCCATTCGCCCTGTCCAGCGCTGTGACATTTTCTTTTCCTCTTTGATATCCTTGAGAAGAGTATGCGACACGTCAGAGCTCTCCACTGCAACAGTGAAAGCAACAGTCCCGATGAGGTCTTTTTTCTAAGCAAGATCTGGCTATAGGAGCCCCAAATAGAGAAGTCCGTCCCCCACTGGAGAGGGGAAGGATGGTTTTAAGTGTGTTGCCACCCTGAATTGTGGCAAAAAGGGGCAATTTTAGATGGAAGCTGGTGACTTCAAAAGAATCATGGAATCATAAAATCATAGGATGGTTTGGGTTGGAAGGGACCTTTAAAGGTCACCTAGTCCAACCCCCCTGCAGTGAGCAGGGACATCTTCAACCCGATCAAGTTGCTCCGAGCCCCGTCCAGCCTGACCTGGAATGTTTCCAGGGATGGGGCACCAACCACCCCTCTGGGCAGCCAATTACAATTGCAATGTTGATGACTTGCTTTGCGCCACCATCAAGAAGCCTATGACCTTGGTTTCAGCTGGGTTTGACACACAAGAAAGGAAATAAAATGTCCCTGTCCCAGAGATAAGCCTAAGGTAAGGAACAAACAGAGCATTCTGCAAGCAGATGCAGGAAGCATGGGGCAAGGGGGGCACAATCCCATGTAGAGACATGCAAAGACAAATGGAGTTCTGTATAGGGGGGGATTGGGAGAACTAAAGAATAATTTAATCAAAGCAGTAGTCATGACATCAGCAACATGCTAGATGTTTACAAGTCTCCCCTACTTGGATTACATGCTCATGTTCATTATCAGTAATTGCTATGGGGCTAATTTTCCAGTCTTTAGAGGAAAGAAGGTGCTACGTGCTCCAACTAATAGTACAGGCATTTCTCTGGTGCTTCTAATGGCTACATTTACTCTTCTCAAGGCAGAGCAGTGATAAGTGTATATTCCTTAACTACAGTCACTGAGCTGTGAGATCCCTAAAAGAGCTTAGTACTGTGGTGTTTGGGGTTCCTCAACAGTCCCCACTTGTAGCAAGATTTATATTTAAAAGAAATGTTTCACAGGACTATACTGAGAGTGGAGAGTGGAGAACATGCTGTTAAAATCTTCCCTTGGTCTCTATTTCCTAGATTAACCTGGGTGTAAGCCCTTTACAACTCCCCCTTTTGCAAATGGAAATTCTCGCATTACAGCTTATGCTCAATGGCCACTAAAACAGCATTCAGGGGTCATCAGCCACAAAGCCTGTAGTAACTGAGCTCCTCAGCTATCGTTTGATTTTGTACACGTATTTTTATCTCTCTATCTGTCTATCTGTGCCTGAGATCAGCTCAGCTTCTCAGCCCGGATTTGAATAAGCAAGGCAGTCTAATTCTCAGCTTTCTGAGCAAAATTTCAGCTAGCAATGATCAGTGCCTTAAAGGCAGTCTTCTTAAGTCCAGCAGAGTGAGATACAGATCTTTTTCAGAGCCTGTAATGGGTTTATACATATATATAAACATATATAATTTTTTAACTCCACTTTGCTTCAAATCATTTGACTGAAGAATTACAGCATTCACCAGCTCCTCAAAATCTTGCAAAGTCCTGTCAATTAAGTATGGACTGACATAAAACATGACCATTTCTGGAAGCTGCCGAATAAAGGTTTACTGTTTCCTACAAGATACCTTAATAGAAGAGTCTCTAATAGTGCAGTCTCAGGGTACCCTGGATAATCCAACAGGTCCACCATATCTGATCCATCATCATTGTTTTTTTCTCTCTAAGGTAGAAATTATTTCATGCACATTTCATGCATATCCATTTAGCCATTTTTCTTCATCTCTTTGTTCATTTGTGACTGCTGCGATACATTTTTCAAGATCTCACAGATTCTATAGAATACCTCAGGGCTGTAGTATTTTTGGCAACTACTAATTTTTGCATCTGTACACTATACTATCAATTACAGGAAGTTCTGATCTGAATTGCTATGTAATTCCCAAGCCTTCTTTCAGTGACACTGTTAATAGCTTTCTGCAAGTCTTGTCTTTTGCCATGGCCTCCAGAAGTTTATTCCCTACTGCATTTGAGATGAGAGAAATCTCTTTCAACAGATTTGCATGTGTTACGCCGTTCTCCACACAGTCTGCAGGAACAGACTCTTTCAACGCTCTCAGGACTGTGCTTGCCCTCAGCTCTTGTTTTCCTGGTTTGCACACTACTCAAACTTCATGGATGCCGCTGGAAAAGGAAAGCTAAACACCCTCCTGCTTTCTGGCAGGTGAACGAGCTTTTTGCTTTGGGAGCAGTTAGTTTGGGGTTTGAATGTTTTTCTTTAACATCTTCTGTAGGAAAGACATTTCTCTATACATTAAGATGCTGTTTCCAGAGTATTTCTGAAAACCAATGCCACCAGTCTGCAAAGTGCAGAAGAGTTTTGTTACACTGTCCTGAGTAATTTACTTATAGAGGGATTTACTGGCCAGGTGGTTCATCTTTGGGTGACACAGCTTGCCAAAACTCAGGTGCTTGCTTTCTTCTCTCTCAGGCTTTCAGAACTCCCTGTCCAGGTTGGCAGCCCTGTTTCATTTTGAGTCCTTCTGCATAACAACCCAGAAAGAAGAACTGTCATCTCGTTTTATTCCAGGAACTAAACTCTGCAAATCTTTCTTATCTGTCAAAGCAGCATTTCTGTAATCACCTGGCTTTGGCCAGAGTCTGTGTCTATGTCGATTCTCTTATCCTTTCTCCCAAATATCTCATGTTTCTGATTTTAAATTAGATTTCTTTTGTCATGCCCCATTTCCTGACCCACTTCTGCAGCCTTTTGTTGTCTTCCCCTTTTGTTGTCTCCCCCTCCCAGTCTTTCAGGATATCATCTTGGTGTATTGCAATGCTCGTATTTCCTTCAAATAATTCTTGTACTTTCCTGTCAGAAGTCTCGGGAGCAAGTTAAAACCCAGAGGGAAATTTGTACAACCAACATCTCCCATCAGGAGCACTGAAAATGCAGACTTTCAAAGTCTTCTCAGTCAGAGCAATTTGCAGGGACCCAAGAGGGGCAGCTAGCAGCATAAAAGAAAACACATCTCCAGCCATTGTCTTGAAAACATCTCCCTTGGCAGGCAAAGGAAAATATTTTCTCTGGATATTCCTATTGAGTTCTTTGGGATCTAATCTCAGTCCAAGGGACTTGTCCTTTTTTCCTGCTGTTCCTGGGGGCAGGCACATTGCAGTGGCTTCTATTTTTAAAAATTATTTTCAGTGTTAGTAGATAGTCCGAACTCTTCCCTTAATTTCTGTCTCATGAACAGAGGAGCTTTTCTGGAGGCTGAAGCACTGAGCACTTAGGATTTGACAGCACAGATTTCTGTGCCTTGTTCACCAATGCCATTAAAGACATCTTAACACTGTTTTATTTTTCCTTTTTTCTTTTTTTTCTTTTTAACCAGATCCCTTCTTTTACTGACTTTACTTGTAAGTCAGAACCTCACCTATCTCTTGACTGTGATCCAGCCGCATTGCTGGTGAATTTTATTTTTCGCTTTGTTAAAGTTTTAGCTTAACTTAACCCTCCTTAATCCCAGCACTCCTCTTTCCTGGTCTACGCTTCTTTGCAGTGTATTGCTTTCCTGCTCCTGATACCATCCAGCATTTCAGATTCTTTGAAGATGTAAACCTGGAAAAAGGATTTACACGGGGGGAAAAAAATGGGAACAGTAAAAAAGCTTTGCATCTGCCGTGGTCTCTGATTGCCGTCAGTTCCCATGGGGGAGTCGTTAACCAAGAAGCAGTTGACGGAGCGAGGCTGAGGGTGCGGAGAGGGATGTTTGTGCTGGTGATCCGTTGATGGGCAGGTGCGTGCTCATACATCGGGAACAGAAATGTAGCTGGCATGCAAGTCACGGGCTTCTCCTTCTCTGGGAAAATGAAGTGCAAGACCCTGAGCTTCTGCTGTTGCCCAAGCCAGGACATGTGGTGGGTGACGAGATGGGCAGCAGTTCCAAGGAGATAAATCACTTCGAGGACGCTTTTTGGGCAAGACCTTCAGAATGACATCCAAGCTGCTTCCTGTCGTGTCCCACCACATTCTCCACAGAATAAGAGATTTTTCCCTTCAAATATCGTTTTAAAATGCAACACACACCCCCTTGCCGCACAACTGCTTATACAGAAATATGTTCTCCCAGGGGTTGCTGGTACCTGTCAGAGAGTCTGTGTATAACTACAAAATATGGTAGAAAAACAACATCTTTATCTTCCCAATCCTCATCAAGAATGAGATCCCAAAGGAGTGGACAAAGACAAAGAAGTGCCCTTGCTAAAAGAAGCAGAAGAAGGAACCAGATAAATTATAGACAAATTATGTGGCTAAGACTGGCTAGGAGTGACAGGGGGTGACATGGCATGATTTTACTTTTGTGAGCTATTTGGCACGAGTCCATATGACGCACCTCTGAGCAATCATGGCAAAGTGGGTGCTCATGAATACTGTGCTCCAAGAGTAGCAATGGCACATTTTCAGACTAAGAAGGTCTCCAAGAGTCTGTCCTGAGTCTGGTACCGCTCAATATTCTCATAATGGCTCAGATGATGGAATAGAGAATAGATTTATGTAATTTGGGACTGACAGAAGACAAGGAGGGGGCCACAACCAATATGCAGGACAAGACTGGAATTAAAAATTAACCTGATTTGTTAAAGGCAGTGTCTGAAATCAGGAGGATGACACTGAACAGAAGCAAAAGTGGTACTGGGCGATGCGCGTGTGAGAAGACGTGAGGGAGAAGTAAACCTATGAAATGGGTGGCTTGCCAGCAGTATGGCAGACATGACCATGGGGTGGGAGGTGGCTACAGGCTGAACAAGAAAAAGCAACAGCATGCAAATCAGAAAACATGAGGTCTGGGACATAAGCGGTCCATATTTACCACAGGAAGCAATTATCTTGCACTTCTCAGCACCAGGGAGGCTTTAGCTGGAGTCTGGCTCCACCGTTTTGATGGGACAACACGTGCTAAGGAAGATGACAAGGTCCCAGAGGAATTTCATTTAAATTACATGTTTTTTTCAGGGTGAGGAAAGGCTGAAAGAACTGGGATTGTTTTGTTTAGGAAGAAGGCTGTGAAGAAACACCATTGGAGCACTCAGATATGTAAACAAAATGGTTCAGAAGCGGACAGTGATGGATAGCCCCCCACTGTCGTGGGATGTAAGATGAGAAGTAATTTTGAGTAAATATGCAGCAAGGGAGATTTAGTTAGATATTAAGAAGAACTGTTATACGGGAAGTTAAAAAGTGGAACAGAGTATGGAGGGTCTGTTTAATCCCCAGCAGTGGAATCATTTGCATAAGCATCTGTCAGAAACGGGCCTCGCATCCTCCCCTCTCTGCTGGAGCAGCAGGCTGTGTACGTGTGGTCCCTTCCCGCTCTCCACCCCTGTGACACTGTCCGGTTGCAATTATTGAAGACCTTGTGGCTGGTGTGGACTTGTAAAATGAGAACAACTGCCTCAAAATCAAAGAAACCATGCTGGAGTCAGACCCAAATGAAAAGTGAATAAAGTCTGTGTGAAGTCTGGCTCTTCCAGAATAAGACATCTCCCTCTTCTCGCAGTTAAGCTGGTGTTGATCAGCAGTGACTTCACTGCAGTATTCAAGGTGAAGGTGTGTAAGACTAAAGGGGAGAAGAAGGAAACCTGGTAAGACTGTTGTGGAAAAAAAAAAGCAGCATTTCCTCCTCTGAGGATAACTATGCGGGCTGGCGGTTAGGGACTCTCTTGGGAAGCAAAAGAAATGGGTCTGGAAGCCCTACCATCAGGGAAGAGCTGTAACCACCACACTAACCCGTGAAAGACAAGGTGTTTGAGACTGAATGCAGGGTTGAGCATGGCAATGGGATCTCTCAGGAAATGTAGCCATTTGAATTATCCTGGAAATGAAACACAGAGAAAGTAGGTGCCTACTGGCTCAGCACAGGGCTCTGCTGGGGATGGTGGACAGCCCAGCCTTGGGCAGGTTTACCAAGCCGCGGAGATCATCCAGATCCCAGGAGACATGGTGGGATGTTTTCCCATTTGTACTTAACTTTTAGATCCATGAGTGCCTCTGCCTTGTTCAGCAAACAGATCTGGCTAACACTCCCCAAGGAGCTCTTCCCTGCTCCACCAGGCTCTATCACAGCTACTGAAGCTCCGTAGCTACCCTTCGGCTACCAAACTCTGACACTCTGCCACCAGAGCAGCAGAAAGGTGGCTGGTTTTTTCAAGCACATTTCAGCACCCATTGGAGGTCTGCGCTCTCCTTCGCCCTCCAGAGAGCTGAGGGAACTGCTGTTGGAGGGCAAGCCGAGCCCACTTGGTCGCTCTGCACCCTCCTTTGTCTCAACACCATCTCTGCAGGCTTGGTCGTAAGGCAGAGCACGTAGCATCCCCTTGTCCACTCCTGCCAACGACAAAATAAGCGCAATGCCTTCAAAGGCAGAGGGCTCGGTACATGAAGTTCGGCAAGCTCTCCGAGGGAACTGTGATGCCCACTGCATCAAACAGTCCTAAGAGCGTGTCAACATTGTTGGTTCAGCGGGGTCCAGGATTCATTTTCAGGTTACCGTTCCCACTGTAGAGAAGCAAGGAGAACATTACATTTTCTCTGTTTGATCTCTAGCACCTTCTGGATCAGGAAAGTCCACGGGTGTTGAGTTTGAACTACCGCCAGACTAACAATTGTTAGCAAAAATGGACAGTATTTGGATCATGTCTTCGGCGGTTTCAACACACTCTCACTTATCCTATACATCATTACATATAACTCAGCACTGAAAAACCTTCCAGCTCTGCCTGCAAAACACAAGAGCATCCAAGACAGGCTAAGACAACTGTGCAGACCTTGAGCATTCATTGGTAAGGAGACAATCTCACCCATTTTTAAAGGGTCATTTATCAATGAACTCTCTTCTTAATGTACCTCTTTAAAACACTTAAATGACAGTGCATTCTGCACTGCACTGTTATGATAGAGAACCCAGCCATATGTCAAGAAGGAACTGTGACCCCTTTTTCTGTGATTAAGTTCATTTTTGTTCCATCCACTTTTTTTTGTACATGATTAACTGGTGAATAAAAAGGCTCTTTTTTATTTTTCTTTGCAAGGGCTGAAGCAGTTTTAATCATATATAATTCAACACTTGCTATGCGATTTGCATTCCCTGCTTTAAGATGAATTTGGCACTAAACAAGCTCTCAATTATACTCCCCCGCCTCTGTTTTCTCTGGAAGTCACAAAATTCATTCAAACAAAGGCTAAACCCCCCTGAAGTTTTATGAAGATGAATGATGATTAAAATCAAAGAACAGAGATCCTTCTCCTGACTTTACAAAACCACAGGGTTCCAATATATGTTCTCCAGTGGCACTTTTCCAGGCAACCTTGGGTTCAAAGACAAAATTGTGTACATGTCTGTACCAGCCCAGGTCATTGCATCTATCTATCATCCCTTCTTCCCATGCCAACCTTTTTTTGCTTCTGACATTAGATATTAAATATGAAGACTGGAGTCTGCAAGCCCAAAGCATAAGTGAGGAAGAACAAGGCAGAAACTGAGATTAGAGGAGGAAGCCAAGCTGGAAAAATCAGAGAAGCTTCTAGCTGAAGAAGAGAGCAAGAGAAAAGGCAGTGAGAAATGAGCACTGATGCAAGACAGCTGGAATTTAGGTATGTACCTATATATATGTATTTACATATATGCAAGTATGTGTTTAAATGTAAGTGTGTATATAGGTAGATAATGTATATTACAGCATCACTGCAGAGAGGTAGTCAACACAGAGCTGCTTGAGAGTTAGGCAATCCACAGAGAAACCTAAATTAAGTGCTTCCAGTTGCTCTCTGAAACACTTCCATGCCTTCAGCAACAACAGGAGAGACTAGGGAGCCTCACTTAGCCGTGATCACCCCCATAGCCAACGCGGCCGGTGGGGAGAGACGGGCAACAAACACGGGGTGGGAGGTCATGGAAGGGAAAAGGCAGGCTGTGTTGGAAGAGCAAAAAGGCAAAGCCATGAGAACTTATACTGAAATAAACAAAATTCCACATTAATAGGACATTGAGGCTGTGAATGCAAGGATTCACACGTTGGGGCATGCCATGAATAATCCAGAAGGAGCTGAAATCCACCCTTCTCACCTCAAACCAGCACGATGGTATAGCCTACACCAATACAGTCACATAATAACTCAGATCTATGCATTAATACAACTTTACACACAGGAATGTTTCTTATTATGTATATCTACATTGCCCAGAACATCAGGGGCTGACTGCAAGTTAGACCCAGAGGTGCTATTTTAGTTATCAAACTCGGGTTAAAAATCTGCCCTTGGAAGCAATGCAAGCCTTGTATTTGTAGCTTGTGTAATATTTAGTGCTGTGCAGAGCAGTAAGAAGCAGCATTGCAAGATCTAAGCAGCTTCGGCAAGTCTTCTCAAATACATCTCATAAAAGGGAGAGCGAAAGAGATATTTTATCCAGCTAACTGTTATTTATAAAAGGCATAAAACCAATGTGGAGGCCACAGAACAGGGAAACACAGCGGAAACAGTATGAGACACAGAGAGAGAAAGAAAGAAGACAAACTGACCATGTCTTGGTGGTGTTCCAAAACCAGGATGACAGGCTGGTTTCCCTAGAGATGCTGAGCTGAGGACTGGGCAGGAGGCAGGCAGAGATGGGCAGCTAATTAACAATGAGGGCAGTGTGTTGAAAAAATAAAGTAGAAAATATAGAATAAAAAACAAATATTTAATTATTTGTCATAGAAGGGCTGTACAGAGGAAGGAGGATGGGAATTGTCTTGCATTCATCTAGTTGATCCCATCCGAGCTAGGTATCTACGTTCCTACGACACCACAGGATCCGACTGCCCACCTGTGGGTGCTCAGTGCCATTGGAGATGCTCTGGGGTATCTGAGACACGAGCAGGACTGCAGATGTGACACAGTCCCATGGGAAGTCTGCACATTTCTGGAGGAGCAGCTGGAAACCAAGCGGAACATTAGGCAGGGCAACCAACTCAGCTGTAGGTAGACCCTTGTATGAAACGAGAGGGATACAACCCTTGGAACTTAAGCCCGGTCACACAGGAACAAGATGTTTGCTGAAGGTCCACTGAAACAGAGAGATGATAGTGAAAATACAAGTCCCAGGTGTCAAATGTGGCCACAGCAGGGATCGTTAACTTCATTGTCAAGGGAAGCAGCGAGCTGATTAAAGAGAAGACCTCTGGCTCGTGTCAGGGATTAAATAAAGCATCTGGAGCCAGCCAGCTAGAGTCAGAGCTTGCTTAAGGTGGGGTGGGCTTTCACAGTGCCAGGCGGCAGCAAAGGGCCAGCAGATAAACACTGGGTCCCGAGGAAAGCAACACTTCTGAAACAGCGAGGAAGGATACAGCAGCCTAAAGTCACGATGTCTTCACCTGAGTTAGAGCCGCATTTATTGCAATTATGTGTTCCTTCTATCCTAGAGATCCCAGGGGATGGCAGGAAATTAAATAATAATAAGTAATTAAGCAAGGTTTGAACCTTCATGCTGAACTTTCTCCTTACACCCTCCCTATTTCTGTCCTGGAAATCTGTTTTTGCTCTCAGCATAAATAACCAAAGAAGAATTTTGCTGTAAGAAATGATCTTGTAATCCGAGACAACTTGATCCATACAAAGGTCTACTAACTTGCTCGAAGGCTTCTCCTACCCTTGTAAAGCAAGAGTCCATGCAGGAACAGGAACAGAATCCTAATATTTAATTACTGGCTGCAGTACACATACAATTATTTATAACGCATTTTCAATGATTATTCATAGGTTCCATACTGGGGGGAGGGAGGAGGTCACCAGGTTGCAAACAAGCCTGAAATTCAGAATTGCTTGCTGAGGAGAGCTGGGGGAAGATGATTATGATGGATAATACAAGAGAAGAGCATAAGGGAAATTGATTATGAAGGGTTACCAGGAACATGTGGACTATTAAAAACTCTATTGCACATCAGTGAATTTCAAACACTTAAATCGACAGGACCTTTAAAGGGAAATCACATTTTCTACCATCTAATCAGTGTAGGTAACAGTGTGGTTGGTCTCTCTTCCCCACTCTCTGTTGACTTCAGTTTCCCAGTTTAGAGAAGTTTAATGTTTAATCTGATATTAAGTGTCATGAAGTTTGAATAGACCAGAGGCAGCTGAAAAAGCCAGAAGCAATAAAGTTCAGCTTTCCTCCTAACCATCTATATAAAGTCCAGCTAATCATAGCTCTCCCTGAACGGCATTTGTTATTTCAATAACTCTTTTTTTCCCCCACATGGCACATTGAGGCTGCTCTCAGCCCTGTGCTGCTCTGCTGAAGACAACGCAAAATCGTGCCAGCAACTGACTGTGAGGACCCCCTTCCTCCATCACATGATGAAAAGTAATTCAGAGCTGTTTGGGACCTGGCCAGGGACAATACTACCAGTCAAGTCCAGTTCCCCTGCTGCCTTTCACCTTATAGAGTCATACTTCTGTTTGCAAGTGCTATTGCAGTCAGGGGCCAGCGTTCCTGGCTGTGTGCGGGGATAAACAATAAGGCAAAGAGCTGCAGCAGCTGCTTTTCATCTTCAAAGTGTTTTTTCAGCTGTGGATAAACTCAAGGTTCCCAGTGTCCAAGGAAGAATTACGCTCCTACAGTATTTCCCCATGACACCCCACCCAATAGCCGAAAGATCTCAATGCAGAAGAAGGTTGGGAATCACCAAACGAGGTAGCGACCACAGTGCCCTTGGGAAAAGAAGATTGCTACACCCATTTGAAACCGCAGAAACCACGAGGGAGAAATGACAGCCAGGAGGGAATGGGCATGAGCCTGACTCCAGACCAGACCCACCCATAAAGAGTTGGCACGATCTCAGAGGAAGATCCTGCTGGAAATGCAGAAGATGGGCACTTTTCGGATGTCAGTGTGAGTGAAAGCTCCCTTGCTTGTGTGGTCTCATATCCATATTGACTTGTTAGCAGCTGTTATGGAGTAAACGAGGTCAAGGAGAGGCAGCAAATTAGGGTAGGCATTGTGACTGTAGGAATGAAGGGTCTGTGTCGGATGAACAGAGAGTGGATGTGGTCATGGATCGGAACAGAGCTCATATGGATAGTCTAGAAGTGGGTCAGTCTAAGGTTTTTTGGAGCAAAAAACACCCATGGGTGGAAGAGGGGAAAGGTCTGAAACACTTGGCTGCTCCCCTATCAGGATCGGCATTACAGCCAGGATGCGTGACCATCACCGTTCTGCTGTGGTCAGCAAGTAGTTGATTAAATCCCTCAGTGCTGCTGGCGTGAGTGAGGCAGGGGCCCTTCAGAAAGCAAAAGGACTATATGATTTACAAGTTCAGAGGGCAGGAGGTCAGAGCTGACCTCCTCCCTCACACAGGCCAAAGGATTGCATCTACTTACAGTGCTAATGGCCCCTGTAATTTGTCTTTGGCTCAAGTGTATTTTCCAGAGAAGAGCCCCTGTTGATTAGAAGACCTCGAGAAAGAAATCTGTTATCATCCTGGGTAGTTTGTTCCAATGGTTAATCACCCTTCTTGCCAAAATGTGCTTCTTTTGGCTCCTTGGATTGTATCTGGCCCAACTTCTTCCCCACCTCTTGTTACTGCTTTCCCTGTGGGGTTGAAATTTTTTTCCCCTCCTCTTGAAAACGCTTTGATAACAGAATCACTGCACCACTCATCTCCCTTCTGCAACAACTTCATTCCTTAAAATCTCTGTCCCTGGAAAGTCTTCGCAGAATTACAAATTATTTCTGCAGTTCTTTAATCCACTGATCCAATGGTTCAAAATCTGCCCTCCCAGGAATGGGGAGGGGGCCTGTCCCCACTTTTTTGGCATCCACCCCGGCTGTGCTGGTTTGCTCCAGTGTGGAGTTTTCATTGCTGTGTCCATGAAAGGCTTGAGTCCTGCAGACAACACCTTCTCAGCAAATCACCAGGACTGCCTGTCCGCCATAGCCCCTAACTCCTCTCTCTGCCAAAACATCATCATTCTGTGACAAGGGATTGCATTTTTCCTCCCATCCTGGAAACCTGGACCCTGCATTCAGATAAAGAAAAAGCTCATTGCATCTGCCTCGCTTATGTACCAGTGATGAGGATTTGTGTCTTCAGTTACTCAATACCTCCGCACTACAGATTATTCTCTTGTCCAAGAACAGTATCAATATTTTTAAACATGCAATTAAAGACCCTATCAGACTGGATATGCACCAGGGGAAAGGAATTAAATTGCACAGCCAGCCTTGGATCTGTCATTGCCTGTCTTTTGACTGCTTGGCTTTTCTACCTTAACCTTCTCTAGTAAGATCAGACCATTCTCCCTCTCCTCTCCCACAAGATATTAGCAGGTGTAATGTACCTGTGCTGACCTCCCACTGTCCTCAGTGTCTCCAAAATAAACACATCACAGCTTTGCAAATTACCTTAGAGAGGGGCACAGGCGTCTCATCTCTAGGCATTGCTGAACGCCCTCCCCCCCGCCAAATCCCCTACACCTAAAAAGCACTCGTGGGCTCAGGAGTGAAGACCGGGTTGTATGCTTTACGCCTCAGGAGAGGACACGTAGCCTGTTTCGGAGAGGTGGCATGTATGTCTGGTGGGATGGTGTGGTCTGCACGCAACACATGAGGGCTCCTGGTCAAGTTCCTGACAAGGACACTGGAAGTCCCTCAACCTTTCCATGCCTTAGTTTCCCCAGCTGGGAGGTGGGTTTGAAGATGTTGGCTTCTGCACATGGAGCTTTGAGACCCCAGGTTTACTGCCAGGTAAATGACAGTCATAAGGTGTTTATTTCGAGTAGTTTTGGAGTGAATCTGGAGCACTCCAGAGCTAGGTCCAGGCACAGCACAGAGGTGTCTATGCATGCCCGGTTTACCTGGCCAAGGTGATTTGCTCATATGGCCTGACTGTGCCCAGGAGCAGATCCCAAAGCACAGTGCCGTTGATGGTACAGAGGCCTCCATTGTTGAAGAAGGAGCCAGTTCAGAAGTGTCTGATTAAATAAGGATGAAGTTCCGTTCAAGTCCTTGAGAGGGTCTTGATCATTTCAGCCTGGCTTTGACTGTTTTCTGGAGCCAGATCCGCTTTCAAGGTGCCTCTGTGTCACTAGTGACCACAGCCATCCCCTCCGAAGCGTTCATGTTATACTTTACCCAATTCCAGTTTTCTTGCAGCTCTTGTGGGGCACTTTTCAGGGGCAGACTTAAGGGGAACAGATTTGAAGTGGGTTGAAATTCTCCTTGGCCTGTGAAGCTCACCTGGGTTCAGCAAGCATTGTGCCCTTAAGATTCCTATATCTCCTACAAGACTAGGCTGATGGTTGGGGGCCAGATATTGAACTAGATGATCCTCTTGCTAGTGATGCTGGTTGCAAACTCAGCTGTCTACTGGCTCTGTCACGAACCAGGCACCATTCCTCTCCATCCACCCCCCACTTCAGACAGTCCCTCTTAGGTCGCTTTTGTGAGCTCGGAATTTCGTACTACGCTTGTTCTGCATATTCCCAGCTCGTTGCAATGCCATACTCTACGGAGAAATTCCCAATTTCATGAAATTAGAAGTTGGCACAACCGAGTGAAGACACAGCTGACTCAGATGTCTGTACTGAAGCTATGCTGATTTACACCAGCCTGAGGGAAAGCCACAATAATTTTCCTCTCCTTTGACTGAGGAGCCACGGTGACAAGAGGCTGAATAGATGACAAAATAAAACAGATCATGAATCTAGAACATGCAGCTGGAATTTCCCCAGTGGACTCACAATGTGAAACATCCCAAAAAAGGCCTGTGAAATATGAATTAATGTAAGGACAAGGTTTTTTTAATCACAGTTACACATCTTTAAAGCCGCAGTAATTCCATGGAGCTCAGTCTGGTGACTCTGGGGTTTTGCCAATATCACAGCTGGCTCTAGTGCACAAGGAACAGACCTTGGTCTTATTTTTGGTGGTGTTAATTCTGCAGTGAAGTCAGTGGTGTATAAAAGTGTGAGATTACAGGTAAGTTTCATGAACTGGATGATTTGCTGCTGTGACTGGTCACCTCTGCTTCTTCTTCTGGACACACAAACATCTGTACTGGGGAAGCTCTCGCCCTGCCAGTGGTCAGCAAGATTGTTGCAGAGTCTCTGCTCTGAATATTCAGTGATGTCCTCTTTGTGGTGCAAGTCAGGAGTGAAGGATACGAAAATGAAAATCAGGACACTTGGGTTTCATTTGCCGCTTGCTTATGTAGGACTGTATCAAATGGAGCACCACGGACTGATCTCCTGCTGAGCACTGTAGGTATTTGGCTGCTCTGAGAGCAGAGCGAAGCCCGCCAAGCCACGTTCGGCAGCAGAAAAATCAGGTGATGAATGTGTCTGTCGCATCCCTTGCCTTGTGGCACAGTTTCCAGAACCAGCCCGCATGCCAGTTACATGGGACTCGCAGGCTGCAGGCCAGCCTCTTCCCTGGTGTCACCACAATAAGGCCACCGGGTCGCATGTGGGATCACTAGTTTTGGCCGGGGAGTAGAGGAAGCAGCAGCTTGAGCTTGATCTGCCCTGCTCCTCTCTGGGTGAAGATGGAGGGACACCTCACGTCCGTGTTGCCTCTTGCTGCAGTCCGAACGACACGCAGATGTGCACACACACTTCGTACCACGGTTGCTCGCACCCATGACCAGTCCCAACAGCCACCACTCAAGGCAGCCCCAGTAAAGACAAACACCTCTACACCACTAACTCACTCATACTTCATCCAGAGAGGAGAGGAAGAGTCACAGAAACGAGCAGTCCTGGCCTCCATGCTCCCCAGGTCCTTCCAGGCTGTACATCCAGGTTTCCTTCCTATGGAGACCAAAGCGTGGGTCAAAGTAGAGCCTGATGTGTGCTGAACCCTTGATGCAGCGTTGGACCAGGGCCAAGGCACAGCAGTGGGCACAGGACCGAGAGATTTCTCCTGAGTCTGGGAGACACGCTCCTAAACTTGTAAAATACTTCTGGAAATGAGGTTCCCACATTGCATAAGCGCTTTTGAGTACAGAGCTCATTACATGAAAAGCACAGTGGTGCTCAGGTCCAGAAGAATGATAGATCAAGTGGGAAATCAATGTCACTTCTAGTAAATTAAGGAAAATACTGTATTGCCGTTATATGTGCATGGCTGGGTAAAGGCACTGTCTCATGGCTACGGATGGAGAAGATGAGAGACCCCCTGTTAGCAGGAGAAAGCTGGTTGCTCGTGCCATAGAGAGAGTGATGTGTTTGGAGGCTTAATCCCAAGTTTAGCTGCGGAGTCTCTCTACAAAGCAGAATTGGTTAGAAACCTCATTTAAACCAAAAAGGAAGGGTTTTCCTCAAATTATATAACCAACCCTTCCCTCCCCCAAATGAAACAACCTCTTCCCTACATTTCACTTTGGGCAAGGCCTATTTTGAGGGGAAAGAGTTGTTCCAAACAGCATTTTTAAAAGAAAATCTATTATCATTAATAACAAGTTAATCCGCATATTGACAGCAGCTCTGGCTGCTGAATTCATTCCTAAACATGGATTGGGATAGTCTAGGGTCAAAAAAAAGGCATCTTTTAATGGAAAGTAGAGGTTCTCTGGAGATAACAGGACTCGTTCAGCTGGTGATTTAAGGAAAACTGGAGGTCGTGGGACACCGAGAGAAACAGCCAGCTGTAGCATTCCTGGGGAGCGAGGGCTGCCCGTCACTTAAAAGGAATCCCCTTTTCGTCAGCCCAGCCTCACCGCACAAACTCAAACCCGAGGGCAGCACAGGGATTTTGGCAGAGGGAATCCCTGAGCTCGAGGGATGCAGAAGCAGCGGTGGGACACGTATGACCCTCAGTCTCCACATCAGCCTTGCTGTGACACGGGGGAAGCTCAGTGGCTTTTGCTGCTTGTTTTCAACAAAGTGTTTTGTTCAGGTAATTTAAACTGGTTCCTTTTCCAGTTTGGGGGAGATGCCCAAAAATAATCTCTCCAAACACTGGTGTGGGATCAAGCATTTCTTTTCACCCACCCAAAGCCCTGGCCTTTCACAGAGCAAATGGAGATGCATGGACAAAAAAAAATATAGATACTTTTGCCTTTGAATTGAAAACCCAAATGTCCCCAAACTAAGAGAGATGTGGCCTCTGAACTGTGGCCACGGTGAGTCCTGCAATCTGGCTCACTTCTGCTCTGTTTTGCAGCTGGAGTTCATCTCCCAGCATGCACTACAGATGCAGCTCAGGATCCAAATCACCTCCTTTTCGGCCAAAATCATTTTCTCTTTTGCCAAAAATTCAGCTGGCTGCTGGGATTGTCTTTCTTGCCTCTGGTTTTATCAATATTTCCCGCAGAGAAGAAACAAACTCCAAAGGTTTTGCAACCTGCTCTGCTGGGTTACAATAACCGCCTGCCCGGTGGGTTTTGTTTTAAGGCTGAGGCTGCCCTGTGTCTGCACTGCCCTCACGGCAAGTTCTTGCCTCGTTTTTGAAGTGAGTCCTAAGCTGCCCGGGTGGTCTTTGGATGCAGCCTACAAAGGGCTTTTTTATCAGACCGACCACACAGGACCACAGCCGAAGTGCTCTTTGGTCATGCATATGCAATAATGCAAATGCATTATACAGCACATGCGATACCCATGTGCAATAGAACGTATGCAATACGGCATATGCAATATGGCATATGCAATACAGCCCTTGGTGTGTTCAGTGGCTGCAGTGTCTGGTCACAAGCTCTACCCAGATGCCATTTATTTATCGAATCCCGGGTATGATGGAAGGATATTTCTATCAGTCCTTTCTTATGCAGGCAAACTTGGTTTTGTGGTCACCGAGATCCAGGTGGGGGGACCTCTGGGTTTTGCAAGGGCAAGAGAAGGTTGAAAAATTTACTGAAGTCTGAACAGTTCTGAAACCTTGTCCCTGGGCTTCTCTGAGACCCGAGTCAAAAACAAGGGATTTGACTTGCAGTTGCGCTCATCCCTGAGGGATTTGCATCCAACTTGCACTTTACACACCTCCATGATATCTACGGCTCCAGTGTTTCTCTTTCCCAGTGCTCAGAAAGTGCTTCCTAACTCCTGATCTTGCCTCATGTTAAGCCCACGATTTCTTGCCCTTTATAAAAGGATGCAAGGGATGGATTATCTCCTCTGCTGCTCCAGGCTGTATCCCCCTGCACTTCTTCTCCAGACTAAATGAACCCCACTTCTCCAATATTTACACTCAGCCTTTGACAAGGGCTGGGGCCCAATGACAGCCAAGGATGTCCAAGCATATTGAAAACGTGCATTTCTTCTTGCAGGCCCAGACATTTTCAATTATTACCCCATTTTTACTGGTGCCACCAAGACCCATCGCCAATCACAAATCAGCACCAGAGGAAGGAAAAGCCAGGAGCTGTAACTTTGATTTTTGGTGGGTCCATCGAGTATAAGAAAAACAAAGCCAATGCAAGGCAGGGCAAGGTTTAACAAGACGTCAGAATAGCTACGGCTTCTCACTTTTCACTATCATTTTAGCTAGCCCAGGGCAGATCTAGGGAAGAGTCCATATCTAGACAAACCATCCTACAATCGCTAGCAAAGAGTTGCTTGGCTTCAAAGGAAAATCCCCCTTTTCACAACACATCCCCGGCTCTCCTCTGCTCCCCAGCTAACCTGCAAAAAGCCAGGTACAGAGAGGACACGTTACGTAGAAAATTTGGTAAGGCAGAGCTTGCTGAAAACAACCTTGTGCTCCCTTCCCCCTTTGGTCATGTACACTTAGTAAATGTGCTTTTAATCTCATTAATGTTGTTTGAAAGAAGCAGTAGTGGATGAATCATCTGATGCAAATGAAATAGTTTAGGGAATACATGCATTTTCATTAGCCTAACTTCTCCTCCAGCACTATGTATTAGCATGGAATTAACCCATTAATTCTATTGATTTCTATTAATATTGTGCATTCCATCAGTGCTCGAATCCCCATGGACTCCCAAGCCCTCTCCAACCATCTATAAGAACTGGCTTGTTTAATCAACATTGCAAAACTAATCGAGGCAACTGTTTGGGTCATGAAGTGAAGAAGAAAATTGTTTCTAATTGAGAGCACAGGAGGAATTTGGGGAGGCAGGATATAATTATTACTGCTGGAACAGGGCCAGGATGCCAGCAATCACACTCTACTGATCTCACCAAAAGTGCCGTGGGATTCGTTGTAAGCACAACCGGTGGAGGCAAGAGCAGATCATTTCACCTGTTCTCCTGTCCCCAAATCCAGCCAACACCATACCGGTGGGAAACTTGTACCCTAAAATCCACCGGGATCTTACCAAACATCTCCTGTCTATCTGCCACAGGCATTCATCAGCCTCTATCACAGCAGTATCCGATTACCTTATTGTACCCCCATGGCTACCTGCACAACACACTCTTCGCCCTGTGCAGATCTGCTGTGCCATTTCTGGCCACACTTTTCCTATCACGGTGGCATTGATGGACGTTGTCTGGGATGGAGTCACCGAAAGTAGTGGTGTCTCCTACACCGTGGTGAGAGGAGGTGGTCAACGTGCCACGTCCCCATGTAGGACAAGGAAAACTACCCGTATCTTTGCAATGCCAAACATCTCCCTGCCAGCTTAGTGCAGTTACACGAAGGGAGGGCAACACTCAGAGAAGTGCAGTAATCAAGGGATGGGGAGGATCTCCGGAGACTGTCAAAATCAAAGCAGGGTCGCAAAGATGGTCTTTCATGTTTCTAGCTCAAAGCCACTGGGTTTTCCTTACTGCTCAGGTAGCAGGATGGCTCTGCTTCTTGTAGCCTTTTGCTTGGAAGAGAGGATAAACAAGGCCTTTGATGTAAAAACCCAAATGAAAACAAACACGACAAAGTTGCTCTTTAAACTTAGCTTGTTCACCAACATCTAGTTCTGGCAGTCTCCTCCCTGGGCAATAAGTGCAGCGAGCTCGCCCTCCTGTTGACTATGCATGCTGAGACCGTATCCATGACATTTTTTACAGCACTCTTCCAGCAATATTTCGTCTCAAATTGCCTTTTCAAAAGGCTCTCTTCATTCCCCTCATCATAAGCCCTGCCTCATTTTCAGCAGCAAGCTGAATCCTATCTCTTGCATCCTGGCCTAATTATTAAACAACCCTGTCAAAGTATTCAGTCGTTTGCTGATATTTTACTCACAATTAGAAGTATGAATGTGCTCCATTAGGCTTCTAATATCCTTTATGCTCAGCCTGACATTTGGGGAGCTGTTTTATTACAGCTGACACTCTGGGAAATGGGGCTGCCATAGTTAGCACCAGTAATGGTGTTATTGACCCCAATTTTATGAATGCAGAAGGATGTCTGAATATTACGCATTCAGGTATCCAGAGGGTTCTCACCGTCTCACACCAGTGTCTGCTCCGGGAGCTCACCCCTCTACCTTTCTGTGAAAGCGTGGGGGTTTTTTTCTCACTCCCCTAAAGCTCAGAGACACTTTTCTGATCAAATGTTTGGCAACCAGTTAACACACACAAAAAAGCCCATCAAAATAGTGAGGATTAAGGTCAAGTTTCTCATTGAAAAGCCTGCTGGCATGTTGATAAGCATCGAACACAATTGGGAATCCTCAGGGTTGTTCCCACTTCTGAAATAGACTGGTGGCACAGTCCTGGGCAAGTTACTTCTCTGTTATTTCACTCTGGGTCTGATGCTGATGGCATGGCAATTTTTGTAGCACAGGAGGCTATGAAGTGCCCCTCCATGTCACCACCTCTCACGAAAGCATAGGGAGAGATGGTCCCTTCCGTGAAGGTCTTCAGGACCAAGGCAGAAAGCCCTGATCCTAACAAAAAGGATAATTTGAAAGCTGAGGTTAGGACATGGGTATTCTGAGCCACAGCTCACAGTCGCAAACCGCTTATACCTCATTCTTGCCATAGAGATTTGGCTGGCTCCACTGTTGTTTTTCTGGTAACTCATTAAACGGTTCTCAGTCAACAGCAGGTGATCATGGCACCTTTCTGGTGCCCATCGTGCAGCAATCCCAGAGCAATACCAACCAGAATAAACCTGGGGAAAGGGAAGCAGCGGTGAGCTACTGTACCAACATCTGGCTGCTGAGCATCAGCAAACCAGTCCTCCATCCCCACCTGCCCTGCCTAACACTTGGGTCCTTCTCTCTGACCACCAACAGGCATCTGGAGTAGCTCTTTGAAGAGGTTCTGGATGGGGCTACGTGGGCATAACCCAAACCACCACGTTTCTGAGACTGCATCTGGGGTGAGTTGCAAAAGGAGGGCCTGAACTTACCCCTGCTAGGTCTGTTAAGCAGTGACTGCAAGAGCAGGCTCAGTGGCAAATCCAGCTGGAATTTGCAAAAAATGTGTCTGATGCTTTTCTCCTTTCTTCCTTAGCAGTCATGATGCACAGACTCTTACAATTTCATATAACAAGGAAATCCTCCCCTTTTCTGTCCCCTCTTTCCCCAGCACCACATGAGTGCCTCGGGACAAAAACTGGGCAGTTTGGGACACAGGAAAACACCCAGTTCTCGTCAAGCTGATGCTATTGCTGAAATTTTGCTCCATTTCGGTGCTAAAAAAGTGGAATCCCTTGCATCAACGGTAGTTATTGTACTCTAAAGCCTTTTTAAAATGATAAAAAGAAGGAGCCGCTCATCCATCACTGTGGGAGTTTTAATGCAAGGAGACAGGGCAGGCATGGACCTGAGAGGGTGAGATGGCTTCCCCAGGGAACACAAAAAGTCAGTGGTGGAGAAGGGACAGCCCAAACTCCCCTGAGCCCCAGACCAGCCCTGTGGCTTCAGGTTTTCACACACTCCTGACCTGAGAAATTCAGCTGAGCCCTGGGCTTGGATCCAGTCTGCCTCTGCTTTGTGGTTGCTGCTCTGCCTTCAGATAAATACCTGTTGGGAGAAGTAAGGAAGACAGAGACAGACTCTTCCCAGTGGTACCCAGTGACAGGACTGGAGGCAATGGGCAGAAACTGAAACCCAGGAGTTTCCGCTAAACAGGAGAAAAACATTTTTTACTGCGAGGGTGACTGAAGACTGGAACAGGTTGCCCAGAGAGGCTGTAGAGTCTCCATCCTTGTAGATATTTAAAACTCAATTGGACACGGTCCTGGGCAACTGGCTTTAGCTACCCTGCTTGAGAATGGGGGTTGGACTAGATGATCTCCAGAGGTCCTTTCCAACCTCAGTGATTCCATGCAATGCCGTATCATTATCTGTAATGATAACGGATGATTTCCCAGAATGGGCTGGAAAATGCAGGCTCTGAGCAGAGGCTGAAAGGATGGAGATCGTGAAGGAGCTACACAGGTTCTCTTGTAGCTCCAGGATATTTGGCACCCTGAAGGTGGCTGCCTGCAACTACTCCTGGCACAACAGTGGTCTGCCTGTCAGAGGTGCCAAGCACTGCCTGTGTTCCTCCAAAATCAAGGTGTCGAAGGGGGGAAGTCAGCACCTCTCCAAATCAGGCTGCTTATTTGGTCTCCAGGGATTCAATCTGGGCTGCTATGTCTGGAAAAGTTGGGCTTGCACTGCATTGCATATCTCCAGCCTTCCTCCAAAACTGGCTAACCGGCCAAATGTCCTTCAGCGTTTCATCCGTGGCGGAAGGTCCTTCCAGCCACCACCAGCCCCAGGGACCAGGAGAGGGAAATGCCAGTGTCACATGCAGGAAGGGACTTCTTTAGCCAGTTTGGGGTGGGAGCATGGAGCTCAGTGTCACAAAGCAGATCTGTAAGGCAGTAACATGTCGCTGGCAGCTGTCTCAGCTCCCATTGTAACCAGTAGAGCGAGTGGGCAGGATCCGCATGCCCATACGGAGGTGCTCCATGCCCTTTGGATGCCTTGGAGTGCCACAAAGGATGCAGGGGCTCTATCCTTAGGAGCTCCCACCTCTTCCCAAGAAGGAAAGGAATCTTTCAGACCAAATCACCATTCAAAAAAACACAGAAGTAGTTCTCTTTTTTTTTTCCAGCTGGGTCTGCCTCTGGCTGACCACACTGATCCAGCCCCTTAGCACCCCACGCTGATACTGAGTGAAGTTTAAATGTCTCTTCTGCTTGCCATAGCTTCCCCCCAACACACACACATACCCTCTGCAACAACAAAGCTCCAGCTTCTGCCTCTGAAAATTAAATCTTATCTCCTCAAACCACTCCAGCTCCGCACACCTAGGATCCCATCTCTCCCTCTCATCTGACTTTAATAACAACACCATTCCCCTCAGAAAGAGGAGGATGGAACCCAGATTAAAAGGAGCTGTTTAGCTGGCAGCAATATTACCTTCCTTTGCCCTTTGATTTTTGATTTTTTTTGTTGTTGTCGCTCTTGCATTTTTTATTGAGCACCCGGGCTGAATGGCTGAATAAAATCGAACTTCCCAGCTGAGACCGCAGATGCTCAGCTGTGCATACCTTAGGGAAAGACGTGTGCTATTTCCATTTTGGCCAATTATTATGCAGGGGAATCTTTTATCCTGGTGGGAAGGTGGATAGGAGGAAGAAAAGCCTTTGGAGGTGGTGTTTATCTTTTAAAGGAATGCTAGCCATTTAAAACTGTTGAGCCAAAACTTCAGCAGTCAGGAATCAGCAGAGATCCTTCATAAATATGGGGATGAAGAGCTAAGAATTTAGCTGGGAATCTGGGTGTTTGGGTGTGGATATGCCTATGTTTATTTATATATCGCAGCAATTCTCTTTAGTGGCGGTATTTGAGGTTTGTACTTTTTTGCCTTTTTACTTTTTCTTTTCCCCTGGACATTGGAAATCAGCTGGTTTGCTTGGGATCACATTTCTATGATTTAAATTAATCCCAGGACAGCAAGCACTCCTTCCTTCCACCCTTGCCAAGCGTGCGTAGGTCCTGCCCTGCTGCTCTTTGTACAAGCACAAACTCCAGACTCACAGAGCTAAGCTTTACTTTTCTTGTTTGTGCTCAGACTTTCCAGACCACCTCCCTTTCCTCCTCTCCCTCTTATTCTTCCTTATTCTGTTATCTCACAACTGGATCTCAACCTCAGGGCCTGTTTGAGGTCCGTGGTCTCACTCTAAAATGGGTTACTTCCCTGCATATTCAGCGATTAAAGGAAAATTTGTTGTCAAACATAAACCATTACATGAGGCAACTTTGCAAAATTGGGGTCTGATGAAGTTGCTACGATTTCCCGTGTCAATCGTCAAATGAAGATGACATTTGAGTTCTGAGAAAATCAGTTATCTGGGGGTAGGAGCTGGTGCTCTTGATCTCCTGCAAGACCTCGAATCATTTTGAACACTGTAGAAGAAACTGGGAGTAACTTGTCACAACGCACTTACTCCCTGTTGGATTTCAAAAGCTTCAGAGGTAAGTTGACAAAGCTTTTGGGGGAATAAAGTAGTAATCTTCCCCCATCTGGGACCAAAATTAAACCAGTCCACTAACGAAATAATTCTCCAGGAGTTTATAAAAGCCCCTTTAAATCCAACCCAGTCTCAACCACTCAAGCACTATCATATCCATCCCTGCACACACATGCCGGGAAAAGTCCTTCCTGGTGCTGCCATGAGTCCTGCAGCATCTCTCCACCCTGAGCATGTCCACAGAGAAGGACTCCTCCACCTTTTCACCTCCACCCTTGCATAGACCTGAGACAGCCCAGCAAGGACCAGTCTGTCCACCCCAGCGGGGACTGAGCAGCTGGACTGGGGTGGGAGAAGAAGAGCATGGGGCTGGTGGATTCAGAGACGAGTCATTAGCTTTGCCCCAGAGGGATAGGTGAAAAGCTTGTCCTTAACTTTGATCAGAGCGAGTAAGAAGTATTTTCACTCCAAGCACATAAATGAGCTCTTTAGAGCCTGCCCCTCCACCCCTCCCGCCCCAAGTTACCGACTCAGGGCTCCATGCTGTGAACGCTGCCATGGACTTCAGGTAGCAGTGCTTTTTCTCCCTCCTCACTTAGCAAAGATATCACATCCCTTCTTACCCTAGGAGAGAGGCTCATATCTTCCTTCTTCCCTCACCCGCCTGATTAGCATCAGAAAGCACCCTGGGCATGAATAACCCCAAGGACTAATCCTGGCAAACCATGTCGGTGTCGTCTTCTAATACTCTGACACCCTCCCCCTTGTTCGCGTTTGTCCTCTCCCTTCCTCCTCCCTCTTCTCAAAACATTTTCTCCTCCTGCCGGGTTCATCTCTCCATCTGTTGTCCGTCCGTTTTCCCTCCCTGCCGGGCTGGGAACACCCTGCGGGGTTGCGGCACACGACTGGGCTTGTGCCCAAACCGAGTCTATCCCGCCAGCATCACCCAGCCCCTCTTCCCCCCAGCATCGGCTCGGGGGAGCGTGGGTGCATTCGTCGCTGCTTGCAATTAATTTATTATGAAGTCAGAGTGGTGGCCGCAGAGGAAGTATGAGTCCGGGGAGGCTGCTGCTTTCCGTTCAGTGCTTTGGGGTTTGCTCTTCCAGCTCCCCTGTAACCAAATTGCAGCTTTAACTCTGTCCGTCCGTAGAGCTTGGACTGGAAGTGCACAGCAAGAGAACAGCAAAGCAGGATGGATCCTGGATCCAGGATGCCTGTCCGGGTGGGATGAAGCCAGAGCATCCCCTGGGGCTATTAAACAGGAGGGAGTTAGGAAGTTTTTAAGCTGCTGATAATGTTAAGCTGGGAGCAGAGGGAAGGATCGTGCTGGACAGACCTTTGCTCTGTAGTCCTTAAATCACACACTGACCCCACAAAAAGGCATTTAACCTCCTCTGACCTGGATTTCCATAGCAGCAGCCATTCAAAGGAGCATCTCACCCAGCAGCCTGCGTGCAGCAGTGACCAACAGAAGATGGCTGGGGAAGACTACAAAAATGGAATCAGTGCATGATGCTGTCCTCTGATACCCTTCCAGCCTTCGGCTATTTTCATCCTATGGACACCCTGAGCAAAAAGTGGTTTCTACGCAAGGCAGCAACACTCAGCACATTTCTCTTTGGGGAACCCGTCCAGTTTCCCCACAGATCCATGTAAACATCCACAATATCTTGCCATGAGCAGTTCCGCAGGTTGTCTGCCTGGTATCTGCATGATGCCATCTTGTACCACGCCAGAAGACCCAGCGAGCCTTGAAACATTTCGAAAGTGATCCTCAATGGAGTAACAAGGAGGATAAGCATCAATTAAAGACACAGGAGGGGAATCCCATCCCTACAACTTTATTTTTGACAGCTGTTTTATACTGAAATTCACATCAGGGAACTTCCACCCTGGGTCCCTGGAGGTCCTGTTACTGCAGCAGGGTTTCAGCTACCATGTCCCTCCTCTGTCTGTCCTGTGCCACCCATCACCCCAAGGGATGCCTTACCAGCCTGCAAACCTTCTCCCTGGGCAGGGCTTAAATAAAGAGTTTTTTTCAGGCACAGGGTCACTCTTGCAAAAGCAACATTGCAAGAGCCTCTGCCCTTCTCTCCATAGGTACTGCAGGGGTATCTGCAATCTGAGATACCTTCTGATAGCGTGCTTCACCTCTAGCTAAAAGCAAGTTCTTCAGAAGATGATGAAGACTGGGGGACAAATGTCCCCAAACCAGGATAAATATCATTGCATGACATGGAAAAACACAAGTATAAAGCAGGGCTATGACCAGAAAACATGCTCAGCCTCATCAACACCACTGCCACTGTCAGATACACAACACACTGTTCATATTAAACTCAAAATCATCCGACCCCAGGGCTGTCCCTGTTGAAAGGTTGTTCAGGAGGATAAAAGTTCCCCTGACTTTTTAAGTAATATAAATAGGATACTGATGAGTGTTTGATACAATGTGCAAAACAAATGCTGTGTAATGGAGAGTGTAAAAGCCTCCTTAAAAGATTTGAAATAAAGAAGAAAATATGGAAAGGATGAGAAAGGAAATAATGTTTTGTGATGCCAACAGACTTGTCCTGCGCAAACAAGAGGAAAAGGGGGGGGGGAAGGGGCAGGGAAGAGTTGGATGATTTAACTACTTGGCTTTGGTTACTGGTTACTGGATCTTGCCTGCAAAATTTTGGAAAAAATTAACTCAGCGGGGAAAAAAGCAAGAGATATTTGGAGTGGCCTTATAACAACAGCCCTGGGCCACAGGAAAACTGCAACCGTGAGTAAAATTTTCAGTATCACTCTCTCTGCCATAAGATCAGACCTTTCGGGGAAAAAGAGTGAAAATGAGAGTGCAAATATGAAAACGTGTAAAACACATAATGGTTTTTTAGCTGCTTGCTTTTGGATTTGAGGAGAGGCTGGCCCAGAGCGGTCTCTGCTTCCCGTCGGGACATGGAGATCTGGGGACAAAGGGATGAGAAAACAACCTGGAGAGCAAGACCCCAAACTCAAAGAGCCCTGAGGAAAACTGCCAGCAGTCGCATTTGTACAGTGGCACAAGAGACATCAGAGCCAGACCCTCAAAGGGGGAACCGTGAGAGCCCTTTGCCCATCCCACCCCCTCACCCTTGCCTTCACCAAGGTTAGAAATCCCAGTGAGTGCTGCCTGCCACCGCCCTGGTCCCCAGACCAGGGACTAGCAACATTAATAAGGGTTTCCCTTTTGCTGGAGCATAGGAATGTTCCTTTTCCTTTCAAAAATCATTAAGTTTCTAGTCTCAGGATGACTGAGAAAATCTGCATTAAATACACTCTGACAGGCCTCCCGGGTGTAACCTTGAAAACAGTGGCTTCTCCCCAGCATTTACTTGCTATTAAAGGAGTGTGAAGAGTTCATTTTTTTTTTAAACCAGTGGGGTGATGCTTTCCCAAATGCTAAGAAATGGGTGGAAGATGAGGGGTCTCTGAGATGTCCCCCGAGAACCACAGGTGTCCGCACAGCCTGTGCCCATTTTTGCCCATTAACTGCTGCATACTAGCTTAACTTGGGTTTTCAGTTTACTTTAGTTTAGTTGCTGAGCTTAAAATCCCTGCTTTCAACTCATTTATTCCTCTGCCCGACCCAAACCTCCCAGAGTGAATAGCTGCTCCTGCTACAGCCTGGAATAGCTATAACCATTATTATAACTCGGTTTGCAAACACAGCACTTGGGTTTTGCACGGAATGCCTCTGCTAACCGAGGTTCCTATCTTTGCCTACAGAGCAGATAAAAACCTCCTTTAGCAGTAGCTTACAAGGAATTGTGCATGGCAGCATTTCTCAAACAAAGTGTTCTGGGGTCAGACGAAGAATATGGCAAACTATGCCAAACCCAAAGAATAACATATTTGCACATTAAGGTCTAAATAGAAGCAAAGAAAAGCCACAAAGCCAGAGGCCACCTGCCTTGGATCCTGCACTAAGAGATACGGTTCTTACAAACGTGCACTGGAGTTCGTATCAGGTGAGCCAGGAATGTGCAAGGTTTCCTCTGCCATTTGGGGCTTTGGTGGGAAGGAGCTGTGTGTTTCAAAGGAAAACTTACGACTGTCAAATCTCATGCTGATAACGTACACGGTCATTTTAATTGATTTGGAATAATTCATCATTACTGTGATAGCGACACCAGAAGCACTTCTGAGTATTAATGAACTTTAAATGAAAATGCTTCTAAAAGGAAAAAATCCTTTGGTTTTTTTCAGATTGATGAGAAAGAGGGGTCTTATGGAGACCGTGTGAGCACCGATGTTCCAAAGCAGGTTTTGTGGGTTCTCTCCAAGCAACACATGGGTTTAGAAGCAAGCAGGTGGGGGAAAGCCAAAGGCTTTCTGTAACACCCCCGATTAGTGCCAAGTCACTTCTGTCCTCTCCTCCCATTTTGGTACCACCTTCCCTGAATGCTTCTGCAAACGCGGCTGAGCTCTTCCCTCCCTGCGAGGGATGCGAGGGCCTGGGGTGGCTGGAGAGGGAGCTGCCTCTTTGGGTGGGTATGGGGAGGTGCAGGTGCCAGCGGTCCAGGGTGGGAGTTGAGTGCTGGTAGTGGGGAGCAGAGTGGGGCAGGATAGGGGGGTGAAAAGCAAATCAGCTGGGGGGTGATGAGAGGCATAGAGCTGGCTGCTGCTGGAAATCAGAGAAATTGTTGAGAAAAACTGAAGGCAGTGACTAAAGAGCTCAGGCTGCGGCGAGGGGCGAGGGGCTGAAAAATTGCCAACCAAACCACAGTGGCACTGGAGAGGAGCAGTAAAGCCCTCCTGCGCTCCTCCCCACAGCACCGTCAACATCTCCGCACCCAGGCACACCAACAACAGTTTGGCCAAGCCCTTCCAATGCCCATTTCCCCTCCAGTTCAAATCCGAAAGTAGGGCTTGAGACACAAGCAAACAGCATCTATCCCTGGGTAAACTCCGGGGGATTAGTGAGCAGAGCCTGAGCTTTGCTGTCTTCATCCATCGTAAGTCTTGTGGCAGCCACCAGGATCTGGCCACAGGTCCCCTCTCTCCAAGCCTGGTTGTGGGGTCTTGGCAGGGGGTTGCTTTCCCCAGAGCCCGGTGCAACCAAATCGATGTTACAGAGTCATAGAATCATAGGATGGTTTGGGTTGGAAGGGACCTTTAAAGGTCATCTAGTCCAACCCTCCTGCCATGAGCAGGGACATCTTCAACTCGATCAGGTTGCTCCGAGCCCCGTCCAGCCTGACCTGGAATGTTTCCAGGGATGGGGCATCGACCACCTCTCTGGGCAA
>JAVJGG010000054.1:46020070-46040110 GCA_035590195.1 Aviceda cuculoides
GATGGGGCATCGACCACCTCTCTGGGCAACCTGTGCCAGTGCCTCACCACCCTCAGCGTAAAACATTTCTTCCTTATGTCTAGTCCAAATCTAACCTGGTTTAGTTTAAAACCATTGTCCCTTGTCCTATCGCTACAGGCCCTACTAAAAAGTCTGTCCCCATCTTTCTCATAAGCCCCTTTTAAGTGTTGAAAGTTGTAAGTATTGAATGTTGCAGTGGTTCAAGTTGAAAGAGTTTAACCTCGGGAGACTGCTCTTTCCTCCTCTGTGACTTCTGCTTGCTTTTTCATATACAGCCGGTTTTACAGCTCCCAGCCTTGCTTTTAAAAGGCTGGCAATCTGTCATCCCATTCACGTTTCCCCACTCCCAACCGGTGTACTAAGAAAATTTCATCTGTAAACATGTGCTCTGAACCTCTCCAAAGATGCTTTTGCTTTCCGACACCCTAATACCTCCTCTGTGCAACAACGTCTTTGATTTGAAAAGGGTCACCAGAAGTGGCCCCCCGTCCCTCCAGGGACCAGGAGGGTTCACAGCCTCCAGGAGGCAGGTATGGTTCTGCAAAGGCTGATAATAAGCCAGAGCAGCCAAAGTTACTTCAGCTATAAAATATCACTGCATCATCAAATGTAAAGCTTGGTTTGAGCTTTCATGGCTGTATGAGTAACAAAACGGTGACTGTAGTGTTTTAATTAACACCTCAGACTTCCTTCATTTCTTTTGCCAGTTCAGTCTGTAATTTTTGGAGTACCTATCCTTCATTAAAATAAAAAGTCTCAAAGACTTGGCAGCCTGCAACTCCTCTTTTATATACCTGAAGAACAAGGCTCAGGCATTCTAGACATACTGCTGCTAAAATATACTTAAAACTGCCTCTCCCTGCACATTAGCCCGCACGGTCTTCTCTATCCACATCTGAAGCAATAGTTTTGATCCTCTCTCAACATCTTTGAGCCAGTCCATGTGCTGTGCCTTCTGCTCAATTCCTTAATACACTTTTTTTAGCTGGTCTTGAAATGCAGCAGGACCAGGGGTGGCTGGTCATGACTTGCCCTTCCTCAAAATTGCCTCTTCAACTGCATTTTCTTACAATATATTGAAAAATCTCTCAACTGAGCTCCCCAGCCTCAAAGGAGATGTAGAAACCACCTCTCCATGCGTCACTTATTTAGGAAATATATTGAGTTGTCCCATGTTTTAAGGGCTTTTTGAAGGAGGTCTTCTCAATGGTATGCGGCTGAGAGGAGAAGGATCTTCTTATAGGACAGCGGACATGCATTGGGAGAAGCAAACCCAACCTGGAGATACCTTGAAAGGGGTCAGCACCAAGGAAGGGCTGTTTGCTTCCCAAAAGGAATGGGAGGACACAGTTTTCTACATTTTGCTTTCTAGCATCTCTCCCTGTGCATCACAGATGGCTGCTCAGGGAAAAGAAATGAAATTCTCCTATAAGCACCTGATTCTAGGAGCTGAGGCTTTCAAGGAGAAATGCTGAATCTCAAGGCCAGGTTCGAGAAGGCAGGACGCATTGAGACACTGGGACAGCCCAGCAAATGGTACAGCAGGCACAGGTGAGGCTTGCGGTGGTCTCCGACCACGAGGTACATGGCAGAGTGATGCACATCCCTTATTTGATAATATTTCGAGGGAAAAGGTGTGTAAAATTCCTGGGAAATGGAATGGCATGTACCGAGGATCAAAGAAACAGCCTGATGCATTTATAAAAATGAACAGACAAATCAAGACCTTTAAGTAATAAAAGAATTTTTCTGTTGTTAGTTTATTTTGTTTTAAGTTTGATCAGCTTTAATAATGACCCTGCAGCACTTTTCTTGTTTCCCTCCTGTTCAATCAAGAAGCAGCAAAATGGGGAAGACAGTAATTTCTTCTTCCCACACACAGAGAGGGTGAGGCATTGCCCCACTTGTCTTTTCAACACAAACCCACTAAAACCCAGGATAGAACTCAGTTTTTGCCTGTATCTCCATGATATAGCACTGACTTACTCTGGGTGTAAGCAGCAGTGACTCTGACAGGTATCTGCCCTGTTATTTAGTGACTGCAAGGAAGAAGAATAATTGCTATTATCTTTTGGATATTTTTTTAATCCTACCCTGAACCTGTTTTTCCATCATGAGATGGAGTTAGAGGAATTCAGACTCTGCAATGAACACGGACAGGGATGTCGGTACTTAACAAGAATTGTGAGGCTCTGAGTGATGTTCTGGGTCGTTAATGAAGCCACCTAGAAAGGCTGGCATATTTGTATTCATGTTAAAAGAAAATAATAATAATAATTTGAGGCTGTTGAAAAGTGCTGCTCTGACAGCCCTGGAGAATGCCTCTCATTTACCCACAGACACAAACCAGCCTCTGCTCCTGCTGTGCCAGCACTGTTTCGAGAGGCATCAGCCTGGTTGCGGACACGGTTGTTCCCTGCTGAGGATGGACCCCAGACCACCCTCCAGCCCACGTCTCTGCCACCCGCAGCCTCGTTTCCCAGGCTCGGGGACAGCCGGGGCTCTTGCAAGCTGCGTGCCCAGACATCGCTACGCCACCAGCTCACGGCCATGGCTCCTGCACGGGGCAGCTGAGGCAAGGGGACCTTCCTGGTCTTGGGGTATCCCAGGCCATTCCTCTTAAGCCAGGGATGAAAGCCCAGCCCCAGCACATGCTTTCGATTAAGCAGCATCTCGCGACAGGCAGAGCAGAGGATCTTGCTGCCTCCATCTTCACAGCATCGCTCCAGCCCTTCCTCCCTCAGCACCACGTGCTGCCTCTAAGGTCTATACCCTCTCCTGCCTGCACTTCGGTATTTTTCCAAAGCGTCCAAAAAATCAGGTGAGGAATCCTGCAGCAGCTAGGGGTGGTGATACAAAAACAAGCATCGTTTCTATTCACTGGTGTGTGCTTTGGTTTTGAGTCTGCTGGGTTTGGGTTTCACCCTTCCTTCCTCCCTCCCTTCCTCCCTCCCTTCCTCCCTCCCTCCCTCCCTTCCTTCCTCCTTTCCTCCCTCCCTCCCTTCCTTCCTTCTTTCCTTCCTTCCTTCCTCCTTTCCTCCCTCCCTCCCTTCCTTCCTTCTTTCCTTCCTCCCGTCCTTCTTTCCTTCCCTCCCTCCTTCCTTCCCTCCTTCCTCCCTTCCTTCTTTCCTTCCCTCCTTCCTTCCCTCCTACCTTCCCTCCCTCCTTCCTTCCCTCTTTCCTTCCTTCCCTCCTTCCTTCCTTCCTCCCTTATCTAGGAGCCTCAGAGGCTCTCAGGTCAAACCTCAATCTGCCTGGAGAGCTTCCAGCACTTCCAGGATTCAGTGGCCCCCCAACACAGAGACTTTCTGGGTCACTTTCTCACAGGAATAGCTCACTGCTGTTCCACCAACACCAAGTTGGAGGTGACAGAAGAGCCCCTGGGACCCCGACTGCTGTAACCTGCTGCTGCCCAGCCTCGGCTAACTGCGCCGTTTCTGGCCAGGCTGTGCTCGGATCTGCTCAGGATCCTCGGCTGCAGCAGGGCTTTGGGCTGGGAGGGGGGCTGGACTTCCACCGCGCACTAAAGAAGCTCCCACTCTACATCAGACTTTGCCAGGACATGCTTCGCTGGAGAGAGAGGCAGCGGGGAGGAAAGCAACAGTGAGAAACAACAAGGAGAAAAGCAAAGAGAACTCGGGACTGGGTAATTTCTGGCCAACGATTGTCTCTAATAAGGTTTGACTGTATTAATTAATTGAGATGTGCCTTGGAGAGCTGGAGCTGCTGCTGCTGGAAGTCAGCCAGGAAGAAAAAAAATCTCATTTTCTCTGCAAACCTGCTGATTAGACCAGATCTCTGAGGTTCGCTGTAGCAGGCTTTGGGGAGACGGGCAGCGTTTCAGGGCCTGCGACACAGCCATAGGTAGAAATTGGTTGTCATGAACTGCCAAGTGAGGTGGCCAGGGTTGGAGGCGGACAAAGCTTTGCAGTGGGACGGAGTTGGGTTGTTTCTTTGCATAAGCTTTTGATTAGTTTCCTACATGAAGCCAAAATGCATGCATTTTCCCTGTCTGTGTAGGAAGAAAAACATAAATGAAGATATGTCTCAGTCAGCAGAGGTTCAGGTCATTGGTAGGACTAAGACTACTCTTGAGTCCTTACACACCCATGGTCCATGCTGTCAGTCCCAGTACCTCTCCCACATGGACCTCTCTGGGAGGCAGAGACATCGATGGACTGGATGGGTCAGGATCACAAAAGGTAACGTCCTGGTCTCAAACAAGCTCTTCCAAAAAAACCATGTAGATATTGTGGACCTGCGCTCCCACTGGGTGCCAGGCACCACCGTGGGCAACACGGGTGCAAGGTCCTCAGGGAAGAAAATGCTTCAACCTGTTCTTCTGTGGCTGTGTCCTTGAAGGACGCAGAGCATTGGTGCACATTTTTGGGTGCGTGTGGCCGAACTCATATCCCAGGAGACATGCGGTGGGTGCAGGAATAGTCACCGTGTGTCGGGGGGTGCAGGGAGCATGTGTTTATAGTTTGCACTACAGCGTTTTCCTAGGTCTTGGGAAATGTCCTGGAAAAGATGCTCTGTGCAGCTTTCCCATATAAATGCCGCTTATGAACTGGCAGGGAGAGGACAAAACGGTCCTTTCCAGCTTTGCTTTTCTGCAATGCAGAGAAACTTTGCTCCTTGCTTTGAACACAGTGTGGAGGAATCGGCAGGTAGTCTTTGTGCCCTTGGTCCCTCTGTGAATCTGGACTCCTGTATGTCTCCAAGAACAACCCTCCCACTGCTGCTACGAGAAGTGATGGAGGTCGAGGAACATCCTGCAGCCCTGTTGACCTGAGAGCAGTAGCATGATCTGAGGTTTAAACACAGTAATATTGACCCAAATGAAAAAAATCACTAGAATAGAGACATGTCCCTGTTAGGCTCAGTGACTCCTGGTTGCTTTTTCATGTAATTTTTTCTCTCGGGAGTTTTTACATGGAAGCAGAAGGAATCCCTTATATAGCTGTTCACTTTTCCTGTTTTTTTCTAAAAAGTATAATTCCTATGGCTCAGATATTAGGGGGCTGGGTTTAGACCAGATAGAGTAAAAATGCTGCTAACAACCCTTGTAACTCTTCCTATAGTTTCTATAGCCAGGACTTGAGAAGATGTTGGACAGAACTGGGTACCGGATGGCATGGAGTTCAGATGTTCAGGAGTAAGAGATGTTGGGCCAGTGCTGGGATTCCCTCAGTTTCCCTTTGCCTTTTGGATACAATTTCAACACACTTGAAAAGAAACTGTCCCCGTTTTCCACAGATTCTTTTTCTGCCATAAGAGGGAAATAATCGAGACTGAAACTACTTCCACTAATTGTCTCATTATTTTAAATCTGAAATGCTGCCAAGTCGCTGCTTGGGAATTGTTCAAACAGCTTTAGTTACCCTTCTCTCCTGAAGGCCAGGCTCCCCAGTAGGAATTCTGCACACCAGGTGGTCATCGCAAACCTCAGGAGATATAGTCTGGTCACACAGCCCAGGCCAGCTACAGCCTCAAGTCATCAAACTGATGTTCCCAAGTGCTGCTGTGCTATCTCCTCAGTGAAAACTTTGAGGTCGGTAAGGGCTATTACATTTTTTTAAACCCCAAAATGAAAACAAAGCAGAAGGCAGATGCTTTCCCCCAAAAGACAAATGATTCTAAGTGACTGGAAGAGATATCTTTCCAGAGGAAGAAGTGAAATGAAATGTTTTCAGGGACCTTTGTTAAACTCGAGAGAAAGACAGCTCACAAGCCCTTTGCTTGCTTCAACCATAGGTGGTTCCTACGTTGTTGTCTGGAGCCATTTGCCTTCCGTCTATGCTGATGTCTCAAGCAGGTAAGGTCACAAACCTTAGAGGGACCAAGCTGCAGAGAAATCATGGTTATGGGCTCAACTCAAGCAAACTCAGCCAAGATCTAGACATAAACTAGACAGCTAGCTCCAGACCCACAGGCATTCATGACCTCCCTCCCTCTAAGGTACCTAACTCCCCCAGAAACCTATGGGAAGATCAATGGCCTAATATGATGAAGGCATCTCAATGTTTTGGAAGATATTGTCCAAGCCCTGATGGGTAACTCAACCCCAGCGTCTGACAACAGTCTCATGTAACATCAGAGTGATTGGTTTACCTCTGAATGCTTTGTGATTAGAACTAGAGCACTTTTGGTTAGTTACCCAGAATGGCATCTCCATTGTCCCTCCTGACCCCCACATATCGGTCTTGGTCATCAGTGCTCTCCCTATCCTTCAGTATGTCGATCACTTGCTTTTCCAGCAACCCCTTTCACAAGCATTTGGCTTATTGGATCGTTGGCTGAATGGGGGTATGTACAGGTAAAAACAATAGAAGTTCATGCAGAAGAAAGGAAAAGAAAGTCCCTGGCCTTGGCAATGCTTGTGAAGAAGCAGGAGGTCAAACATGGACTTACCCAAGCAAAGCTCTGTGCCCCATGTATTTCTTATTCACATTTGTTGGCTGCTGACCCAGTTTTAACTTGGCCTCAGAGTGTCCACATTGCGCTGAGAAATAGCTGAGAAATGGCTAACTCCTGGTGGGAAGCGTTTCTTGGGAAACCGAGGCCAGACCCTTGCTTCTGATGCCATCTTGGGTTTTATCTGTACTACCGTATAAAACAAGCCTGGACAAAATCTTTGGCCCTGGAGTCAAAAGGTACGTTCTGGCTTGCCTGTGCCCACATGCTTAAACCTTCCCCCACCAGCACAGACACCTTTGCCCACGTGTCCTGGGTCTACAACACCTCCCAAGTATGCCAAGGCACTGTTTGGTCAGGAGGAGCCAAAACCATGCCAGGGAGCAGATAGATAACCAGATTGGACAACAGTAGGACAGGGCTTAAGGGTGCTTAGAATCACAGAATGGTTTGGGTTGGAAGGGACCTTTAAAGGTCATCTAGTCCAACCCCTCTGCCACGGGCAGGGACATCTTCAACTAGATGAGGTTGCTCCGAGCCCCGTCCAACCTGGCCTTGAATGTTTCCAGGGATGGGGCATCGACCACCCCTCTGGGCAAGCTGTTCCAACCTGTTCCTGGCTCTGTTGACTATTTCACATCGACAGATGTGGCTTTTGCCTCATTTCATGTGTACATGCGCTTAACTTTAGCTGTGCGAGCCGTGTGGATATGGGAGTGGTGTGGGAACGTGCTTGAATGTAACTAAGGCCATGCATTCACGCGTATGTGCTCACTGTGATCTGCTGTCCCCACGGGAAACCTGTTTTATACTAAAAATGTTTTTGCACTAACGTGTAAATTAAGTATGACTGCAAAAATAGTCAAAAGGGGGCCCAAAAGAGAACAGAGAAGATTGATTATGTGCATATTTTAAGTGCTTTATGTCTGTGAATGTTTATTCGAAAAATAAGAGTGAAAGAGAAGCACTGACACTACAAATAAAAATAATATAGGGAAATACATCTCTTTTATTATTAAATTATAGATTAAAATAGGAAACGTAGGGGAATATAGAAACATATATCTCTTTGTGGAGGCTTTCTATAACAATCAGCATAAAATAATGTAGCAGTACCTGACAGCTTAAATAAAGATGGGAGCCTCAGCTCCTATCTACGCATTTATCTCCTCTGATCCAGACAGGGTAAAGAGGCATAAAAGGCTCAGATAATAGCATCTTTTCTGCACACCAGATCCCAAACGATAGGCAGATTTTATACTTGGTTACTCCACATAATGTCAACATTGTTAGAAAACAAAAGCACCATGAAGGAACATTTTTTTTCCCCCCTCCCTCTATTTCACCGTACTTTCCTTCCGATCTTTTACTTTGTGATTTCTGTATAAAATACTATGGGGCAGAGATGAAGCTCTGCGCCTCTGGACCAGCCCCTGAATTTGTGGGGCAGCAGGACGTGGGACGACGGGAACGAGCAGCGAGGTTCGGATGGGTACACGCAAATCATACGCACAGAAGCGGAGAAAGCACCAGCCAACTCACTTAAACCCTGTCCTCTCCTTCCTGCAAGCTGTCACAACATCTATTGTAGCCGACAGCTATCGATTATTGCATGCCATGCCATTAACCTTTGCCACCCAACACGTCAGATGACGGAGATCGAGGAAGCTGTGTGTCCCACCGGAGCCGAGCGGCACATGGGAGGCGCAAGCAGAGCCGCAGCACACACTGAACCGGGCGGTGAAGCTGATGGGAAGTCTTCTACAACCAGGTGTTCCCTGTGCTTTGTCCAACAAGGTGGACTTCATCTTGGGAGGCTCTACCCTGGCACCATGGACACTCTGAAGACCAGCCTGTGCTTTCCTCAATTCCCTTCATCACCAACAGTTACCTGCTGCCCCCTGAGAAATTCTCCTGCGCCCTTGGCGTGGTCAGGGTGACACCACAGCAAGCCAACCCAACTTGGGGGAGTTCCTGCAAATTTCCATGCTAATATCCATCCTTCTGGAAAATGTAGCCCTCCTTGGAAGGTGCAGCTGGCACAGGACCACGGTCCTGGTCATCGCCTGGGAGATGGCACATCGCTATGCTGCTTTGCAATGGTTAACATCCAGAGGACCGTACTTCGACATTGCTCAGCTGCTTTTACCTCCAAGGAGCAGTCCTGAACCCACATAAAGTTCTCACTTCGCCTTTTCTCCCTGGACTTGCAGGGTGTATGAACTGCCTTTATGGTCCCAGGAAGCCGTTCCTTTGGCTCTACGCGGATCCGCATCAGACACTTTACTGCTTAGCTTGGAAAAAATAAGTAGCACTATGAAACGAGCCTGGATTTCCACATCTCCTTTCGCATGCACCTTTTCTGCTATGAACTTCACTAACTTTTCCCCCAGTGGGCAACACTAGGAGCTCATTCCCTTTCCCACAGCCATTTTCACATCAACCTGTGGGTTCTGAACATCTGAGACTTCTATCAAAACAATCTAACCAGGTCAGGGGGCTCAAAAATTATTTAGGGTGGACAGACTGACACACACATACAAGATTCATTTTCTCAAGAAACCACAGGCTGAAGAGAATAATTAGCTTGTTTACCTTTAGTTGAATCAACTTGTTAATTCTTACTAGCCTGAAGGGTTTTCTCCAGGGACACCTATATTTGGCTAGTTGATTTGTTATGAGAAGAAAGAGTTCTTGGCACTTGCTCGAGGAGACCGGGAAAAATATTGGCAGCAGCTACCCACGTTTTTTGGAAAACATTTATTTTTGAGACCCAGCGTAATGGACGGTGACAATAAGAATGATTGTCCAAGCCTGACTTGGAGCCAGTCCCTCAGGGAGGTTGCATCGAAGACCCTGCCTTCCTTACCTCCATTTCCAGGGAGGATGGGGCCAGGTCTGAGGGCAGGAGGCCTTGTGTCCTGAGAGAAAGGAGGGTCTGGGAGGTAGAGAGCGTGAGGCCAGGCCTAAGGCACCAAGAGCAAGGCTGATTTACTGGAGAGGAGAAGGAGCCATCTCGTCACCTATTAACAACAGGCAGGGCCCAGGGGTAGCCAGCCCTCTTGGCTGACCCAGACTCATCATCCATCACTAAGCCACCTCCCGGCTCTACCATCAAATGACCATTAAGACACTTAGTTGAGCGGCACCATGTTTCCACGGTACCTTCAACAACCTTGTAGTGATAGTTGTCCCATCATTACAAGGGCATGTAGTGATAGGACAAGGAATAATGGCTTTAAACTGCAAGAGGGTAGGTTTAGATTAGATGTAAGGAAGAAGTTCTTCACTGTGACGGTGGTACAACGCTGGACCAAGTTGCCCCAAGAAGTTGTGGCTGCCCCATCCCTGGAAGTGTTCGAGGCCAGGTTGGATGGGACTTTCAGCGACCTGGTCGAGTTGAAGATGTCCCTGCCCACAGCAGGAGGGTTGGACTAGACAATCTTTAAGGTCCCTTCCAACCCAAACCATTCTACAATTCTGTGATTCTATGAGTGTGGGATATATGGGGTACAGGGAAAAGGGGAGGTGAAAGAACTTTGGCCAACCCTCAGTCCCAAGCGTACCAGGCAGCAGGGTGACCCTCCGCCTAGTGACACTGTTGGTGTCTTGGAGGCTACACAGGCCCCTTGTTTAGCTCATGGATGCACCCAGGACCTGCAGATCCTCCACATCGATGCACCATTTAATCCTCATGCCCATGACCCACAACTCTCCTGAAAAAAATTCATCAAGCCTAGCCCAAACTGAGGCCCTGCAATTTCTTTTTCCAGTGAAAATGAGAAAGAAAAATAGCCTAAACATTTTGCTCCTAATACTCAAATCAAAACTTTTTTGTTCCCCGCTTCATGCTGTTGCTCTCTCTCCTCCCCACTCTGCCTTACAGAGGTGTGACTAATCCTCTTCCTTCCCTTGCACTGTTACCTTGAAGGTATTTATAGAGTGTGATCATGTTCTCTCCCATGTCTTTCTTCCCTTTTCAACTCTGGATAAATCAAGCTTCCTCAGACTTCTCTCACGTGTCTTATTTTTCATGAGGTCACGCTAACTGCAATGGCAAGCCAAGAAAGGTTTTGCCTGTTGGAGAGGACATTTCAGAGCTGATAGAGCCGCTGCACAGGCTCTGCAAGAAACTTCTGATGGACTCACTCTGCGTATGCACGTCCCCAGCCTCTTGCCAGGTCTGCGTGCATGTGGGTTTGCACGCACCTGCGTGCATTAGAAACAGCAGGATTTGTCTGTTCCCAAACGAATTAGCCAGCGCTATCATATATTTTATATTATCTCATGTCATTGTTAGTGTTCTGCCTTCTGAGCTGGAAGCAGCAGAAAGGAAGATGAATGTAGGGGGTTGAAAGAGATTAAGCTGAAACGTTTGTCCAGCAACATCTGCAGGCTGTCTGAGAAATGGACAGTGTCGGGGAGGGAACGGGTAGTCTCCCATGCTGTGCCTAGGTTAGTTAATCAAGGAGACTCAAGGTGCTGGTCCAAATGACCCAGAACTGCCTCATTCATACTATTAAACTCTCTCCCCCTTCAAAACAGAGCAACCGCTTGCAAACCGACTGGGAATGGTTCTTGGCTTGTGCTAGCTCCTGACCAATGCCCGGGAGATGGCTAGTTGGCCATGGCCAAAAGAACTTCAGGGATTTTACTAGGTGTGGCAATAAATTCCCATGGCTCCAAAGGCTCCTGGGCACTGCGTGATTTATGAGTGGCCTCGGTGACCCCCAGCAGAGTCACCAACTGCAGGTACTTCCAATCATCACCATGACCGGAGCCGTCAGGTCTGTGAAACAGCTGGAAATTTCTGACTGGATTTCTTTCTTTCTCTTTTCTCATGGGAAAATGTGTTAGCTGGGAAAATCTGGGGTTTGCAAGTAGAAAAACGAAGTGTTAAATAATATTTTAATGTTACTTTCTTCATCCTTTTTTTTTTAGTTGAGTACATTGAAACCATGGCTTCTTGACTGTTCCCTCCATCACCATCTCTTGGAGGGCAAGAAAACTTGATGGCTTAGGTGGGGTTCATCTCATTGAACTTAAAGCAAAATCAAGGAAAGGTCTAAAATTGTCACCTTGATTCGCTTCATAGTCCTTGGAGATAACGCTGATCTGTAAAGAGGGTAAATGTCCCTCTGGACCTGTCAACCTCTCTCTGCTGATTTAAAGGAAAAGTCCAGAAGATCAGGTGAAAACCAGGTGGGATGGAATCCATCTCCTGCAGCCTGCTGGGACCATCCCTGTCTATGGGTGGGCAGGGGACAAGTGAGAAACAGGGTCCATTTCTCTTCCTGTCCAGGGTCCCTCCGGGAAGACCATTTTCTGTTTTCTTAATAAAAGCAGGTAAAACAGAACAGAAACATCTGGGGCTTTATTTTAGTCCTCATTTTTCTTCCCCTGGAATTATCCTCAATAAGCATTTTATTTTCCACTCGCTGTCTTTTATTGCAATTTTTACTAGTCCTGATTTGTCACTGTTGTTCAGAAGCCAAATTGTACCAAAATCTCAGTATTTTTCTGGGGGAATGAGTTTCTGTTTTCCAGCCTGCTCTCCTATAGGAGGCTTCTATTTTTTGCACCTCATGGCTGCTCCCATCTCAGTGGCACATCCCTGAATTCAGCCCCTTCTCTTCAGCAGTGCACATCTCTAATCCCAGCGCAAAGCAGGATCACCGTTCCCTGTGTAGGGGATATGGGAAGATTTTCAGAGCAGATTAGCCAGCTACTGCACTTGGAATTCAGTTCCTGCCTGAGCACCAAAATAAGAGCTCGGTAGATTGTGCGCACAGCGGGTGCTGCTAAAAGTCACATTGTTCCTCATATGCTGATGAGGAATTTTGATCCCAGCTTGTAGTTAGCTGCTTCACACAAGCAAAAATATCCCAGGTCAAACGCTGCACTGTCTCCTGGTTCTGCCTCACAATAATCTCCCTACCTTAAAAACTTCCTTATTTTACCCTGTGACGCAGTGAGTTTGCAACATTTTCCAAAACTGGAGAGACACCCAGAAACAGATGCCGTAATTCCTTATCCCGTGGGACAGCATTCAAACTGCAGCTTAGGCATTTTGGGGAAGTTCACTGGATTTCTTTTTGTTATTTGGGTTGTTTTTTTGTTGTTTTGTTTTGGGTTTTTTTTCTTTGTTTGTTTGTTTGTTTTTTGCTCTAGCCATTCCAATTATAATTAAAACTTATTGGTAATGTGATAGCATATAATGAACTCAACTAGAGATCTGGACCCCCTCGAGTCAGGTACTTAATTACTAACAGGCTTTCCAGCACACATTAAGGATTGGCCTGGCTGGGTCTGTAGGGAGGAAGAATGAAGCAATATCAGGAGAGGGAGATAAATTTCCTTGCATTAGTCCCAGGAGGGTGGTAACTCTGAAGCTGCTTTACCCAGTGTGTACGCTTCCGCACTCCGCGCTGATGGATGGGTCCCTGGGCTGTCACTTCACATGCGCTTTGCCTGCGGAGACTCACATTACCTTTTGCAGATGGGGGAATCCAACCCTTAGGGCTTCCCCAGCTCCAGAACGGCTCTCAGACCTTTATGGTCCTACGCTTTCCTCCTCCCAGCTCCTGGATGTCCTATTAAGCTTCATCTGCATCTTCTGTCCAACCCCTCAGGAGCCCTTTCTCCTCCGCTTCCCACCTCCAGACCAGAACCAGCTCGGGACCTTGTCCGCTCTTCCCTTCCCAAACCTTCTGGCCCTGGTGGAGAAGTCTCGTGTTGCAAGTTTAACGCGGTTCCTCATCTTTTTACCAAAACATCGGGAGAACCCCTATGGCTGGATCCTAGGGGAGGTTCCTCATCCAGGTCTCTGGACATTTCCTTTAGTTTTTCCCTCCAGTTAACATCCTAAATCATCACAAAAAGGAGTGGGAATTCCCAATGCAATAGGGAAATGCAGGAAATTCTCTGGGAATGGAGCACATGACCACCTTCCAGGAGTTCCTTGGGCCAGCACAGCTTATGGCTTTAAGGTTTGCTAAAGCCTGACAAGCCCCCAGGTGACCCCATCATCTTCCCAAAGGGAAACCTGCTCTTCTCCCTTCCTTTAAGTAATCAAGTGTTGTCCTGGTTGAAAGCAAAGCTTTTATTCCTAACGCGCAGCCTGAGTTCCTCCTCATCCCAGCTCCTCGTGAGGCAGAAAACAACTCCTTCCCATTACCTTGGAGGTATTTATAGGCTGTGAGCACCATGACCCCCTGAGCACTTTTCCCCACACTGGAAGGAAGACTCAGCTGAGATGACTCTGAAAGACGATGTGGCTGAGACAGGCAGATCAAGATGCGCAGTTTGTTTCTCAAGCAGCCTGGCTGGGTGATGCTCTCTTATCAAGAGGAAGAAACAAAACAAACGGATTGGAAGGGGGAAAGAAAAAAAAAAGAAAAAAAAAAAAAAGACCTACCATGAAATTGCTATAACTCATGTGTCAGATCAAGTAACCCTTGCGAGGAGGAGTGTAATTCCTCACTGTGCAGAGGAAACACTTAGGCAAACTCAGCCTTGTCTGGGGCTTTACACAAACAGGTCAAATGGCTTTGATTCATTCCAAGCCCTGTCTAATAATTCAGCATGCTGGTTTGCTCTCCTCTCCATTAGTAGATGGCAAACACGCCGCCCTAACCTGCAGCCTTTATTACAGAAGATTCAGTGTGCATGGATTTATGTCGCCTCATGCCTTGTGACATCTTTTTAAGGTGCCTTCTGCTGTGCATACCGAACATCAAAGGAAAACACAGACAGCAACAAAGGAAAAAATGCACGGTGCTACAGGAGACATCTGCTCCCTATTTCCAGATTGCAGGTAACCGAGTCAGCTGTATAATATCTGAGAGATATTGCCATGAAGGCTGTCACGGAGAGCTGCATTTTTCTTCACATGCATGGAAGTTAAAATCTCGGAAGAAATAGCTAGCCTGTCATGAAGACTTGTTTATCCAAAGTCGCCGAGACAGGTAGCTCTGAGAAGCTACGAGTTTCCTTCTGGCTTTTCTCTCTGGGGCAAGTCTGAAGAAGGGGCCAGGCTGGCTGCAAGGCAAATCGCTGCGTCTGCAGCCAACTCTTTGGGAGCCAGTCCACAGGTCCTGGACACCAGTTATGGGTGATGCAGATGAGCAATGGACAGAAAGAAATTCAAGTTATAATCATGGTGGAGCTGATACTTATGGAGGGTCCAGTATGGGCAGCAGGAGGAAAAAAAAAATGGAGCAAAGCATTCAATAAAGGCTGCCACAGTAAAAGAAGATGAATTGAGAAATTCAAAACACTTTACGATTGATTTGACTGTTTATGTAAAATTCTCACGGACAGGACCACATGAACTCTGTGCAAGTGGTGGCCCAGACACCGAGTTTGCTCAACAGAATTCACAGCCATCATCCAAGTGAAGGCTCCCTTCCCATGAGGCTGTAGCTGCCCTGTGTTTCCTTTGCTCTGATTAATCAAGGATGATGGGATTTCCCAGGTGGCTGCTGCAGAGGCATCAGCCGGCGTCATCGGATGCAAAGCTTGATTATTTTGCAGAGACTGTGTTCAATTCGCCATCTCCGAAGGCACTCCAGAGCTCTCCGAAGACCAGTCCTGAGCATTTGCTGTTCCCAGTTCAGCTCTGAGCCTCCAGAGACCTCCAATCACGCAGACAGGGACTCCCGAAAACACTCCCCTTGCTGCCCGTCTGAGGAGCGGAGCACTTCCCACAGGCACCTCCGCTCCTCGTGGGATTTGCAGCCATTAGCAGCTAAAATCCCGCAAGGCAGAAGAGATCTGCAGCACCCACCATTTACAGTCAAAGACCTGCAGCTCGGACAGAGACACCGAAGTTGAGTCTTGACTTGAATTATGTGCTTGGCCTTTTTCTTCGTTGTACAAGTCGCAGGAGGAGAGGAGGAAAGCAAAACCCACCAGTTTCTCAGCTCTTAACTCGCAGCCCTTCAGCATCTGGACCTGTTTAAAATCCCACCCCAAAGTGGACTGCCATCCCCTTGGGGGCAAAGAATAGATGGCTGAGCCTGGCGACGCATGAAAGATGAGCAATTTGATCCTGCTTTTGGAAGAAACGCCAGAAAACCTGCCCCATTCCTTTCTCCTCCATAAACTGGACCCATGAACCTGAAACCAGCTGCCTGCACTTGTGTGTCAAAACACCCCCCAACCCATATGTCAGCAGTAGCACGGGGAGGGCTGCCTAATAACTCTGTCGAAGCACTCAGTGAGGACAGGTATCGCAGACAGGATTTTCCAGTTGGATTCAATAAATCAAAACCACAGCACAACTATTTTTACTGCATCTTTCACGCAAACTGCTTTCCAGCTGCTGGCTTTGGACAGAAAAAGGAACATGTGTGCTCAGGAGCTACCTGTGAAGGAAGAAGAGGGATTCACATGAAGGGAGGTGAAAAGAGATGAGACTCAAGAGGGACAGGATACGGCTCAGGCAGTTTTGAGCTGGAGAATACATATCTAATCCAATGGGATACCGGGAAACACTTTTGTCCCCGTGAGAGGGTCGAGCAGTGGAGCGAGGGCCCAGAAGGGTTTATTCAGTCTCTGTTTCTGGGGTCATGCATTCCTCCAAGCCACCTGGTGCAGGCAGCTAAATCCCAGTTCCCCCAATAGCTCCAGTCAGGTGGACCAGAGAGTGCAGGAGATGACCAGGCTCTGAGGACACACCAGAGGTCTGGCCATGCCCTGCACCTTGCATGGATGCCATTCCCAGCGGCAGGGAATGATGTGTCACTGCTGGGTGACTGAAGGCCCTCCAAGGCAGATCTGCAGCTGGGGAAGGACCTCCTACCAGCTCAGCTCCAGTAAGAAGCAGGGAGATGCCTGGAAATGTTAATGGAGATAACAACCTTTCTTAACACCTATCAAGCTCACTGCAGCTCAGCAGTCGCATCACTTGTTATCAGACCCAAATCCTGGAGGAGTCACGTGTGATTTAAATATGTCGTGACCTTAAAAGATACCCATCCTTCCTGCACACTCATTTTTCTTCCCTGTGGCAGTCCCAGGTTCTCCTTATCCAGGACAAAGAGTGGCTTCGTCTTCTGGAAGCCCTTCCTGCTCTCCATAAAAGAGTCCTGGGTCCTTGTCCTCCATCACCTTGACCACCGCAACCCCCTCCTGGACACACTCCCCTGCCCAGGCACACCAAACTTGGTTCTCCTCTTCTTCCATCTCCAGGACCTAATGCCCATCCACAGCTCCACTTCCCATCCACCTCCTCGAACTCATCCTCTCAACCATGATTTTGCACTCTCTTTTCGCCGGGAGTCCAGACCCAACGTGCCCGTATTTGAACCTTTAAAGCTGTGATGGCCAAAACTGATGAAGGCAGTCCACATGAGGTGGTGGAAATGTCTTCCCAGCCCTACTCCCCCACCCACTATCCCACAGCTCCTACCATCAGTCCAGCCAGGCTTGACGTTCACTGCCAGAAGGTGTTACCAGAGGGGATTTTGACAGATGCATTTGAAACAAGGGAGCTGTACCGAACTGAAGATTGACAGGAACAAGGTTTTCACTGCTCTGTTCTTTTTTATTTTTTTCAGTGAAATGTGCCTTTCTAAAAAAAAATGTTGTAGCAGGAGAACTACCTTTGAATTTGTCCTCTTCCACTTTGGGGTTGAGAAGAAACAGGTCTTTTTTTTTTTTAAGGAAGCAGAAGGACTATAAAGTCCACTGGAGGGCAAAAGAAATCGTGGATATCTTGGTAGCAGAGTATTTTTATCAAAAGGTGGCAAACTTCAATGACATTAAGAGTCACGTTTAAAAATGACCAAGTGGAAAGTTATAAAAATGAACAAGTCTTGCGTGAAAATGATGAAGGGAATTTCAGGCACAATAGAAGTCATCTGTGAAAATTGCCAGGAGAGCAGAGAAGACACTTCTGTCTCCGAATGCAAAATAAAACTATTCACAGTAATTCATACTAATTTTTAGACTTAACTAGTACTAATTTTTACCCAGCAGTAATTACTATTTAAGGCTCTAGAGCTCTGGAAAAAATACTTTCTGGGTGTGGTGAGATCCTTCCAGAGGAATTTGCAGAGTGTTTGAGGACAGCCTGTTGAGGGAGAAGTTTTATTTCTCCGCCACACCAATATGGAGAGACATAAATATCACATTCTTATTGATGCAAATAACGGATTGCTCCTGTCAGAACTGACAAAGGCACTAATTTAAGGAGCGTTTCCCACTCTCATACACACAGACGCATTTTTCAAGAGATTTTTGCTCTCCCCTGGGACCTGAGTTCCCAAACCAGGTGAAAATCCGCCAGACGAACTCTTGTGTTTGATTGCATCTGTGAAGAGCCTGTGGGAAACATATGCCAGAAATTATGCTAACGACCAAGCGCAGTAAAACTTGCCAGGTAAACGCAGCAGTTGTCAGCAGAAGACAGCCCAGATGCCATTTTGGGATCCTGCCCTCCATCGCAACGGTCCAGAAATGACTCTCGGTCCCATGGGGACTTTGCAGCAAACTGCCTTCAACTCTAGCCTAGATTTTCCTTCTCATCCTTTAATTATTATTTCGTTAGTGCAGGGACTGATGTGTCCTCTGAAAGCTGCACAAGGGATGGGCGATGCTTTAGGGGCTCCTTACAGGTGTAACCCAGCGTCCTTGTAAAATTAATTATATTCTTTATATTTAATTATATCAGTGCTTTCTAGAGCATTGATTTTCCATAAAGCCTTCCTGAATGCCTCACCACTGTCCTGTGGGTGGGATTTCTAGCCAATACCACACATGCAAGCAAATATCAGGGGACACGAAGGCAGCAAGAGACTTCCCCAAAGCCATGTCCCTGTCCCCAGCGGTGTGCTCCTGTTCTGTCCTTGCTGCTGGCACTGGCGTTCATGTGGTTGCTGGTGAGACAGGCCAGGGAGGTGATCTGGCTCAAAGGCAGCTGAGGCAACTGAAAAAATGTGTTCAACTATATAAGTTGCCTGGTCTGGGTCACTCTGCGTGCCCGTGCCACCAGCAAGCTGGGGATGAAGTGGCTGCAGGAGCTTTCCATCCAGGCTGGGTGATGGAGAAGATGCTTAGTCCCACCTCAGAGAGCCCTAATTTCTCCAAGGCCTGCCTCCTCCACCTGGGATCATCCCAAAAATGGCTGGGGGGGCACACACACACAAAAAAGCAAGGCTCTCCCACCGCAGCCCACATGGTATGCAGCCAGCGTGGATGAAGCTGGGAATTACCACGTTTGCAGTCGCAGAAGCTGCTGCCTCCAGCCCGGCACCCCGGATCTCTGCGCGGGGGCTCTGGTCGGCACATCTGAGCGGCAGCCCTTGTCCACCCGTAACACAAACAGCTGGAAAATATCTGGAGAGCAGGCTGAGGGCATTGAATGGCATCTGCTGGGACGGTCCTGAGCCTGCAGGGGTGAAACGCCAGTTCGGAGATGAAAAGGTCCTTCTGGAGACCCCAAGATCAGAAGGCCAAAAGGTGAATACTGGCTGATGGCTTTGCTCAGGACCAGAGACGATGAGTGTATCCTTAACACCTGCCCACTATTCCCAATTGCATTGCTGACAATGGAGAGCTGGCCATTTGCTCTTTTCTTTAAGTCCACTTTCTCTAGAGAAAATCAATCAGTCCACCCGTCAGTCAATCAGGCAGTCAATCAGTGAGTCAGTCAATCTGAACCACTTGGAAAATGGATCCTGCAGAGACCTGGACTCCCACCCAGAGGCCCTGTGAGCCTTGTAGGAAAAAAAAAAAACAAAACAAACAAACCAGCTCTGGGGGAGGCTGAGACCTTGCGAGGCAGCAGTCCCAACCTGGGCCATGTCCAGGTCCTGGTGCTCCTCTAAACCCCTGGAGCAAAGCATTCCCTGCCTGGAGATAGCCCCTCTTAGGGGGTCGAATTATCCCCCCACCGCCCCCAGCTCTCCACCTCCGCCTTTGGGACTTGCAAGAGTTGCTGCTGCTGCTGACATCTAGTGACAGGCAGAGCCGGCAAGAGGAGTTACCTGAAGCTCTGACAAAACCTTCCCCACCGAGAGAAAAACCTACCGGGGGTCTTCCCCAGGAGGTGGGCTCACAGCGGGGATGCTGGGGGTGCGGAGGAGGCAACCCCAGCCGTGCTCGGGGTGGCCCAGCCACTTCGCTACATCCCCCAACCTTTGCTTTTCCCCAGCGACCACCCGAAAAGGACCCCCCCTCCGCTCTCCCCCCAGCCTTTCCTGGTCTATGTACGCGCAGACTTATTCTCGGGTTTGCTATCTCAAAGAAACACGGGGGAGGGGGGGGAATACCCCAAGGGGAGCTGGAGGGGTTGCAGCCAAGCAAAGGCAGCCAGGCGGCTTCCAGCCGTGGGGGGCCCCGGGTATTGCATGCAGAAGAACACACCCCCCCCGAGTTCCAAGCTGGGGAGAAGCAGGATGCAAAGGGGATGCTCAAAGCAGGGGTGCTGCGGACACGTCCCCGCGGCAGCCCACGGGGGACAACATCTCCCAGACACGACACTGGACGGGGGGGGGGGGCTGCCTTTAGAGCTCACGGAGGGGATGGGGGAGACATCTGGGGGCCTTAACCCCCCGCTCCCAGTGCAAAAAAAAAAAAAAAAAAAAAAGCCTTGTG
>JAVJGG010000054.1:46043798-46067670 GCA_035590195.1 Aviceda cuculoides
AATTTTGAAGAAAAAAAAAAAAAAAAAAAGCAGGGGGTTTGGGGGACTGGGAAAGTCCAGGCATAGACAACCCCCACTGCCCAGCCCAACAGGGAGGCATTTCCTGCCTTTTCCCTAATTACTTGCACGCGGGGGGGACCCATGCACTAGGAAAAGCCACCCAGAAGAGACATGCTGCAAATACTGGGAAGAAAGAGGGATCATTGTTCCTTTCTGCCTTATTTATCAGATCTGGGCCTTCTCCTAATCGCTGGGTGGATGCTGAGATGAATAGAGTTAAGTAAAAAACACTCCTTCTATGCACACACACACCCCCTTCCTAAAATTACCTGCTACCTTTCCTTACAAATGAATCAAGGTATTGATCAGTCAGGTGTAAAAAAATCCCATTGTTACTTATGTTAGACCTATCCCAAAAAGCTGCTCCCCAGAGCTCCGGACAACAGATTTAGCAAAGGCAATGAAAGAAAGAATTGTTTGGGTAGGTCTGTGGAGAAATCACTGGGCAGGGAAAGCACAAAAAATACGCTGATTAAAAGAAATGCACTTGTGGGAGTGAAACCGGTTACAGTGGAAACAGGAACACAACTTTGGTCTGTCTTCCTTGAGTAGGATTGCTGTGGAGGACCCTACCATCCACACTCCCATGAAAATAGATGGTCCCCTGCTCCAAAAATAGCCACAGAGACAAGGCAAGAGAACTGTAGCTGTCTCTTTTTATGAATGGTGATGTGATGACTGAGAGATTAAGGGATTCATGCAACTCAGGAAAGCTGGAAAACAGCCAGGACCATTCCAGGACATCCATCCATCCGTCCATCCCAGGACAGCACCCATGCACAAATGTCTCTTGCTTCAAAATGCCTCTCAGGGAAATGGTGGCAGACTCTTGGCCCCTGACACACAGGGGACTTGACAAACCGCTGCTGGCCAGGAGACATGCAGAGGTTTAGTGTAAGAAAGAAACTGTCCAGAAAAGTGGGGTGGGAAATGTGAGAATCTGTCGAACCTGCTGCTGGGGTGGCAGAAAAAGCCAGGCAGATGTGAGGAGGATGGAGCAGGCGGTATGAGGTGGCACAGAAGCCCCCCACACTGACCGTCTTGAGCTCCAAAACTGGGAAAGACCAGAGTACTCCCCGCCCCGCACATTTCTAGACCTCACTGTTTGGAACCATTTGGAAAATCTCAAAATTTGAACTAAGATAGGCCAAAAAAAAAGAGGCAACACACTTTCAGGTCAGCTCTGCAAGCTTCCTTGATGTGGCTTCAAAAAAGCCTGATGATGATGATCAGATTGATAGAATTGTGTTATAATTGCTCAGAACTTCTGGAAACACATCCAGCCTCACATCAATTGTGTATAAACCAAATGATTGCAAAACCCCAGAAACCCAGTCCTTCTTCACTTTAGCAATAATCTGAGTTTCCAAACTGGATCCTGTTTTGCCTCTCGGGGTCAAAACATATGGGCCCTAAGCAAAAGTTTCCATGCAAAGAGAAATATTTACCAAAGCGACCTGCAGAACAAAATGGGAATTCACTACCTGCTGTGTTGAGCATGTTCAGAAACAGGAGGAAAGAGGATGAACTGTCTCTCCTTCCCCAGAAATATTTGGCAGGCTAGCCGAGGAAGAAAATCCAGTGGAGGCAAATCTAGGCAAGTGGAGGCAAATATCTACGCCATATGATCCAAGATGCAGATCAACTTCTGTAGGTGGAGTGACTTTAGCCTGACTGTATTGTGTCTTCAGCCTGGAGAAGATGTAGGTGCAGGCAGAGGACAGAGATTTATTTGGGCAAGGTGGATGAAGATCACCTGTCTTCTGCCTCATCCCATACCAGAGTGAGGGCCGGGAAATTAAATGAGAAGGAAGCAGATCCAAAACTGATTGGGAGAAGTGGATCTTTGGTGCGGTGTTGCCTTGACACAAGATTTTGTGACTGTTAAATGCTAACGTGGTTCCAAAAAAACAAACCGGACAATTTCACAGAAGAGTGCTCCAGCAAGGGTAAGTGAAGTACAGAGACTTCACCTGTGGCTCAGGAGTCCCCAGAGCTGCAAGGTTGGAGGTTAGGGGACTATTTTGAAAAGGTTTTGCCCCATGCTGTCCCCATTCCTATCCTCTTCCTTAGATATCCATTACTGGTCACCGTCAGAAACAGATTAATCTTTTCCTCATCTGGAGAAGCTGCTGTGAAGTTCATCTCTGTTGTGCTCGAGCACCAGCTTGTGTTATCTGCATCACCTCTTTAGTCAGGCGTTGCTGCTGGTTTTGAGAAGGAGAGGGCAGGAGGAGGGTCTCGGTTCTCTCTTATCAGCTGTTTCTGAGAGTGTAAGAGCTGTGAATTGGAAATTTGGCTGGGTTTTGCCAGTTTAGGAAGTGTTCCCCTCGCTCCTCTTTATTGCTTGCAGATGTGTTGTTATGGGACTCTGGTTGCAGAACTTCTGGGATAAAGTCACTCAAACCTATTAAACTGGGCTGGCGGGAGAGTAAGAGAGTTACTTGCTACCATTTAGGAGCAAATAAAAAACACAACAATAACTGTGGCTGCTGTGAAACCTTCCTAGGAAGATCTTCATTCTTCCAAGGACTCCGGAGTGTCTCAGCACCTGTAGAGTGATTAAACTCATTGCCAAGCAGGTTTGTCTTTCCAGGAAAATGCAAGGACCTTGGGAACCCTTGTACGTTTTGCAAACTCTGCTCCTTTGGTGAGATCCCAGGAAGCCTGAGCTCCCAGCCAGGTCAATTGGGAGACCACACTACCTTGCAGAGTTACACCATCAACGAACACAGCAAATGAGGCTCCTCGCCTTGCTGGAGTGCAGCCAGCCCTTGGGTGGGATACAGCAGGATTAATCTGCAAGGGTTTGCAATTATTTTGAGGTAAACAAAGGGAAAAGGGAATCTGAGTAATGTAATGACCCTAGTCCCTCTGTATTCTTCATACGTCCATTCATGGGATACATTGAAAAGAAAACACAGAAGATGGGCGGACATTATACATTGAAATGAGGGAAGAGATTATGGCTGATATCCAGTTCTGTGTTCTATAATGTGGGTGAGATTCCTTGGAAAAAAATAAATATTTAACCTTTGCTTTCAGTTAAGATGAACCACTGAAGAGGGTGGGAAAAACAAAGTGAATCATGGAAATGCACTGAGAAATCAGAACTACGGGGAAGCTCTACCCCAAAAAGCACCATATCCAAAGGACAGGCTGCTCCATCACCAGATCTCCCAGGACCAGCATGCACAGCATTCAGGTCTGGAGGCAAGGATGGAGAAGAAAACTATCAAGTCAAGGTGCAGCCTCTGGGCAGGGTGGGGACCAGCAAAAACGGGGTTTACATATGAAAGAGAGAGGTAACACAACAAACATCAGAGATGCTTGTCGCTTCTTAAAACTTTGCTGGGCTTTAAAATATAGAGGGAAGGAGGCACTTAACACATAGGGCATAGCTAAGAGATGGTAGTATGCAAACCTGGTATTTTCCTGGGTAAAATAAATATTTGTTAGAAAAAAGTGGTTATGTGAAAAATCTCCTTTCTTTGGATTTTAAACAAAAAAAATGATGCAATCCCATGGGGTAACCTTGTCGCTCCAGCAGGAGAAGACAGAATTTGATGAGGGAACCATGTCAAAAGTAAAGAAGTAGCTAATGGGGAAACGACATTGAACAGTGCTGGATGGGGGAGTCCACCTACTAGCGGAGTTTCTCCTGAGTGTGTCTTACAATTGATTTATTTAAGGTTTGCAACAACAATTTTGGCCCCCAAGGTGGAAATGAAGTGCTCATGAAGCCTGTTGATGGAACAAAGCTGAGAAACCTCCCTGAAATGTAGGAGGAGCTGCATATCAGAGAGAGGACCTCGAGAATGAGCAGAAACAGGATGAAAGACTACAAAATGTAAAGTCATGAACCTGAAAGTAAAGGTTTCCTTAAACAGGGCACTTGATAAGCCATTTCTCTGTTGGAAATCATTCCCAGCTTGAGCCATGGCAATATAAACTGGTAATGGACACACACATAGACTGAGGGGCAACATTTCTGGGTACCTGACTAAAACCAGGCATTTAGCCCACGTGAAGATGCTGAAGGTACCACGCCAAGGTGCAGAAGGTGACTTTAACTAGCGCCTGAGTATCTCAAAAATCAAACAACCTGCTTCTGGAGGCTTTATACTCATCATACCATCACCTCCCTTGCAAAGTGTGGGGAAGGAAGGACTATTTTGGGAAAAATCCCTGGGTTAGAGAGACCCAGCTGAGTGCTGTCCCTGCCGGGATGTGACACAGTGTCTGGTCCAGCTTCCGACTCGTGAGATGGAGGCACTTCTCCTAAATCCACTTAAGATGTGCAAACGGCCCTGTCAATAGCAGCTCGCCAAGCTGTGTGCTGAACTGTGGCTTTCTCTGGGCTGCAGTAGCCTTGGTAACTCTCAGAGAAAAAAATAACCTAATTTTCTCTTTCATCCATAAGCCGAACCCTTTAATTTGCTTTCAAGTGAATTAAACATAAGCCTCCATTTTTCTAATTCCTTTGTCCTAATTTAAAAGTACTGACATTTATCAAAGGAGTTTTCTAGATTTCCAGTTTTCAGCTCATTGTTTTAGTATTTTTTAAATAAACTGGAGATTGACATTTTTATTGCTGAAGTGCTTTCCTTCTTTCCTCCTTTTCTTAATAACATGGTGATATTGCGTTCATTTCTAAACTTCTTCTAATAACAAGAAGAGCAGCCTGTGTCCTGCTGCATAAGCAAGGTGACCATGTTTTATAACTGAACTATGCTATCATTGACTTGTGCAATGCAAGAGGATCTTCAGAGGCAAAAAACCTCATTCAGATGTCCTGAATGCCACCTTAGGCCCTTTAATGTTCAACACGCCAAATGACCCACGGTTCATCCCGTGAAGTTATTAGAGGTACCAGATACTAGGGAATAGCCACGATGCTATGAAAACAGCTATATACCAGCACCAATTTGTTTGCATTTCCAGAAACGGCAGCTGCCTGAATAACTTTCACCCTGCAAAGTGGGTTTGGTGCCCTCAATCCAGCTGCCCAGCTTTTCTGAGAAAGGAATTTCTCTTGTTTGCTGTTTGCACAATATCACGCACATTGAGGCCATCCTCTCGGAGTTGGCATGAACATAAATGCAGCCTAAAATACATCCTGGGGCAAAGAATCTTCTTCCTTGTGGTTGGGGGCCTCCTTGGAAAGTCTGTGCGTTTGCTTTCCAAACTTGTTTTTCTTTTAGTAAATCATAGGGTTGGTGGAATGGCCTCAAAGCTGATAGACAGCCCTCGGGAACTAAAGCCCTCTGTTTATCCACTGGCATGGAGGGTTGACACTGGAAATGTTTCCCACATGGCTTTGTTGGCATGTCTCAGAGCTTTCTTAGAAGGACAAGAGGACAAAGTTCACCCATCTCTAGATGACAGCTCTTCTCCAAGAAGTATTATTCTTCATTCCAGCACCAGGCTGTTTTTCAGTGGTTCATGACAAATCTCCATTTTCCGTCAGAATTTTGGGTTGTATTTTCTTTTGCTTTCTGACGCTGATAGCCATTCCACCATGCATTAAGTTATCTAAGAGCATCTGGTCTTCCATCAGTGTCAATCTTGGGTCTTGGCCTTTGGGGAGAAATGATGGGAAGTTCTTAACACAAGACCTAATTCAACATTTCTCGTGATTTGGTCCAGTCAAGGTCAAATCCTAAAGCTCACACTCCGATGACTTTCCCATCTGCTTAGAGAGCTCCCTGTCTGGGCTGAGAACTAAAGAGATCACCATTATAATAAAGGCTATATAATAATGGATTTATACTTTCAACACATGGGGCAGGTAGGGCTGTATTAAGCTCAGGAAGAGCACTAGATGTCAGGAGAAGATAGGTTGTATGCAGGGAAGAATTTGAAAGCAAGTTTAAGCTAAGACTTCCTTATGGCTTTACTGGGACTTGGCAGCATCTGCCATGAAAGCTTCTTCTTGGGACACAATGTTCTGGCTGGCCCAGTGTAGGGCATAACCTTATCCTCTCATAGACACCACCATTTCCCCATGGTGTCCAGTCTTGCACGCAGTTTTGGATGGATAAATGGAGCTGGGCCAGTATGTGTAGGGTTGGATTACTGTCAGAGAGTGCGTTAAGGCCAGGATTAAAGAGAGCTGCCCAGAGCCAGGATCTCGTACCGTAAAGCAAAGTGGAGAAATAGGCTTGAGGGCAAACATAAGCATTGAGAGACCCATAATTTCCTAATTTCCACTGGCAGTAGCTTGAGTTCAACCCGTCACTGCAGAGGAATGGATGAACAACTGAGTGTGAGACCTTTGATCACTGTAGCTCTGTTGTTACTGAATCCATCTAAGTTGCCTGTCACCAGGGATTGAACTCTAAAAGTAAAAAAAAGCATGTTGTTTTTCAGTGGAATTCTGTCCCTCACCCCCTGATGGACATTTTCTGTGGAAATGCTTTGCAAATAGAAGAGTTTTCTTTTTGAAGTTGGAAAATACCCTTTTAAAAGTAAAGTAAGATTTCAGTGTCTTCTGGTAGCAATTAGAAATACAGGGTATTGGTGCCATTGAAAATTGAGCCTCTTATTTAACTGTCTAAATACAGATATAATTTTCCTGCTTTTGGCACCTAAGCTTGAAAATTTTCTTCTTACAGATGAAAACAGAACATTACAGAAATTGAGTCTGTGCCACTTTTTTCTGCTTTGTGAGAGACGAAAAAATGAAGAGGAACATTTATCAGTATTTGCACCTTTTTTATCCTATCCATTTTGAACGAAAATCCCTCATGGATATCAGCGCTGGGCCATTTTGGTGATAACAAAAAGACTTACTTTTTTTTTCTACAGAGCCAGTTAGCCAAACCACGGCAAGTGGGCAAGAGTTAATTGAGCTGCTTCTCGCCGGGGTCTCAGCTGCGTTGTGCTGAGGAGGTAGCCTTCACGTGGGAGGGAGAGGAGCAGAAAACAGACTCCGTAAATTCATGGGGATGACATAAAACGTTAGCAGGATCCTGTTACAACATCGGCCAGCGCAAGGCTGTACAAAACAAGCCTTTGGGAGGTCTGCGCTTCCCTAAGCCCTGCTTTCCAGCCAGATTCGGGTCTGGGGATGTCACCTTTCCAGCACAGCTCCACCACCCTTCACAGCGACGGTGCTGGCAGCCGGCGCATTCTTTACAGCACCGACGCATCGGCTCGTGCAGCTCCAGCCGCAGCAGCCCACACCGTACGACGACGCAGCCGGTCCGAGCCCGAGTCCCGCCAGCCACCCGGCGACACCTCGCCAGAGGGATGCAGCAGATACGGAGCGAGAGATGCCGTTTATCCGTACCCTGTCCTGTGAAGCTCTTCCTGGCATCTACGCTTGCCAGCAAAATTCACTCGCGCCTTAGGGGAACCCACGGGAGACGGTTCAGAAGAAGGGGTGGGAGATGTACTCCTGGCTGTATCCCAGCCTTTGGACCCAGGGCGAGACAATTTCCCTCTGCGTCCCACCTTCCCAGCTCAGCTCAGCAGCTCTTTGGGGCAGGCTCTACCTATTTTTTCAGTGATGCGCCTAACGAGGCTTTGATCTCAGTGGTAGTCTCTAGACACTCCCGGCATTTGATTAAGAAAGCGAGCGCAAAGTGGAAGCGTGGGGTGATTCACATCTGCACCCCCCCAGCCTCCTGCCTTCCCTCCGTCTCTTCCCCAGGGTGCCGCATGGGGCGCAGGGGTCCGGCTTTGGGGAGCAGAGGAGCGGTCCCTGGGGGGGCTACCACCGCAACCAGGGTTCCAGGGTCTCCACGTGGTGGATCGTCTTTCCAGCCAAGCCGTTTGCTTGAAGGGTGAAGGAAGCGGAGGGGAGAACGGGGGGACAGGGACCTGTGTGTGGCAGAAATCGGTGGAGGATGTCTTCAGCAGCTTCGACGATAATGGGGAAAACAGAGCGGCCGGGGCTGCCTCTGGTAAATGTGTTCCTGAGGAGTGATGGGCTGCCGTGTCGGTCTGTTGTATTTGGTTTTGCTCCCAAAGGCTGATTTAATGAAGAAAAATTCAGCAGGGAGAAAGGGAATGCGCGCACAGAAGGAAATGTCTCTGCTGCTGGAGGGGCTGTGAGCGCGGCAGGGAGGGGTGACGGGGTGGTCCTCAGAAGCGTTTCCACGTTTCTGGTTTATTGGACAGGGCCGGGTAGGTGGACTTGCCAAAATCATGGGTGAGCTGAGCTGTGGGGATCTCTGAGGCTCCTCCCGCGCCAGCACCCCTCCAGCCAGGTGGCCCTTGGACCTCAGACCCCTTTTCACTACTTTTTGTAGAAAGATTCGGCCGCAGGTTGGCCCTTTGCACCCTGCAAAAAGTGCTGCCCTTGCTCTCCGTGACCACCCAGGGGAGCGAGTGGAAACGGCTCGCATACATCAGAGACGCTTGGCCAGGGACGGTGAGAAGCAATAACATGTTGGTGTTTTCTGTAATTTTCTCATCTTTCTCTTTCCCACTGTTTTCTCCTGGAGGAGGGGAGTAGAGAGAGGAGCAAAGACGAAGTGAACAACAAGAGCAAAAAGCGCAAGGGAAAAAGAAAGAAAAAAGAAAGGAAAGGCATTTCCAAATCTGCCCTTTCTGATTTTTCCATACATTTATTATACCTACCCTAGCTCACCCCCCAGTCCCACTGGCTGGTACATCTTCCCAGCCGTGATTTGATGCCTTGAGGATTGTCCTTCCACGCAGCAGCTCTGCCCTGCGTGTGCTGCCTGACAAAATCTGCCCGTTTGTCCCCAGAGCCAAACCTCTGCCTTCCATACCCGGTGAATTCACTGCAATTGCCATAATCTGCTGCCTATTAAATCTGATAGCTCTGTTATCACTGTTAATAACAACTAATTAGTGAGGCTGTCACAGGGAGTGGTTCTGTAAGGGAAGGTATTTGTCCTTAACTTCACATAAAGGCTATATATTAAATCAGAGGAAGGCACACGGCTTCAAGGGCATCGGCACTCCATAACTTCTTGTCCCTAGCAGCGAAATGGAAATGCTCCACCGACTTCTCCCAAAGGAGCTGGCTTTGCATAGTTGCCAAAGCAAAAAATCCACTGGAAAAGAGTTACCAAAATTCCTGAACGGCAGAAAAAAAAACCCAAAAAAACAAAAAAACCCACCAAACCCAAAGCAAATTGCAAAAGTGCCAGCAGGGCAGGAAACCAGGAGCTGGGATGGAGAAAGCAGCAGGGTGCAGGCAGCTCTGGGGAGATGAGGGACAGGCAGGGGAGGATGTGATTAGAAGGTGGAATAAAAGGGGAAAGTATTGTCTTTTCTTGACATCTTGGAAGTACCAGACCCCCTCCAGACCTCAAAAGAATTGTTGAAAGCTGACAAAGTCTGCCACCGAAGAGTGAAAGATGTTTTGAGTTGCGATGATGAAATGTGAACACTTTTCCCACAGTCATTTTTTCCCAGTGAAAACCTGCTCAGTAAAAAGAAAAAAAATAACCCACATTTCTCATTCCTAATTCTATGATTTCCTCCATGACCCAAAACCTCCATAAACCAGAACCTAAATAGCTGCTTTGTCAGGAGAGGGGAGGCATTCGAAAGGAGATGATTGCTCACCCCAAACCCTGACGCGCCTGACTTTGCAATGGGATTGTCCGAGACCTCGCTCAGTTTTCTGGTTTTGAGAAACACACTCCCAGAGCTGCTGCAGCAGGAAGAGGGATCGAGAAGATGGAGATGTTCAGAGGAAAAGGTAGCAAATAAATGTACCCCTGAACCCTTTTTTCACATGAAAGGACATATTTAGGGCCCGTTTCACATCACAGCTAGGTGAGAATTGAGCACCCCCTCCCACAAGGCATTGTTGAACTAGAAGAAAAGCTGCAAAAATAAAACCCCTTCCATGCTCCGGTGCATGCAGAATCAGGCCCCTTTACTCCTGAGCAGAAACAACCTTCCATCATCCATCATAGGTCCGTATTGAGTGAAACCCCTACTAATGAATAGCAATGAAGATCTTAATCACTTTGGCAATGAGTGCCTTTGCTTTCCAATAGTTGATAAAAAAATCCAAATCTTTATGGTCTCTCTTTAATTAGAGCAGCAGCAATTTTGTGAGAAGATGGATGGGCCCGTGATGACTTTGCTAAGGTGGCCTCGTGCTGCTGCCAGGTTCAGGAGGTGAATCTGCTGGTTTGGTTTGTTTTACTGCTGCTGCTACTTCTGGGGATCTGGCATCTGGTTTCATTTGTAAGGCAAAAAAGGGCTGGTCCTAAAAGCTCCCTTAATGGATGTTTGGGATGTTGTAAAGTGAAATGGTTATGTAAAAGATGCCACAAGGGACGAGCTTGTGGTTCTGTCCTTTAATCTTCCTCCCTTTCCCTTTCCTCTTAAAACTGCTGCCAGCAGGTCACCTGCAGCCAATATTCTCCCTCCCAAGTTGGAGGGGGAGCAGTATCACGTCCAGGAAGGTACGTTTTCTAATGCTCAAAGCACTGGCCTAAGCATTCAGATGTACCTGTTCATCCCTTTGCTTTGGCACATGGTGATTAAAAGCCTTGGAACCACCACTTCTGCTACCACAGCTTGCCTCAGTTTACCCAATTATAAAAAATCAGTCATGCTTAGGAGAGGTGCCAGAGACTTAAAAATTATTTGAGAGTAAGAAACCATTACATGGAACATGCTTTTGCAGAAGACAAACACATGCTCTGTACAGCTGTCCTGTTGGGTTTGAACCCTTTTGCTTCCCAGGATTCATTGGAGAAGGAATCTTCTCCAATTCTCCCTTCTCCGAATCTTCATTGCTGCCAGTACTACAGATGTTTGCAGAAGAAGCAGATGTTGGCAGTCTCTGGAGATGGTGAGCCAACTGGCAGCAAAGTGCCTCATTGCCAGGACTTTTCCTTCCTCACACACCTCAGTCTTGCCCTGACTTCTCTCGGGGGCATGCCTGGTGGTGTGTCTTCCCTGGTAAACATGGAAGACAAGGCTGGAATTCAAAATATGTGGCAGGCTGATTGCTGGAGACAGTCACTGAGGTTTCCCTTAGAGTCAGAGGGGAGAAACAGGCGTTTTTAGGGTGCAGCTCTTCTTGTCCCAAGGTACAGGTCTACATTTGCTCACATGAACCGTGTCTTCTTAGCTCCCCTGACTCTGAAGAGCAACGGCTGTGAATAGGTACCTGCACTGCAAACATCTGGAGGCTGACGAGATAAACCTCCTCCTCTGGGTCTGTAACAGCGGTTAATCTCTATAACACACAAACGCCACTTATAGAAAGCTGTGAGTCCACGTAACAAGAGAGCAGCAGCACGTATGTTTGATGTTCGGGGCTGTTCGTCCCTGTCCTGCCAGGCAAGTCCCGCTCCAAAAGTTGTTTCTGAGGTGTGACACTTGTTCTGGCCTCAGCCTCAAAACAGGTCACTGCAGAAGTGAGCAAGGCTGTTGCGTGTCCTGGTGACACAGGACAGGAAAAAAAATAGTGGCTTTGACAGGAACAGGAATTTGCGAAACCACGGCTCCCCTGGTGCTGATTTACAGCATGCATTTACATATATTCAGTCACCCCCCCTCCAAAACACAGCAGACCAGATTGCCGTCTCAGTTGCCACAATGTAAATCAAGATCAGCTTGGATCGTGATGGAGTTTGCTGCCCCGAGCACACGGGCAGATGTTCTGCCCGCAGGAATTAGCAGCCGCAGCCAGAAAGCTGTGCCCCACGCAGCAGCAGGGAGGGAGAGATTTCCCTGGGAAAAGAAACGTCTCCTTCCCAGTACGGCTAGATATGTGCTTTCAGTTGCAGACTACAAAGTGAGTGATTTTAGGCGCTGGGGTTTGATAGCATAATGTACCCTATTTTCCATCTTTCAGGTATGAATAATGGAGTGTTGTGTCTGCGAATGCATCAGCCTCTCAGGATGCTGGCAAAGGAAGCGCAAATCTCCAGAGCTCTCCTGCAACCGCTCTCCTTTCATCTAATGCTGGGGCCAGGCAACTGCTAGAAATGCACTCGGTGGCCAGCAAAGAGCTGGTCTTATTGCCAACAGAAGAGGCTGGGCACAGAGCTGCGGGCAAGCGTGGGGAAGAAGCCAGCCAGCTTCACTCCGCAGACAGCAATCCGCCTGTGGGACTGTAGCTGGGCTCGCATCGTGCAGGAACGCCGCCTATAAATCCATGAACAGGCTCGGCTGACGGCGCAGACAGCTGCAGGGGGTGAGTATTTGCTCCCCGGAAAGCATCAGGTGGGTTGCAGAGTGATGAGGCCAAGGTGCCGCATTTGGATGTGTCTGGGGCTGTTCTAGAAAGTTTGATCCAGTTATGATCCCATCCCTTCCCCGTGTTCAGGAGCAAATCGCCAGGCAAGTAGTTTTTTGTGCAAGGGGGCAATCCACTGGACTCATCTGGTGCCTGACCGTGGAGAAACATGTCCCAGGATCTAAGCTAGCCTTGGGTTAGAAAAGAGCTGGAATGCACGAGCTGGAGTGACCGCTTCCCTGGGTATTCTTATTCAGAGTTGAAGAGGTGGTTATATGCTTATCTGGAGGGTCACCAGTCTGCCAGAAAGTGCTGACTCAAAGAATCATAGAGTCATTTTGGTTGGAAAAGACCCTTAAGATCATCGAGTCCAACCACTAACCTAGCACTGCCAAGTCCACCACTAAACCCTGTCCCTAAGCACCACATCTACACGTCTTTTAAATACCTCCAGGGGTTCCAAGAATACGATATTTCTCCTGGCTTTCTTCACTAATGCCCCTGCCCAAGGAGCTCTTGGGTTTTTCCCTGGTGATAATCTCTTACGTGTATTGTGCAAGAACACATTCACCCTTCCATCTCCGCTCCTTAAGATGGGGTTACTGGATGAGCAGATTCTCAAGCTGAACCCAAGATCTGTAAAACCCTGGAGGACATCAGCCCCAAATGGGTCTTCTACAGGGGACAACTGTAACCAGTGAGGCCTGAAACATGTCACGCTGACATGTGAACCTGTCACAGAGAGCTCTATGCAATGGAGGTTGAAGCTTGGTTGTCCTCCTGTTTCCACCATTGCCCATGGCCACATTTGTCCAGCATCGAGGTGAGGAGCATTGCAACCGCATCTCAACTGTGTGCTTGGGAGAGATTCATCTACGATTTGACAAAGTCTTGGGACGGTACAAAACAGCAGGGAACTAACCTCCGTTCTCATTTGGATTTGGGGGAGATCATCTTCTGCACCTGAGGGCTCGCTAGGGTCAGGTCGCTGCCTGGTCTCCAGTCACTGTCCTGGTGGCTGTGGCAAGGAGATGCTAAAGCAAACGAACAAGACCCTCACAGAGCAGACAATCTTGCATACGCTACTCTTGTCACGCATCTTGACCTCCCTTTTGCTAACCAGCAATGAAAAATAAATTAAAAAAAAAAAAACCAGTATTCTGCCGCACAAGTTGGATTCGTCCTGATTGGATGTTCTGATGCCTCTGATGCTTTTTGGAAGGCATTGCTAGATAGGAGGGAGGAGTTTCCAGCAGAATTCAGATCCAGACTTAGAATCAAGTTACATTTCAAAGTGCTTGGATCTTGTCTTGGATTAGGAGGAATATTGATCTGCCCCTGGCAGCTGTCTGCACAATTTGGAGAATTCACAGCCAGAAACTGGCACCAATTTCAAAGCTTTTTTTCATGACTCTTCAGGGCCTTGATGATAGTATCAACCACTGATTCATTACCTCAGATAATGTAAGTACAGCCCAGAGGCAGGTTTGAACTGAAACTTTTGAGACCCCATCCAAGTTTTCTAAGATATTCCAGGACTTTGACCTTACCAGACATAAAGGTGAATCTGGCTGGCAAATGTTTTGTTCTTTCCTAAAAACAGAGATAAAATCAAAACAGAACAGCTTCTGTTCTTTCAAGGATAAAAACATCAACCTTTCACTGAACCCAGTGTTTTGTGAGGTTTTGGCAAAAAAGCTTCCCCGAGTTCAGTCTTCGATGAGAAATGTGAGCATTTTCAAAGGAAGCAGATACTTTCCACGCACAAAAAATAAATAAAATAAAATTGTTTCTTTCCCCTCAAATCACTCTTAAAAATGGTGTAATTGTCAACATTTTAACAGCTATCCCCTGGATGCAATGCCACTTTTTAACGTACTGATTCACCTTCTAGGAGAAATCCTGCCAAACCCTGCTTTTCTTAAATCTTTGCTGTCCAGACTTCTTCATCCTGAATCAAGTGATTGATGGATGTCATAGCTACTTCCATTCACACTTAGGTAGCTCACAGCATCATACACAGTGATCGTTCCCTTTGGCACTTCATACTTTCTGCAAAGCCAGTGCCCAGATAATTGTTCCTTCGCTGGCTTCCCATCAGACCGCTGGGCCAAATAACTTCTGTGGTGTAACCTCTCCTGGAGGATGACTTATTGTATCACTACTTCAGAGAGTACTTTCCAGTTTAGTAGAAGGGAATCTTCCATTTCATTAACCAGGAAGGTTTTTTGTGGTTTTGGTTTGTTGGTTTTTTTAAACATTGTAGCATCCTAGATCTTACCCTGCACTCTCCAATTAGTTTTTCCAATAACCACTCCAACAGTGAGGAAAAGCATTACTTTCAAGGCCTGTATTCTCCCACATCTTCTCTCACAGCTTTTAAAATTAGGTGCTATTATGACTTTCCTCCAGGAAAACATTTGAGGATATTCTTTGCTTCCAATCGCAATTGTAATACATCTCCCTGTACTTCATCTCCCCCCTGGGCTGCAGGATAGGAGCACAGAAGCACAGCTTCCTACCCCAGCATTTCGTCAGCCATGATAATTTCCTTCCTACTCTAGGAACCCAAACAGAAGCAGAGAAGGATGTCAGCAGACCTGCAGAGTTATTTTTCCTCCCTTGTACTCCTAAAGATCCTTCTGTGGTTCAAAGGGAAAGGCACTTGGTTCTCCCCCTGGCCCTCACCTAGCACCACTTATCAGAGAGCCTGATTCTCTGGCACCATACTCTAATTGTGGTTTTCTTCACAATCTCTGGTTCCTGTGTCAAGGGTCTTCCTCCTGCTTAATTCTGCCACTGGTTTTCCAGCCTTGTCAAGATGCTTGCTCAGGTGGAAAAGCCAGGAGATAACCCTATGTTCTCTTAGCCCAGTGTACTATATAACCCAGCTGTTCAATCCAGCATTTCCCAGACACAACCCATAACGCTTGGCCAAAATAAACCATGTGGTCTATAGGCTTTGGTTTTCCTTCCGAATTGGGAAATCCCTGCCTGAGTCAATGGTGAGTACGACTCCCTTCTGTGAGATGGTTTATCATTCCCACATGTTCCAGGGCAGTGTTTCCTAAGGGCCCCACCTGGAGTTGTGTGCCAATGTGCATTTTCCAAACTTTTCTCCATGAACAAAGTGTCTGGTTCCCCATGTGGTCATGTCTCATGGTCAGCTGATACTGCTGTCTGAGAAGATAGTTGTACTGAAATTTCCATTTTATTGTTGCTTTTTTCCACTGTACTGGGGAATACAGGAATACCTCTTTGTCTTGTACCCTCTTTTATCGAGAAAATGGTAAACCCATCTAAATTTTCCTAGGAAGCTTACAACTTTCAGAGCACTATTGGCACACACAGTTTTGCCAGCCCTTTTCCACTCCAGAGGCCAGCGTTGAGCTCAAGGCTATCGTATTTGTAGAGTGAGTCCACAACTGTGCCAAGAGATAGCTATGCCATGCTCAAGAGTTTGTGCAATTCAAGAGGAGAGTCCAGAGAAGCTCTGGGTGCATCTCATCTCAAAGCCCTCCCTTCTGTTTCTTCAAAGAGGTGCAGGCATAATCATAGAATCATAGCATCGTTTGGGCTGGAAAGGATCTTTAAAGGTCATCTAGTCGAACCCCTCTGCAATGAGCAAGGACATTTTCAATTCTATCAGGTTGCTCCGAGCCCCGTCCAGCCTGACCTGGAATGTTTCCAGGGATGGGGCATCGACCACCTCTCTGGGCAACCTGTGTCAGTGCCTCACCACCCTCATCATAAAACATTTCTTCCTTATATCTACTCTAAATCTACCCTCTTTTAGTTTAAAACCACTACCCCTTGTCCTATTGCTACAGACCCTGCTAAAAAGTCTGTCCCCATCTTTCTCATAAGCCCCCTTGAAGAATGCAAAGGCCGCAATAAGGTCTCCCGGGAGCCAACCTTCCTCTGCATCGACGGGTACCGCACATCCCCAACCCGTGTGTCACTGGGGAGGGAGGGGCGGCTACAGGTTGTTTTTTCACCGTTGTTTGCAAAGGGTTTGGAGTTCCCAAAGCTTCGGATGTGTGAGTCATTCCCAGCGCCTAACCCGCCCGTGTCATTTTATGAGCCCTTCCTTGGGAGTCTTTCCGTCTGTTTGGCTTTTAGCTACCCAGCCGGCGCTCCCAGGCATGTGCTTTGCAATCTGCCGGAGGAAATGCTTTCTCAGATCCTCCCGGGTTTGCCCTGAACTCCTCAAGAAACCGGGAAAGGGATAAAGCAGAGCATTTCCTGCTGAAGGAGGGGATTTGACCTGGCACTAAACCCATCGCCCGCAGGACAGTCGCTGGAGAGAAAAGAAAGGACGGAGAGGAAACCCACAAGTCCTTTTCTGTTCTGTATGCCCGGGCTCCCAATGATGGAATCCAGTGCCGATGAATTATACAAATGCTTATGCAATTAGAAGGAGCTACAGTCAGTCCTTCTGCAGCCAAAAATAGCTCTGTGCACCAGCAAAGGGCCTGCCTGCCTTCACATCTCGTTAGGAAGAGAAAACACTCAGGGCTGGTGAGTGGGAGAAGCTTCAGGCAGAACAAAATATTCCTGCCTGCTGACGCTGGAGGGCAGTGAGATACATGGGCGAAACAGGCAGCTGGCCCCACATGTTCCCCCTCCTGAAAAACCTCTGCCTGAGGGTTGTGTCCCCCCCTGGGGACACAGGAGGGACATCTCTGGGTGTGCGGATACCCGCTGGGTACCTGCATCCAAAAAGGTGTCTTGTAACGGTGCCGGTCGGGGTGTGCGTGGTCCCAGGAGCTCTAGGATGGTGATCTCTCCATATCAGCATAAGGGATTTGTCTCCAAAAAAAAAAAGGGGAGAGCTCTGGTCCCTGTAGGCAGGCATTGGAGGGAGTCCCCAGCCCCAAGCACGGCACCCATGCTCCTCGCAGCCAGGGTGGATAAACCCAGCCCCCTTGGGCTCCCTCCAGGCCACTGTGTATTGCTCTTGCAGAGCCTTTAATAGCATTTTTTCTCATTCTTCTCCCCAACCTTTTCCTCTACAACCTGTCCAGGAGGAGATGGTTTCCTGCTGCCAGCCCCCAGCCCCCCCTGACAACGGGGTGAAAGCCATCCCCTTTCCGACTCCGAACAGAACAACAGGCTAAAGAGGAAGGGGAGGAGGAGAAAAAGGGTTTCTCTCTGCTTTGAGCTGAGATTTTGGGGTCTTGCAAGGGAGGGTGCAGATCACGGCGACGCTGCTGCAGGCTGAGTGCTGGCCCCACCACGTTTGCGAAGCATCTCCCTCTCCTGGCACATAACGTGCTTTTCTAGCCTCACATCGCTCTTTTGCAGAGATAACGCTCACTGGGATGCGCGTGGCCATGTACCCTCCTCTGAGCAACTCTGCCCGGCCCCCAGCGCACCCAGGAGAGCTCTGACTGCCACCATTCCCTCCTGGAGGCTTCTCGGCCACGTTGACTCCTAAGTCCTAGTGTGTGTTTCTCAAGTCTTTCCTTGCATCCGTGACATCTAGAGATTTTGGTAAGAAAACTAGTAACTCAGGGAAGGAGGGAGGAGCTCAGAAGAGGTGTGTTTGTGCGTTGTCTTCACCCAGTCGCCCGCACCTGACCCTTGCAGATCGTCCAATAAAGGTTTCTAAACCATGGCATAAACAGCATATATTGCCTGCAGCGTACACCTAAGCCTTGAGGAGTTAAATGGATTCATTATTTGAATAAGTAGCGTACAGAAAGATAGCTGTGCTGTGAGAAGCTGACATTTAATAGTTGATAACCCTTTTTTTTTTTCATTTTCTCCTTATTAGCTGTGACCCAGCATTTCTCTGCAGCGCTTGGTGATGGCCAGTTTGTGGTCATGGTTTTTAAATGAAACACGAATCCATCCCTGAACTCCACTTCTAAGCATTGAAGATAGGGCCAGCAACTGGCTTAACTGAAGCTCCCTGAGCAGATTTGAGCTTGAACAATTTTGTGATCTCACCGTTAAAATTCAACTGGTCACAGCACTCTCTGAGAGTGGGGAGATAGTGCAAGGTGATTTATGGTTGGCATCAGCCCACTATAACCTTGTGTGCGTGTCACATCAAGAAATGTTACAAGAACAGGAGCTGGTGACCCTCCTTGGGTTTGAACCATACTGCTCTTCTGGCATGGTGTATAAAAATACCAAGGAGACTTTCTGAAGCAAAGCAAAGCTCAAGGTAACAGCAAACTGCGCTATGCTGCGGTATCATATCCTGCTCCCTGTCATCTCTTGCTGTTGGGTGTTGCTTTCCAACAGCAGCAAGGGAGGGGATGAATCTCTCATGCATGGTCCGAAAAAGTGTGCTGCTCTAATGACACTTCCTCACTTCTCTCCCAAACATACTGTTGTTCAACATTTGGGACATGGGGCAGGCGGCTGGTGCTCAGCCAAATTATCTGAGGAGCAACAAGTGAGGTTTGAATGATGGCCCTGAAATTCTCCCCTAAGCATCTACACTCCCAAGTGGGAGAGGGTTGGAAAAGGGACCACTCCCAGTGATCAGACCTGGGGGAGATGCATCTACCAGCTTCCTTCTCAAGCTGTTGGGGTAACAAGAGATAGTCCAGTTTGATGGGAAAGCTTGCCGTGTACTGTAACTGTAACTGCTCTAACACCGTGCTGGCCTTTGGGCAGAGGGGTATGAGGATGGGGAAGTTTTGAAAGCTGGACTCTGTACAACGCTCTGGGATGTCCTTGGTCATGACAGTGATCTACAGGTTAGATCCATTAGAGTCAATAAAGAAGAGCAAATGTTTCCAGGGTTCAAATCATCTCCTTCTAAAATCAATGTCAAAACGAGGTGAGCCACCTCCCAGAACTGGCTATCTCTCTGCACTGACTAACAGGGCAGACCCGGATGACCAGCTAAAATGTCGGTATGTAGATATTCATTTTAGATATTTAAAATCAGGTGAGGCAAGCCTTCCCCTTGTGACTAAGCTGGCTCAGCACTCTCCAGCCAAAGCAGTGAAAGAATCTGGGTTCTGGAGGGCACCAAGTGTTTCTTTTCAGAGGGCAAGTTTGATATTTACTCTGGGAGTACCAGGGGGATTAGCCTGAATTTACAGTAGTCTTCAAAAAGGGATTTGGAGACACCCACCCTCTGTGCTGGCCAGGGCATGGATAGGAGCTTGAAGGAGAAGGGAAGCAGAAGCACCATCTGGGCTTGGCAGAGACGCTCCTGAGATCTGCGTTCTTGGCAAATCCCAGCACCGCTGAGGCCTTCCAGGATAAAGTGGCAATGGACCAAACATACCGACTCAGCTGCACTTGGCCCAGGGTGTGGAGAGGGGTGGAAGGGGGCCAGAAATGCTCTGGGAGTCCATGGAAGTCACTGAAGATCTTAAATTGCTCCTGGCAGCCATGCTGCTGCCAGAGGGAGAGGCGGATGGCTGTGAGCCCCAGAAATGCCATGGTGGCAGGAAGATGTCTCGGTCGTACACGCCATTCTTGAACAAGTTCATAAAACAAGGCTGGCTGGTGGAAAGGCAAGTGGTCAGCAAACAGATCTTCTTCTGGTGGTCCATCACAGACTGGGAAATATCCCATGGACATACCTGCATCCACAGAGCACAGGTTGAAAACCACGGATGAAAAAGATGGCCACAGCAAGGCCATCGTCCTGGATGTGCAATCCTAGCTGGAGAACCCACCTTGCCCACCTGTGTCCCACTTGCCAGCCTCCCACATATCTGAGGGCATCTCAGGTGGCTCCTGGCACAATGGTCAGGCCACCAAATCATGCTCCTGCACTGTGGACACTGTGGTGTGGGTGTCTCAATGTCGGCAAGACCCCACACAAGGTGGTAGTGGTGACACCAAAATAAATCACCCTGTCCCCAGATACTACACCAAAGAGGGACAAATAAGATTCCTGGGATTTTATGGCACAGTCCAAGGGCGGTCACTTTGTGCAACATCTCACATCTCCGTTTGTCTGGGAATAAAACAGAGGCTCCAAACTCTGCATCTGGGAGCGTGTTTACTATTTGGAAGCAGTAGGTGTTGCACACAGCAGCATCTAGCCAGCCTGCCAGTCAATTTACGTTGAAGATTTGCTTGTGGAAAAAAACCATATTGTTGTAGATAATATTCTCGCTGACAAGCCAGATGTCAAAACATGGCAGGCTAATGTTACTGAAAGCCTCAGCTGCTATAAAAGGGAAGTGAAGAGACAATTGTTCCTTCATTAGACATCAAAATTTGATGGCATATCACTGTGACTGAAAGGCTCATGAATGCTCAAAATAAAGCAGGGTTAAAAGTTCCCCAGGATATCAGCTGGGGAGTTTCATGGGAGAGGCTGACCAGTTTGGGTCTCTCTTATGTGCGTGCTCACAGCCGGCAGACATGCAGGGCTGTCGTGAGCTCTGTACACCTCTGGCCCGAGCTGATCTACCACCAACAAGTCAAGACAAGGTTGCTCAGGATTAGGGTTTCTTTCCCCTCCGATTGCTCCCTGAAAAGTATTCCAGGTAGAGCCTGGTTAGCAGGAGCTGCGTTGGGTCAAATATCCACCCCCGTTCCTATTACCCTGAGCACAGGGATGTAAGAATGACTGCACTATCCTACAGCAAAGGTCTGTCTAAACCCATGTCTGACCACGGCCCGTGGGGGGTGGCTTCAGGACAACATAAAATCTGCAAAGGCCTGGGGCAGTGGCAAGCAGCCCTGTCTTCTCTGCGACTCACCATCGTGGTCCTTCACCCAACTTACTGTGGGAGAGCTGGCCCAGCCCGTTTCTTGTCCTGTCCTCTGGACTGCTGAATGGCACCGAGGAAGGGTGGTGGGTAGCTTTGCTCATAGGGATTCACAGCCCAATGGCTAGGGCTTTCTCCAACAAGTCAAGGTCTGAACCCACCATGTCCTTGCCCACCAGGCCAAGAGCTGTAAGAACCGGTGCGTTATGCAGAAAGTATTCATCTTCTCTCTCCTTAGGCACGTGAAAGCTAGACCACATTCAGCACTGTTCGCTGTAGTTAAAGAAGAGTTGGTACTTCTAAAAGGTGCTTTTTGCCTCTTAACCTGCATGCCTGTCTCCATATGAGAGAGAAGTTGCCTCTAGAAGATGAGTCGGACTTAGACACCAAGCTTTTAGATAGTTTAAGGAGCTTCATCCAATGCATGACTTGCTCACACCTCACCTCTAGCAGAGGAGGAGACCTGACCCATCTCTTCTGAGCCCTGTCTGTCCATCCTCCCTTCACCAGTACTACCAGCAGCAGCAGGCTAGACACCACCACGTGCTCCCCCCGCAATGGGAAGCAGGGTCCTTGCTGGCTGAGGGATGCTCAGGTGCCACTTTTACATTTGACTAAGCCTTCTACAAAAGCAGCACATGCAACCATGTCTGCAGAATATTGAATCAACCTAAAAACCCTGCCAGACCCCAGCAGCACCTGTCTCCTTGCAGCTATGCTTTGTTGCATACCCCCCCCAGTGCCCTCAACCTGCCCAAATTTCTGAGGGTTAGATGACACTGGTGAAACTCTGCTTGGCCGTGACCCCTCTGCCGCTGGAGCCTTCACCCAGCGTAATGCTCCCAGACCATCAGCAGCTCAGCCAAAGGAGTCCCAAATTTTGTTACACCTCCACGACCCTGCTCCCGCAGACAGAAATGCTGTGCCGAGAGCACCAGAGAGCAGTAAATCATCAGCTGGATCATACCTTGCTGTCCTAGGAAGGTTGTAAGGAAATGAGTATCCTGAAGAACATAAAAATGAGCAGGTTTGGGTTGTTTGTTGCTTGTCGTTTGGTTTTTTTTTTCCCCAAACAAGTGTCTTACTATTTAACTTTCTTTTATATGCAGACTCTTTTAATGAGGGCCTCACAGGAGAAGGTTTCCCGGCTCCTTTGGGCATCGGCTAACAAACACGAGTACCTGTCTGCAACCCAAAACACGGAGGGTGCCGCAAGTCGGACGGAAAGTTACTGAGACTGGGGGAAATTGCCTGCCTGGTTGGGCAAAGAGAGCCCTTCGCTCTGGGCAAATTCAAAGGCTTGAAAAGCCCACGTCTGCTGCCCAAGTTTGGGTCTGTTTCTCTGCCGTGCCACGCTGCTTCTAGATTGATGCCTGAACGTACTGGACAGATGATGCTGGAAGGAGAGTACTGGACAGATGGACATAAACCACAGCTGAATCTTGCCCAGAACAACAGGCAGAAACATCTCCCGTGATTTACAGGTAAAGACCTGTAAATCGTGCCCACAGAGGGGCTCAGGTTAGATCAACACCGAGGACCAGGGACTGCATCTCACACTGGGAGGGTTGCCCAGTTCTCCATCATTTTCTGCCCAGACCAATGTGCCAAACACCAGTGCTAGCTCTGCCGTGAAAAATGGGACCTGAGGGTGCCGTCCAGAGCAATCATCATCCTCTTTACAAGTCACAAGGACAAGCAGCAGCTGTTCAGATTGCTTTTGAACTTTGCTGGTATCATTTATCTACATGTAATGCTCCAAGCCCCATCTGTCTCGCAAAGATTCTCTCTTGACATCGGCCCTGCGTGGCAGTTCTTTATCAACTTCATTGTGTCTCTTAACACAAAGGCAACCTGCCATGACTCTTGCAGGAGGCTCTGTAGCAAAAGAAAATGAAAATGCTCCTGCTCTTAATGCTTTACCTACTTCAGGAGTGATTTATGGGTGTTGTTGAATGCATGCACCGTTCGCAGAGATAAATCTCAGCCAGTTACATGTGGCTCATCTCCTGAACACCTTTTAAGTAAAGAAGGAGGAAAAAAATCCAAACATAAAACTAGAATAGAGATCAGCACAGAATAGGAGGGGGTTCTCTGGGTAACGCATCCTCTGCAGGATCTCAAGACCTGCGTGAGAACCTGGAGCTGCCATGTCCTTATTTTACAGATGAGTAAGCAGAGGGAGGAAGAGATGAAATGCTGTTCCCACTTGCTTACGACGGAGTTAACTGATTTAAAAAAAAAAAAAAGAATAAAAGTTCCATAATAATAATGCTTGCCCTCACATTTTCACAGTATTGGAGATTCCTTCACTGTGTGAAACAAGAAGCAATAGGACTGTACACTGGGTGCAAGTTTCAGCTCTAGCTCCCACATCTTCCCAAGCCCACCTAAGTAATCTTCTTTCTCACAAAAAGGAAAAAAATACCAGATCACACATTTATAGCAAAGCAATTCTCACTTCACCCAGCACTAGCTACTCTGTGCACACCAGAAAGCCTCCCACAATGACAAACAGCTCTTTTGGCCAATACAGCTCCAACTGGTGCTTCCAGGACTTTTGTTGCTGGTGTAACTGTGAGTACGCTGGCTATTCGCTCTGCTGCCACCGTGGCAAATAGAAGTTTGGATGCCCAGAGCCACACCAGATCTGAGCAGGCTGACTGCATCTGCCCCCAAAAGACGGAGCGAAGCAGCCAGCCCGAAGCACGCTGGGCATGCAGAACAAAACCCACGCGGAGATGGAGAGAGGACAACCTGTGGGGCTGTCCTGGTTTCAGCTGGGATAGAGTTCATTGTCTCCCTAGTAGCTGGTAGGGTGCTGTGTTTTGAGTTCAGGATGCGAGGAATGTTGATAACACCCTGATGTTTTCAGTTGTTGCTCAGTGGTGTTTAGTCTAAAATCAAGGACTTTTCAGCTTCT
>JAVJGG010000054.1:46067770-46096954 GCA_035590195.1 Aviceda cuculoides
AGCTGAAAAGTCCTTGGTTTCAGACTAAACACTACTGAGCAACAACTGAAAACATCAGGGTGTTATCAACATTCTTCTCATCCTGAACTCAAAACACAGCACCGTACCAGCTACTGGGAAGACAATTAACTCTATCCCAGCTGAAACCAGGACAATCAGCATTCACACCTCGTGACGCAATCCTTCCCAGTCCCTCCCCTAAGGCTCTCGGCAAATGCAAACAACCGTATAATTTGTCCAGCTGGTGACGAAGCTCACCATACCTAGGATCTACAGCACAGGACCTCTTTAGGACAATGAATTTGTCCATCACTGCTTTCGGTCAAGCTCCTTTTAACTTCTGCACCAGCAAAAGACTCTCTACAGCTTTATTCTCCCTCTATCCCCATCAGAGCTGCTGATTATGTTCAGAAAAGCATTTTAGGTGTACCCGTGCCAGGTCAGGCTGGGCAGCTTGCTCCTCCGCAAAGGCAAATTCGAAGTCGCTGGAACAACGAGCCAGTAGTCCAGCAAAGAGTTAAAGGACATGAAAGCCCTTCCAGAAGCAGCTTAGTGCGCACAGGCAAAGCAATTGGGAAGCGGGCACATTACTGCCGCTGAATGAGTGACCCGTACCGTCATGATGACACATCACTATTGTTCCCTGGTAGAATACTTCCTTCGGGAGCGAAATGAGTGAGAAACGAGTTCCCAAATGATTGCTAGCAAAAAAAAAAAATAATAAATAAATAAAACATAAAAAATAAAAAAAAATAAGGGAGGTAGGGATAAAAGGGGGAACAAAACCAGAAAGGCTTCATAGGCTAAGAGCAAATTACTCTGCAGTTCAGAGAGTGATTTCATGGACATGCTGCAGGGATAATGTATTCTGAGTGGCTAGAATTTCATTTAATTCCACTTCATTGTTGAGCATCTTTTCCAGTGGTTTTATGACTGAACACTGCGTGCCCATTTTCCTTGTTCTTAATCTGGCTGTTTGACAGTCACTGTGGATATACAATGTTCATGTTTATTTGCACGATGCCTCTTTACGGTATACGTCCTGAGACAGAAGTGGTAAAAGGAAAACGCTCACAAATGAACCCTAATTTCACTACAATTGCTTTTTAGGCTAGTGACTCAAGGTTTTTGTCTCTGCCACACACCCAGGGGAACGCAGTCTGTCAATCACTCACTGATCAATTAATTGATCAATCCATCTATTTTTCTATCTTGCAGAAATCCCTGGAATTGCCTGCGATGACTGAGTGGGTAGAAAGCTGTGTGAACTTCAGCTCAATTGCACGCGCCTTGGGCCAGAAGCAGCTCTGGGACAGTCCTGTGCTGAAATCAGGAATATCTCTCCATTTTCCATAGCTTTGTCATAAAGCCACATGAAACCTCAAGCATTTTGACCAGAATAACAGTGAGATCTGAGGTTCATTTAAACCCTGAAAATGAGAATTAAATTCTGGCAACACCAACCAAACACAAGCTCTGACCAGAGGGAAGCTGCCGAGCTCTGCGCATAGAGAACTCCTTCTCAGCAGAGCTTTCCAAAAAAGCAAAATAAGTAGAAAAAACAAGTATCTTTTTTTCTTTTTTCCACCCACACAAAGTTCAAAACTCCCATTTGAGGGGAAAAGTTGCAAAAAAAATGAGGACTGTGAATTAAACTTCCTTCCTGACACGCCTGTTCTGAATACACGTTTTTCTGAGCTCAAGAAGCTCAGCTGTGTGCAGAAGGGGGACATTATATTGATAAAAAGCACTTTTCAGGGTGTTCCAGGTGCCAGCAGTACCTCAGCCTGGACCTAGAAATATATGAGAAGCTACTGGAGGCCCCAAAACTGGTTTGTGCACAAGCTTTCCTAAAGGCATGGAGAGAGGCTCTGAACTAGCAGCTATATGGCAAAACCTGGGCAAATTGCTGGTCCAGAAATACTTCTCACACGGTTTTGGTTCCTTTATAGTAGAAAAAAAAAAAAAAAACAGATGCGTCTTGCCACTTGCCTTTTCTTGAAGGCAAGGTAATTGGTTAGACAGACCTCTGGTCCCAGGCAGTACCCCCATTCTTCCTACTTGTGATTCAAAGACCATGATACACTTTTAGCCATAAGCTTTTAATCAAATGCAGCTTTCAACATAATTTCCTGGATCAGTTCTGGACCATTTATATTGGCCATAGTGCCACCAGCTGGAAACATCAAATTATTCCATTTTTGTACCCTTTCTGGGTTTTTTTTTTGCTTCTCTCCCTGTGGTGACTGGATCAACCTGGCTAGTTTGGCAGCAGCAATGACAGCAAATTTGTCCCAAGTCATTTTTCTCTTGGATTTGTTCTGTCCTTGGAAGGTCTTTTTATTACAGCAGAGGACAGAGAAACCTCTTGGAAAGCATTAATTCCTATTCGGGCTCCTCAAAAAAAAAATTCTTTGGGAACCAAACTAACCCTCTTCCTTCAACTGTGAGCTCTTCATAAGTGAAGTGTGATGGGTGGAGGGAAATGGTGGCATCACAGGTACTGGAGCTTGCTGTCCCTCCGTGAGTAAATGATCACAGAGACCTGAAGATGGTCAAATTTGGCTGCATGAGAGATTTTTGCAGCTAGGTGCAATCGGGAATATTTGCCGGAGTGTTTTCTTGTGCAGCCCCATCTGCCTGTATCCGCTGTTCTCTCTTGCTTTATAATTAGCGCTAGCACTGTTGCAAGGACTGATTTGTCATTCTGTCTTTATACAATTTCCAGCACAATGGAGCATTGGTATGTCACACTTCCATGTAAAACCACTATTTGCAGATGAAGAAAAAGGACAGTGTGGCCTGAAATCCCACTTTGGCCCAGTCATGAAATGAAGGCAACAATTAGAAATAAAAAGACGATAGAGGAAAAACAGAACTAGGAAGATGGTAATTAGCAAAAATGAGAAGCTGTGAAATTCAGATAGTTGGTTAGGAGAACTAAAGACATTAGGGAAAGTCCCAGGCTTAAAGAACTGTAGGGCATGTTAAAAACATGAGGGATCTCAGCAATGATATTTAGCTCATTGCTGGTTGAGGAGAAGAAAGTAATAAGATGCTCTCCATCCCTCAAGATGTTCTCACCTTCCTTTCCCATTTTTTAAAATAATATGAAAGAATTATTTGTATTTCATTAATATGTTTAGCAATAATTATCAAGGAAGATATTAGGAAACTACTAGGAATGCATTTGTTTAAAAATCGTTAAGTCATTATAGCGCACTTAAAATGTTGGCTGAGGAGAAATCTGCACAAGCATGTAGTAAGCCCTGCACTGCTCAACATGAGCTTTTACTCAAAGTAAATACATATTATTGGTCATGACAGGGATAGGGAGGATTTTAAACAGACAATTGCAAAGTTATCCATAGAGATTTAAGGAATGCAGACCATGTTAAGGAATAAGGTTAAGGGGTCTTGGAAAGCAAGCAGCTCACCAGAAATTCCCACCATGGTGCTGTAGCAAAGAGCTCAACAGAGACCCTGGAGAAAATAAGAAGGGAGTTGTAATTAGAAAAGGAGAAATGTTTTCCACTTCTATGCAAGATACCAGCGAGACTGAGATGTGTAGACCAGCTGGTTGTCTGCTGTCGATTTTAAAAAGGAGTTTGGGGAAAGGTCTGAAGAGAGTCCAAAAAAAAAAGTGCAAGAAAAATTACTTGAGAGCTGGAGAAAGTGCCTTGCACTCAGACTTTCTGCAATGCAATCTGCTTAGTTTATCAAAAAAAAGAAGATGGAGAGGTGACTGATTTGATTAAGGTGCGTAAGTACTTTCATAGGGAGAAAATTGTGGTTAGTAAAGCACTCTTTAATCTTGTGGAGAAAGGTATATTTATGACTGGAACTGGAATCCTGACATATTCAAATAGAAATAATTTTTAACAGTGATGGACCATTTGAACAAAGTGCCATGGAAAGCACTGCATCTCTCTGCCACTGAAGGCTTTCAAATCAAGACTGAACTCCTTCCTCCAAGAGGAAGTCACATTTGACTTAAAGCTCTCAATATGCTGCTAACGGGCTAAATGCAATAAAAAATAAGAGGTCAAATGAAATGGTCGGTGATGTCTTCTGGCCTTCAAGTTGCTACATTACCAGCACAACGCTCCAGTGTTTTACTGTTTCATGGGCTTTTTAGATGATCAGGATTAGGTAGAGATGCTCCCCAGTCACCACCTCTCGTAACCACCCCCTCCGACCTCTTGGTGTCACATCGAGTCGCTCGGGCAGAGCAGTGGGCATCTCAACCACCGCTTGTGGACTCAGTGTCAGCTCGCTGAGAGATGACCTACTGCACCTCAGACCACTCTCATGCTCTGGGCTTTTGTTTTAATACCATATTTTTTTCCTTCCATTTACTTTTTCAGTTGTTCGGAAAGGGACCACCATAAAAAATAACCTCACATGGGCCATAACAGAAGCTGGCACACCTCATCCAACACGGCCTTCATCAATCCTATGATTTAGGGTGGAGCCCGTGAGTATTTTTACTAGATTAAATGGCTTTGCTGGAAGTACACTGAAATGGCACATTTCCCAGGACGTATATTCTTAGCTGGTGTGAGCACAACATCTACCATAGCTGTAGCTTCGAAGGCCTGCCACGACGCAAACCCGAATGGATATATGAAGGCCGTAAAGGGGAAACGCAGAAGCAGAAAACTCTTCCTGCCCAGACGACAGAGTTTGGAGGATTTCTCTAAGCAAGTGGCAATTAAAAGAAAATATGTTGTGTGCCTCCCTGCATTCCAGGGAGAGGTCTGCAGAGCATCCTGCCTTGCACGGCACGCCAGCCCGGACAAGCGCTTCCCTTGCCGCCTCGCAATCGGCTCTTGGCGATCCACCTGGTACCAGGCAGGCTCCGGCAGCATCTCTGAGCGCCAGTCTTCTGTCCCTTTGGAAAATGTTAAGGAGGCCTCTGGGGAGCATCACCCCAACCGAACGCCAAGGAGGCTTAATTACAATACCAATGGTTAGCTGAGCTGCCAGCTGGGACTCAGCTCATGTTGCATCCACAGCATGAAAGTCATCTCACTGAAGCAGAAAATAGGAATGTGTTGAGCCATCACGTGGCCATCTATAAAGATAGAAGTGCTACCAGGGGTTTCTAGGCTATTTGTGTGCATCCCCTCATTTCCTAATTATTATTTTTTTTCCTCCGGTCCTTTCAGCAATAAATAAATAAATAAATGCGTAAGCATTCCCATCCCCGTGATAATAGCTGGAGCATCTATTTAGCCCACAGCCCTTTGCTGGTATTTCGCAAAACTCAGGCTGGCACTGGTGACGGTGATGTGAATTAAAAGGATGTAGGAGGGAATTTAAAATCAGTGGGCCAGATCATTAGCGGGTGAAGACCAGTCGAAGCCAACAGAACTAAAATTATTTCTATTAAGCAGGGAGATCTGACTATACGTGTAGGAAACCCTGCCCAACCCGTCCTTACTCGTACCTCCAAGCTCTTGCTATTTGCTATCCTCTGCAGTAGGAGAGGTTAATTATCATCATCTGGAAGCACTGGAGTGCAATAAAGTAAAGGAGAATTTAGGAGGTATGTCAGGAAGCGTTTCCTTGCTGTGAGCCGTTAGCGTAGTATATTCCCACAAGGAAGGTGAGGGGTGTCTGATCACCCGTACCAGTGAAACTCGGGGTGCTCAAAGTGCTGGGAAATCCTAGGAAAAAGATCTGAGATCTAGCTGAGTGCCTCCGGTTGTTTGATCCCCTGTTTCTGAGTGATCACATTTCCCAATGAAAGTGCTAAGCAGGGCACAGGCTATCTGAATTATTATCCAAGCAAACACTCTCATTCTCAAAATCTGGGAAGTTTTCCAGCTTAATTAACATTAACATTTGTTTTCACTAAGCCGTCTGTCAATGTGCCACCAGAAGCACTAAATATGAGCTCTGAGTACACACACCGGTAGGTAGCAATTCAGGTGGAGCACGCAGTTTTATTTCCAAGCTTTGTTCCTTACAAGGTTCGTTATTTCTCAGGTCTGTAAATCATCCTCACTTCGAACTGCAGAACCCTTTCCCTTGACACACGGTCTCATTGAAAGCTAATGACCAAACATCATGTAACATTCTCAGCTCGTCTGTACCCAGACATGAACCCTGATTGCCTTTTGCTGGTACTGATATTAGTTGTAAGGGGAAGGCAAAAAAAAAAAAAAAATGGTTTCAGAGTGGCATTGTGTCCCTGTTCCCCTCCACAGCTCCATTCAGGTGCAGCTTTCTTAAATATCAGTCCTGTGAATGCACAGGTGTTAATTCTTCACCTTCTTGGGCTCTTATTCCCTTTGGTCAGCTTATGGCTTTGATGATGATCGGTTCTCAGAGATGATGATAAGAGAGCAGTCTGATCCACTGCAGAAGGTGGCTGAGGTTGGCCGGATAGGTAGCAGGTTGAGAAGAAGGGATACAGAGGGAGAGAGGTTGCAGTTGGGGAGGGTGGCACCCCGGATTTCCCCCCTGTGCTGTACGGGGCTGACACGAGCACACCCACCACCCACGTGCTTTAGCTGACATCAGCCAAACCCTCTGGGCAATCCTGTGCATCACCGCTGCAAGCAGCTTCAACCTTGCATGACTGACACATATCAACACTGGTCTTACCAACCTAGACAACCTTGCATATGTCATGTTTCTCCCCTGGATGAACTGCTCTTGGGGAAGCTGGGTGAGTCAAACAGGTTCTTCCTCATCACTGAGCTTGCTCCATCTTCTGCTTCACTCTGTTTAAAAGGCAGATTCATTGCTTCTGTCACCAGCAGCAAAGAGGGGCTTCCTCATACCTGGCTGCAAGACCGATGCTCTGGACCAGTCCCTGCTGCCACTGATCCCTTCCCCTGATACGTCTGATCCAAGCACGGCTCTTCTCAAGCATATATAAGCCTCCCACAAGCATTGCCAGTGGTTTGGTACATAATTTCAAGGGCAGAGTTCCTCTAGCTCCTCAGAGCCAATGTTTCTGTTCTGCTTGAACCTCCCATGTGGAAAAAGCCACAATGACTTGGTCCCATCCATGCCTGTGCCAGGAAAAGCAAGAGTAAAGAGCTCAGCTACGGAAACCAGGTGCATCTGACTTGGGTCAACTCCAAGAAGATGCACCTGGGACAGGGCCGTAGGGTTTGGTCAGAGACATTGTACAGATTGGGTGCTCTGAATTTGCTGCTGTATTTCCGTGCGGAGGAGATGGCTCCCCTTGAGATCTTGTGCCTGGTGCTGAATTGGAAGTAGAGCTATCACTCCATCCTCTGCTTGGCAACAGAAGAAAAGGTTGGCATGGCAACCCTCTTCCGACACATAAAAGGTTGTTATAAAGGGGACTGAGATCAGCTGTTGTCATGTCCACTGAGAGAAGGACAAGAAGGAAGGCAGCTTAATTTGAATATTTAAAAAAAAAAAAAAAGGGATGCTAGGGAAAACCTTCTAACCACCTAATAGTGAAATGCTGCACCTGGTTCATGGGGGAGTCCACAGCATCCCCCTCACAGTAAGGTTTGAAGAAAAGGTAAGATAAAGCTGTCAAGGCTGCTGTAGATGCACTCAACCCTCTTCAATGCAGAGCCTTCAGTGGGGAGATTTCTTGAAGCTATTTCAGCTGCAGTCTTCAAGGACTCCTCAGATGCTCGAGCTCTTCTTGGCTTTTCTCTGCTTTGCATTAACAGGCAAGAAGTTCTTCATTTTCCAGCTTCTCCCTGCCTCTGCCATGCTGCCATCAGATGCCATCAAATCTCTGCATCCACACATATTGCACCCTGCTATAATACCACACCTGGTCTTAATACCCTGTTTCTAACTTTGTTTTTCAAATTCCCAATGAACAGCTAAGCTTTCCCCAAGACAGAAGCCATTGGCAGAGACCCCTTAAATTGGGGTTTTCCAGACAATAATTTTAGAGTCCATTATATCTGTTCTTAGCACATTTCATATATTTTCTTAGTCGATTATCATACCTATTCTTAGTCCATTTCAGGGCTTCAGGCTGGATGAGGCAGTTTCTTATATGCTGGGTTCAGAAATTCAGAGAGCATCACAGCTAGTCCTTGGCCGGGGTGAAACTCATGCTTATCCAGTGTAAGCTGTCCAACAGAATGGAGAACAGCACACATTGGGAACTGAATTATCAGGAGACCATGGTGGGCTAAGGAGAAATCTAAGACTAGAAATATCACACCAGAAGGAGCAATAAGAAACATGACTGCAAAGAATTTAACTCTGGACCTTTAGATCTTTAACATAAAAGACTCAGTTGGTAGCAATCCTTTTCAGTAGAATTAAGTAAGGATAAAGATGGTGCTTGCTATGGGTAAGTAGGATAGGATTGGCCCTTCATTCCAGTTTATTCTTTAATTTTGCCTGGTTAAAAAAGTAAAACAAAGCCCACAAAAACACAAGACAGAATCTCAATCTCTCCACAAAACAAATCATAAAACCAAGCAAACCTCAAGCCTCTCGAATCCCATCACAGAATCTCAGCCTGCTATAAACACTGCTGGATTTAAATATCAAGTTTATTCAATGCATCAACAAAACCAAAATATAATCCATGTTATTTCATATGACGATGCACAGAGTACAAAAATAGAGAGGCCCGCTCTATTAAGCTTGCATCTCAAACTGCACTGAAATTATAATCAACAGCTTCTTCAGGGCAAAGGAAGAGAAAATAAAGGAAAGCAGCGGAAAAAAATAAAAAAATTACACTGAGTTCTTTTTCCGTGGCCCTCAGAAGAACCCAGTTCCAGCCTTTTTCTGGCTCCCTGGACAAGTGCTCCAGTGTGGTCACTGGAGCCAGGCTTCACTGAATTCTGGAGTCTTTACCAAACCACTCTCCTTTTCCATCACCGCACATGGAGCTGCAAGCCAGGAGCAAGGCAGAATCCACCAGCTGGGATCCACTGTCTTCCTTCCCTGTCCTGCCTCAGCTTCCTTCATGTTGAGACAAGCCACACGGAAAGCCAAAACTGAACCCTACACGGGTCCATCAGAGGATCAGGAGGGTTCAGCACGGGAGTGAGGCATTAGGGCACGTTTAGAGCGGAGGAGCCTGACCTTCAGTCCAGGTCCCTGCTCCGCTTACTGTCCATTCGGGTCTCTCCTCTCTTGTTCCGAGGCCATAGCAAGATGACGTTGGTTCCTTTTGATTGCTTTCCAGCAGGATTTTTCAATAGACATTGGAGTATCATGCGGAATATTTCCATCATCTTTTAAAAGTCAAAATTTTGTGGAAAATCAAAACAATGAACTGCCAAGCATAAAGTTAAACTTGCCAGGTTTATTAGTTTTTCCTGGCATGACCTCACCCCTGGGATGTAGAAACAGGGGCTAACTTCTCTGCACAAGGAAAACAAGGAAAGTTTAGAAAAATCATTCTTTCTGGTGCTTCTCTCTTTGGAGCATGTCTATAATCCCCCAAATCCTTCTTCAGATTCCCCAGGTTCCCTGCAGCTACAGAATCTGATTTCTGTTATTACTTTTTTTTTTCCATCATTGATTTATGTAAATTAAATAGTAAGAAATACCAGCAGTCCAGCCAAAAGGAGAAATGCCAGTTTTACAGGCTCAATATTTCACACAGATTATTCATTCTTCCTTGTGAGCAACTTCTTTTTTTCCCCTCACATTATATTTTTACTGATAGCATTAAATGCTGAATGTAGGCAATATCTTTGATATATGGACAATTTACAACACACACAGAGAACCTTGACAGGATTCTTTTTCGTTTCTTTATCATCTTGTTCATAAATTACGGCTGCTCCAAAAAGGGGGCCTAGCAATGAGAAATCAGGGCCGTGTTTGAGGGGTGAAAGCATGGTTTATCTGTAACATATGACCAGTCAAGCTGCATTTGATGCATATATCCCCTGAATACACTAAGGCAGTTTGCTTATGGCCTGAGGGTTGTATATAGCCTCGTAGGGCAGTTAATTTTTTTTTTCAGTGCCCTCCAGAGTGCTTTCCTTTTTCGGGACAGCTTGGGAAGGCACAAGAGCGGGGAAAGCTGACAGGATGAATTCGTGCAAGAACAAGCACACCAGCGCAGACCAAAGGCTCGTCTAGCCCAACTAGGAGTCAGGTAGCCCAGCGATGGCCAGAAGTTGCCACCCGAAGAGACCTCAGGAAGGTCATAACAGGCTGGTGTACTTCGCTAGCCTCTAGTGTTATGCCTCACAAGTTGCTGGTCTTTTTGCCATCATTCTGGGATGGTTGCAATCCATTGCAAGCCCGCGTCTTACACGTTCTGTCCACTTTTTTCCCCGTTATGCCACCACAGAAGGTGCCAGGCTTGCTTTTCTGCGTAACTGGTGTAGGAATGAGCACAGCTGACAACTTTCCTCTGCTATCAGGACAGCGCGTGCTGTGGGGCTCCCTTGACTTGCTTGCAAGGAGATAGGGTTGGGTGCCTGAGTGATGAGTTGTCATCACGCTCATGCAAGGAAGGAGGTGCCTACTTCTCCATCATTGCCGACAGTACTCACGCCAGTCAGACACAACTTTGAGACTGACTCCGGGACTTCTCCGCTTTTTGCCCCTGAGAGTTGTATCCGTGGAGTCCCTTTGCCCTCTCTCCCCCAACTCCCATCCAATTCAAGACAGATGCCACTGGCAGAGACCACAGATGGAGAGCGTAACTTTCCTTGCTAGGATGACAAGGAAGCACGTTCAAGGCCTCCACTCTGTGGAGTGGAAAGGCACCTGGAAGAACGGAACTGTGTGAAAGCTGAGAAGGAGAGGGAGAGATGAACTGTGAGTCTCTTACTTCTTCTTCTGGAATAAAAACAGGCTGTTTCTTCCTCTGGGTCATAGTAGCAGCGGAATTGAACACTTAGCGAATTGCTAGAAGTGGGGGGCGTGGGGTGGTGGTGAGAATGGAATGCCAGGTGTAGAGTCATAATGGTGTGAATTGAAAACACATGACATTTTTCCAGAAAATCTTAACCCACCCTAGTAAGCTGCTGCTCTGTAAATGCAAACTTCTCACCTCAAACTTAGTCACATGAAGACACATTCCAGACATACAAGGAAATGGTGTGGGCCGGGTGGTCCCATATTGATTGATTCATCACTATTGCATCTCAGCAACAGCATCCAGAGCTTCCCAAGTTCTGGGTGCTCCGTACGCTTGGAGCAAGACACCATCTGATCACACAGGAGCCCTGGACAAGGAAAACACAACTTCCACGACCTTCTAACCCTGGGTTGCAGTTTTAGGTTACAGACTGTTTCTAGAGGATCATTTTAGAAGACAGTACTACGTGTGTTAGTGGTAAATTGTTTAGGAGCTGTATTAATCTTACTCTTCATGCATCTGTAGTCATTTTCTGCTGGTTGTACACAGCATTTCTCTGCATAATTGTATACAACCCCCAGGGTTCTGTTGCAAACAGAACTTGTGTTCAAAATAGAGTTGTTAATCTGATTCCCTTTTTTGTTTTTTAAGATATAGGTCAATGCACACGTGTTATAAAACATCTGTATGTAAAATTACAAAAGCTACCTTCATGCTACCTGAAGTCATGGTTCCTGTCTGGCTACTGGTTCCTGGATCATGATTGTGAATCTATTATGAGTTAGGATAAAAACATTGCCAACACTGACAGCTTTGGAACAGGCTTCCCTACAAAACAATTGCCTGATTGCTCTGTCTCTAAACCTCTTTCCACATGGCTACTCCTATGGATGGGTAATCTGCCTCCAGCTGGGCCCAGAGACCTCCTTTGCAGATCAAGTCTTCAGGAAGACAGAGTCTGCACAGATTTGTTGGTTAATGAAGATACACTGGTTTCACCTAGCTAAGAATGATGGTACTTAAGCTGAATCCTAGAGTTGGAGTAAAGAAGGAAGTTTCCTCTTTTGTTTCCAACCCCTCACCCAACCTGCAGGGTCTGCTTCAACTCCTTTTGCCTTCTTCTGCAGGGTGGACCAGAGTCCATCACCTTATTTCCAGTCTAAGCCTGGAGAAGGGCTATCCTCTCTGAGAACTTTGCTCTTTTCCACCAGATACGTTGTCCTAACAAAATATACTGCTTCTGTCTACAAACTTGGTCTTGCTAAAAAAATCAAGGATTTCTGTCATGATCATGATGATGCTCTGGCTCTCTTATTGCCTCTTCCTGCAGCACATCTGAGTTTCTTTGGACTTTTCTACTTGACCTTACCATGAGCCATGCGGAAGCATTTTGCAGCTTGTGGAATTAATGATCTGTCAACCCTCCTGGACTGGCCAAGTATTGATGAGTTGCCCACAGTTGTGTAGGTGGACACAGCATGGCATAGATAGTCCCTCCTGTGCCATAAATTTTTTACAGTACCGTAACCAAGTTATTCCATGGTTATCTTATTCCTGTAAAGAATCACAGACTGTAAGCAAATTGAGGAAGATATGGTCTGTCTACATGAAGGAGATACTTGTATATATTCTCTGCTTATGAACTTTCCACGGACTGGTCTTGCTTTCTTACAAATCACAGAATCATACAATCATTTAGGATGGAAAGGACCACCTGAGATCAGCTTGTTTACCCCTTCTACTCAGCCAGGGTCACCTAGAGCAGCTTGCCAAGGACTGTGTCCAGTCATGTTTTGAGTATCTCCACAGACAGAGAAGCCACAACCTCTCTGGGCAATCTGTTCCAGAGTTTCACCACCCTTACAGTAAAAAAAGCTTTTCCTGTGTTCAGGTTGTATTTCATGTTTTTTAAGTGGCACCCATTCCCTCTTGGCTTGTCACTGGGCATCACCAAGAATAGGCTTCCTCATCTTCATTAGCTACAGTCAGGTATTTATGCACATTGCCTCCACCATTCCATTTATACTCCCTTTATGCACAAATGCCTCTATCTCTCATAATTCACAGTATACAAGCAGCACACTTCAGAAGAGGTACGAAGGAAGACACTGAGATTTTCCAATCTGCTTAGAGAGGGACAAATATATAAGCCCCATAAGCAATATCAGAAACATTGCCACCATTATACCCACTTAACCTAGCTACACACCACGTTTAAGAAGAGGTTCATTTGAGCTGAGGAGGTAGATTCCAGCACTGACAATGGTGATTCATCGCAGGAGACTGCTTGAAGTCCAAGATCTGGAGAGAAGATACCAGTGGTCTGGACAGGGTCAAGTCAAGGTAGTCACCATCTCAGCTCTACAAACTGTGTTCATTCTATTGTTGCACTGTTGCTCTTGTCATGATCATCCTCAGGTTTTTTTCCCCAGCTGTATACCAAATCCATAATTGATTCTGCTAGACCCTGGGCTTACTTCTCTGGGATCACAGTGGGCCAAGCTGCTTCACCACCTGCCATCCACAAATGGGTTTTCCTAAGCTTGAGATCCTTAAATCCACTGTGTCAGAGTAGACAGGCTTAACATGGACCTTGTATTTGTAACATATCCATCTGATGCTTTCCATGACAAAGACCCATTTTAATGTTTTGCTTACAAACATATCGTTTAGCACAGATCTCCCCTGAGCTGTACACTGCAGGTGATGTTCAGTTTCTCCTGAACAAATCTAACTCTGAAAGAACAACTACAAGGCCTGTTACCAAGAAAAAGTTTGTGTCTAATCCTTTGATCCATCTCGCAGCCCTATCAGATGTTTCTGTTGCCCCTTTCTCCTGCAGAGCTCATGCTCTGGCATGAACCAGGACCATAATTCATTCAGAAGCAAAAGACCTTAATTTCATTAGTGCTAAATCCCTGGTAGAAGCAAACCCAGTAGACAAAAGAGGAGCTGAGAATTGAGAAGCCGGAGATCAGCCTTCGTGGTGACTCACGGGACTCATGACAACACACCAGCGCACAATAAAATGTCACATCATGAAAACTCCTCATTGTCTGGCCATAAATCCTTCTCCCAGCTGGGCCGTCTCCCTGTCTTCTGCCCTGCTAAAGGCCACAGAGCTGTTCAGACTCACTTGTAGAGGTCTCTGAACAATGTGGATTTCAGGAAGGGAGCCAATAGGCTCCCAGGATGGGGCCTGGGAGGTCATCCTTTGGCTCCGGACAGGATCTGGATTGACATTTCTTTGGAGCTGGGGCTGAGAAGCAAAGTGTTAGCCAGCTGCTGAGGCAGAGCTGATGCCTGACTACATGATAGAAAAGTGAGGAGGAGGAGGAAAGTGTGGTCTGTAGTCACTGCCCCAATGATGTTCATCACTCTTTCTTATCTTCCACGACAAAGTGGAGTAGCTTCATCATCAGCAACAGGGAGCTCGCGGTGCTGGAGTATCCTGTTATTCTGTTGTTGGAACGCTCAGTGGGGACAAGCAGACTCACATCATTGCAGGCAAAGGAGATCATTAGCATTACTTACTGAGCTCGCTCTTTGGGTAGATGCTGTAGCCACCAACCAATTGCAGAAGGAAAGAAGGTCCCTCTCGCCTGCTCCAGCTGTGGTCTCTGCAAGGTCTGTTTTGGAGGGTGGGATCCCATGCTGATACAGGCAAAACACTGCCTATTTTGCAGATGCCACTGGGCCATTAAGAGTGGCTAGTGCTTAGGACTCGGGCCACTCTGGACATGCCTAGAAGCAGACATGTAGACAGCATATGATGGGAATTATCTCCTCTGACTTTGGGCCCTCTGTCTAAAGCACAGAAAGAGCAGCATCTCCTGAGGCTTAGTCATCCCACCTGATCTATATCCAATGGTCAAAAAGAGAGTGTAGACACCTGCTTTGGAATGGACACATGGCTTTTACACAACTAAAGGTAAAGGAAATGAATTCTCCCGTGTGAAGTAGTTCCAGAAAGTAAGCAGTCTACAAGATCAGCTATGAGTCAAGCAGACCATTGTGTTTCTGGATCATTGATGTGGGCAGTTAGAGATGAAAGTAGAATGTGAGCATTTCTTCTTATTTTAGATGTAGCTGTATCACATTTGTCTCCCCAGGCCAGCCAGTGCTGGAAAACTTCCATAAGCATGTTGGTTTCACAGGCTGTCGGCAGCAATTGCTGTGTCTGCATATGAGGTGTCTTGTGCTGACAGAGGACATGAAAGCAGGTAAACCCTGGGTCCAACGGACCTTGCATGTGGCCCAGGATAAGAATTCCGTAAGGGTCAACACATTTGTTGCCTCTGACTTCAATACAAGAAGGAACAGGTCCTTTTGTAGCCCATCTTAAGTCAAAACACAATGGACAATTTGGGAGTTGTTGTTCCATGCCAAAAAGAGGGCATTAGTCAGCAATGTGGTGAATAACACGGTCATCCTCCTCTTCAGAGCAAAGAGCAAGGCAAGTGGTGACAGAGACACTGTCACCTGCCAAGAGTCCCACACAAGAAGCAACCTCAGCTCTGCTCCCTGACTGGCGGAACAGTATTTTAGAACATTCACGGGTCTCTTTGGAATAACATAATCAGTTCAGGTGTTGTCTCCCTGGACACATAAAACACCTTCCTCCCTGCAAAGATGTGTGTTGAGACTGGACAGATGTCCCCAAGCTGTGCATTCATACTGGACAGATGGACAACTACCTCCAGCCACGCGGAGAAGTTGCTCTTGGCTTTGGCGGGCACCACTCCAAAGGGTGTGATAAATGACCAGCCAAGCTGTCAGCAAACCCGGTCTCTTTTTATCCTGGACACTGTCAGTGCATATGCCATGAGCAAAGGAAACTGCCTGCATACAAGGTATAACTTTGGTAACGATTGCTGCCACCAGGCACGTGCCGTTAACAAGTTTGCTTCTTCTGCCGTTGAAATCACCAGAAGATTTTTTGCTGACATTGTTGAAACCAATGGCAGGCCATGAAAGACAAGTTTTTCTTTTGGATTATTTGAGCCTGCACTTCCATTTTATGGAGAAGCAGTCCTAAAATAGTCCAGGGAACAACTAGAGAATGGGGAATTCCCATCTCACTCCAGATGTTTCCCACAATCAGCCATTGCTCTGGCTGACTAGTTCCATCCAGCTGCCCAGGAGCAGTGTGTTTGGATGAAAATTACATTGTCCATCTGAATGCTTGGTAGCCAAAAATTTTAGACCTGGAGCACTGAACAGTATGATGGGACAACCTTCCCATGGTGCAAGCTCCTGTCCTTGTCTCTACTAAGGTCAAATGTGATCTACCCAACTGTCTTAAGACAGGGGTCCTAGAAATACCCACAGATAGACCCAGAGTTTAAAGCTAAATAGAGCTACTTCTTTTTTACTCCATATAACAAACAAAACTGATTTCTTTTTAACAGCTTCCCACAGTGGAAAAGTCACCATAGTTTATGTTGAATGGATCATTCTTGAAACTGGTCATGGACATTTCAGTCAGATAGGTTTCCCAGGAGGGCTTTTTCACATCATTTAAATTTGGTGTGGGAAAACTTTTGATTTATATGACACAAGAATGAAATGTCTCATTTTGTGTCTGACCTTAATTATATTTTTGATATGAAGTAATGACTACATTGTGATTTTGGTCTCAAGTGACATTTTTCTTTCCTGTAGACATTACATTATCAAAGTGGGACCTCCAGACTTTAAGCTGCATTCTGAGCTGACTTTGCAGAAGAATTTTGTCTCTCATAATGCAAAAGGCATCTCTTCATTCCCTAAGCTGCATGATGCTCTGTGAGAATCAATGGCTGATCATGATATGGGAGGTATAGTTCAGCTAAGGAACAAGGCCAATAGAACATAGATAGTAGTGGGCAAAATGACATTACAATAAACGTGTCAAAATGAGAAAACACTGATTAACAAAGGACGTGACTTCTAGCAGAATATTGGAGAACTTGATAATGAACTCAAGATAAGGCATATGGATTTAGGAATTTCTTTAAGTGCCCTTTGGGTTAAAATTCCTGAAGCCAAACAGTCTGGCACATCTGGATCTTTTGGAATTACTAGGCTGCAGAAAATTTTGGAGTGTCAATGGTTTTGGCCCAGTTTGTAAGAAAAAGCCAATGTTGGTATTTTCACGGGGAGAGAGACAAAATTCTCCATTCTATCCTGCTCACATTAACGTTGCCATTCGAGAACGGGTGCAGGATCCCTCAGTTAAGGAAAGAGGGGGTTTGTAACCACTGGAGGTGGAGGGTTGGAGCATCTGTCGCCCACGGGTGCCCTTCCTCCACTCACTCCTTTTGTTATGCCTCTGTCTCAGAAAATAGACCACCTCACTCCAGCTCACAGCCAGCAGATCTTGTTATCCTTTTGTGATACAAACTGAAGAGCTCTCTCATTTCCCATTACTGTTGCCAAGCAGGTACTTACAGACAATGATAAATTACCCCTTAACCTTTTCTCCGTAACACTAGGCAGCATATGCCTCCCATCCTTAGAAGTGTGTCCTCCCCCTGCTCCTGCCATCCCCATCCCCAAACCTTCTGTTGTTCCTATGGCTCTTCCCTGAACTGTCTCCAATTAAACAGCATCCTTCTGGAGCAGAGACAAAGTAAAGCAAACAGAGGGGCACAGAGGTACCCAGACAAATGCAAAATGCCCTGTGTCCACCTGGGCGTTGCTGGGCTGATGCTTGCTCTGCTCTCTGTTGGCAGCAGATGCTCACCGAGTGTTCTTGCTCGTCATGATTGCAACGCGACTTGGTGTAAGACCCTGCACAATTCCTCTCCAAATCACACTAATTTGTCCTTTCCAAAAGAGCACTCCGACACCTAAAACACCTCCTCTCCTCGTGCTGCCTGCCTTCAAGGGAAGCATTCACCAGAATGACCCAAGGATCCTTATCACTACAGTGATTAAGCAGGACTGGGTTGGGAAAAGTTGATTCTACCTCATGGCAGGACAGCTGGTCTAGAAGATCCTCATTGGTCCTAATTCCTGAGATATTATGAGATTTCAACCCTCAGACACTATATAAATGGGAGGGAGCTCTCTAAAGAGATAGAGGTCTCCCCCTTGATTCTGGAGGTTGCAGAAAGCTCGACAGGTTTAAGCCCTGCCCAATATAGCGTGGAGTTACTTGTAACAGCCTGCTCTGGTAGCGTGTCCTCTGTCTTTTCTCTAGTCCAGACAACACCGAAATGAGCCCTACACAATCCTTCCAGCTGTTCTTCTGACATACCTGCTACTTGCCTACCACTACCAGGAACAGGCAAGCAACATCCACTGGTACCTCATCAATCATCTCCAAATGACACGCGGTAACGTGTAGGAAGCTTAAATCAGCGGCTGCCAGAGAGCAGTGTGCTGTTGGGGTAGATGAGGCTGTTTTACTTTTCTATTACATCTGACAGCTGGACCGGTGCCAGGACAGCATGGTTTCATGACGTGTCTCTAAATTACAGTTGGACTGTGACATACTCCATCAGTGTTAATTCTATCCACAAGACATTCAGAGTGAGGAGAAAGGTCTCTTTCAGTCTCCGAGCATATTGAACTGAGTGCACAGGACCCTTGGTGGGAATGAAAAAAAGTGCTGGCATTTATGAAAGGGAAAGAGACTGCATTGTATTTGGTGGCTGGGAGAAGAAGAAAAGGCTGCTTGTCAAATTCAATGAGCGGTTTCATATGTAGGGAACTGTTTATGGCCCTTTCTAATTGCTGTAATATTCCTGCTGCAGCCACAACTCTTTTTCTAGCTGCTTCACTTGCTCTGACAAATCAGCTGCCAGGAGAAGAAAAAACAGTAAAGTAAATAATTTAAACGATGAAAGGAAGGGTGACCAATCCTGCTGATTTCTCAATCTCTGCTCTCTGCTTGCAGGAAGGTGTCCAAAAGACACGCAAGGACTAGCCATGCCCTCTCAAGTATTGGCCTATTGACCTCTAGCTGTGGCCACTCTGCTACACACACCTTGAGGGAAAGGCTGCCTCCTTTCCATACAATGCGTCTCATAAATTGTGCTTTCTCATCCATAGGAGCTGGCAGCAAATGTCCTCTTGAGTCCAGCTCGTTATTGAAGCATGAGGGGCAGGTTGCCCTTGGTTAAACTTCAGAGCAGGAAACAGACTTTGGAGCATAGAGTTCAGCACCACCTTGAAAACCCTGTGAAACCTCAGATGTGAGGTTCTGGTCCAACGCCTTTCTTGCAGAATAGGTTTCTCTGGGAATCATGTTTGTTTATTGGTTAGCAAAGGACCCACGGACCTCACCTGCAGTCAGACCGCGAGCTCTTCCAGCTGCGCGCTTTCCCTGCTGTGCTCTCGCTATGACACAAGCCCCTGTGGTTCCAGGGGGGGGAAAAACCCTATTCATTGCCAAATCCCTTTCATAATCTATAAACGCTCACAAAATAGTTTCTGAAATGGCTAGGGACTCACTCTAGGTGTCCAAGGCTAGATTTTGTCCATTTGGAAATGAAAATTTGACAAAGATGTAGTTAGTTAATGGGACTCATTTTGTTGGACTGGTAGCATCTGAGGCACAGATGGACATCTACGACAAATATATATGGATAGGGGTGACCGATGTGCATGAACCCTTGCTTGAGACAGCAGGCAGCCCCGGTCGCTCAGTCTCTGGTGAACCAGCAGATCACTGCTGCAAGCAGCGGGGCAGTGGTCCTCCAGCATCAGTTTGGCAGTTACAACAGGTTACAACACCACAAAGTACTATTTCCACTCCCTGGTTGGATGGTTGGAAGCTAAAAAAAACCTCTTTCCTTGAGTATATTTTACTTCCTCCCAACATCTGCAGATTGTTGGATGCCCAAGTATATCACCACTTTATCCTAAGGAGGAAAACTCCTCAGCTCTTGAACCTTTGAAGAGAAATTGCAAGCCCCTTTCTTGTTATACAAAAATGCACAAAAGGTTTGTTATATTGGCGGTTTGATGGAGAAGAGCTCTCAGGAAGCACACACAGTGCTCTCATAGTACTGAGCAGACTGACTGAAGTGCCTAGGTGGTAGTACAAATGCCTTTGAACTTGCCCAGTTGCTAATGAGACACACTTAGCCTATTGTGCTTAACTAGGGTATTGTCTTCAAATTGTTATTAGTGGTCTTTTGTCACAGGCAGGAAAGATAACCTGTCTTTCCTGCAGCAAAACAACCGAGTGTTGACACAACCTGATGTCTCTATAGTATGAATCATGAGGGTTTGGCTGGACATATCCTTGCAACACAGAATGGTAGGAGGGGTAATTTCAAAATAATGTAAACATCCATTGAATTCTTACAAAGGTCACTCACTTCTTTCCCCTCCTTCCCTTTCTGATGCCAAGGAGAGCAAGGTTAAGAAGTGGCTAAGCCCTTTGGGACATCCCACCTGCAGATGTGAGGAAGCAGCTGTCTCACTCTTTAAAGGCTCTGAGGTGCTCAGTTCCCTATGGTTTTTCTGAGGATCTGATTTTTACATTGCATCTGCATTGCTCAGTGAGTGAATGCTCTGCTTCTTGGTCCTTTGATGGTCCACATGGTACATACATTAGTCCATTCTCAATTCCCTTCAGGAGTGAGAAAAAACTCTAGAACTAAATCTGAGCACTGTTTTGGGGATATTTAACCCCAGGGAGAACATCCTACAAGCAACAGGTCTTGGTCCAGACCTCCAGTCCTCATAATTATCCCATCAAGGTTTGGATGCCCTGAACTCCCTTTACCTGCATGCTTTCACACCACAAGGCAGGCAACACTTACCTTCAGAATCATGCAATAACGGTGGCTACAACACAGGTATTGCTTTATTTTAGGTCTTTTGATCTGAAAACATGCACATTCAAAAATAATAATTACATGCCAGCTGGAGAGGCCTAGAGGAGAGGAACCACTCCAGAGGGTTAGCCTCAGCAGCATGGGCATGAGCTGCTGTGCTCCAGGTGGTTGGAAGGACAGAGATTGCTCCCTGGTCGGAGGATTTCAACACGGCTTGTGTATCTGTAGACTCTCTGGAGCAGCTTTCCAGAGATACCTAAGAGTCTGAAGAGAGATACCTGTAGAGATTCTCTAAACTAGGCATTTTTGCAGATCCCACTAGGCATCTCTGCATCTTTAGGCACCTGAGTGCCTTTAGAAATTTGTGTTTCAGCTTCACCCATGGAAAAGGAGTTCTAGCACCTCCAGACTGCACAGAGCTGCAGGGATGATACATATGAGCTGCTCGTATATGTAAGTCACTCAACTGTTAGGAGTTTCTTGCAACTTGTTCAGGTTGGAGACAAAAGCTGTGCGCTTAGAGCAGTTTAACTGCTTTAATCTTTGTCCTTTCCCTTGAGCTGTCAACTGAGAAGTCACCTGGGTTCCTCCTGCAAGTTACCCTGGGACATTAGAGACTGCTGGATGAAGTCTTCTCATCCATGCTTGGATGGAAGGAGAGACTAGAGGCTATGGCCTCCCAGTTACAAGACCCCTGCACCAGTGGTCCCTTCTGCCCACGTATATGAGGGTCTAACTTGAGTTACAGGCCACCCAGAAAACTGGGTTGGTCTGGTTCCCTTTCAGTGAAAAGGTCCTAATGAAGGAGGAGAGCAGCCCTTCTCCCCACTCTTCATGCAGCGGCTTGTGAAATTGATTAGCAAACACACACTGAGAAGAAAATAGGAAGATTAAGAAATGGAATCACCATTTCATAATAGGATGGTTGGCTTGATGAGGGGGAAAAGAAAAATTAAAAATTATAAAGTCCCTCAGCAGCATGCTGCATCCAGTGGAATATCAGAAGAGGGCTAAAAAACAAAGAGAAAGACTGAGATTTAATAACCTTGTCTCTAATGTGCAAAGAGGCAAGGACATGTATGTTACAACTTTCTCTGCAATTCCCAGCTCTTAGATGAGATCTGACAGGACAACACAGGAGAAGAGATGTCTCCATGCCCTGAAGCTGGGGGATAGATGTCCTCCTCTCCAGGTCAGATGAGTTGTTATGATTGAGTTCCTGCCTGTACCGGGTGTTTACAATATTTTCAGGAATCTGAACTCCTCTTCAGCCTTGTGGGGAGTAGGGTTCATCTCCCCCAACCCGAGACATGCAGATTGCAAATGCCACCAGCCGAGACGATCGCTTTCGGCTCACCTGGCAGTCAGCAGCGAGAAACCTACACTGCCAGCGGGTGGTCTGTTTCGGCTAATTTTGGTGGGGTGAATCATGCCATAGAAGTGCCATCGACTATAAAGAGAGCTGAGGATGAATATTGCTAATGGAGACGTCTCTGTGAGTACTATGCTGCGTAAGGTCAAGAGAGAGGCAATCAACGTGAAGCACCTATTCTCCAAACGACGGCTTCTTATTTCCGTATGGATAGAAATAACCCCTGGCATCTAAGGGAGGTGATCTTACATGCTACAGCCGCCTCTCTCCCTCTGGCAGCACCGTGGAGCAGGTGACATGAATTGCTCCTTACAGTCACGACTCTGTCAGGCACCGGAGCAGGACGAGGATCTGGATCACTCCAGAGCATCTGCTCGGTGTAGGGGTTTCCTTACGGGGTGCAGCTCCTTTGTGGCTGTCCTGATGCAGCAGAGTTTTAAGAGTGACGCAGATAAATCACTGCTGTGTGTCTGCTACTCCCACTCATGGGAGTGTTCCTCTTGGGAGGTCCCTAGCACCTCAGGACCAGCAAAGGCAAACCCCAAGGTGTCTGGGGTCTCTGCTGGAGGGACAGAAAGAGATGACCTAAGGATTCTGTTGTCTCTTTGATGCAGATACTGGTCCGGACTTGAATGCCACCCTCCCTCCCTTCAACTATGCAAGTAGGGTGTGTGTCAAAAGAAAAAAACAGATTAAAAAAAAAAAAAAAAAACAACAACAACAGATGCAAGGAAGTTAATGCTTCCCAAAAATACCACTCTGCTGGAGAATGAAGGGAAGAATTGTTTAGGTCCTCGCAGTCCAAGGCAGTGGATGGAGTGTGGCACAAACAATCCTTTTAATACCAGACATGACCTGGCCTGCTCACCCCTCTCTCCCAGTGCAGGGCTTGACATTTCAGGCCAGCAATGTGACATGCTGCATGAGATCACTCTGCGTTTGACCCAGAGTGCTTGGTTAGAGAAATACTCACCCATCTATTCCCAGCAACACTGCAGTGTTCATTTTGTAAGGCATCAATTGCAGCAAATTAGCTGTCAGTCACAGAGGGAAATACTGCTGCTAATGAAAACTTTCCATTTAGCAGCGCAAAACTCTTCATTAATATTATCACTAACATTACTTTTTATTATTTTTAATTTATCCCTGTGAGGCATTGGGGTCAGGATCAGGGTTCAGTTGTTATTTGACTTTCCAAAACACAGTGGTGAGTAACGCCCCCCGCCTGGTCAAGCTTACAGCCTTGATCTGCTTTGCTGGAAGTTTCAAAGGGAGTACAATCAGATCAAGAAGATGAGCATTGACTTCCTTTTCCCTTTCTCCTTACTCTTTGTGGCAATCCTTTTTTAGCCATGTGCTTGCATCCACAGTGAGAGGTGGGAAGTGCTCTGGCTATAAACCAGCTACCTCTGCTGTGGCCAACTCCAACCACAAGCTGGCCATGGGCAGTTGCCGAGAGTAGGGATAAAACTCCAGAGAACTGAGTTATTGGGTTTGTCGTTTGCAGTAATTACACCATTGGCCAACCAGAGCCATCAGGGCTGAGACACTGAAGGGTTCCAGCAACTCCAACAGAGTTGGGAGCCCTTGTGTTAACCCCCAACACCTGATGCAATGTTCAGTCTTTGCCCACTGGGTTCCTCCTACTTTTAGCCTTTCTCAGAGGTGAACTATTCACAGCACACATGGCTGGTCAATGTGGATGAGAGTCTGTTGAGTGATAACTAGCTTATCCCGAGGGGTGGGTACTAAAACGTTGTCTTATACCACACATCTGTGTTTTCCCAGCTCAAGGAGATGAAATCTTCTAGTTGAATCTAGAAAGAGAGAGGCATTGTAATTTTAAGGAAAAAAAAATCAAGACCACAACAGATTAAGAAAAGGAAACCCTAGTTACATGTCAGGGTGTCACTGGTGGTCAGACACAAATCGTAATTTCAATAAGCAAAGGACAAAACTAAAAACACAGCAAAAACCTTTCCAAGTGAATTTGGTGTACACTGCATTAATTCTGCATATTGATACAGGCAGGGAAGCTGTAAACAATCTTTACACCCTCACACCATTACCAGCCAATGATGATGGCCCACAGTAGCCCAAAATCAAACAAAGCCTCCCAGTGCTGAGGTCTGCAGTGGCTGAAGGGCATCATCGTGTTTGGTGGGGTGGAAAGAGGAATCAGAACTGGTGGTTGATACATTTCAGCAATGGTTTAACTCAGTAGAGTGAGGTTGAGGAAGATGTTCTGATGATGCATTCTTCACCCTAAGGATGACGTAGTTATTAAGAGCCCAGTTGAAAAAAACTCCCTTGAAGGTTCACCTATCCTGCAGTGGAATATCTTGTGAAAGAGGATGGGATACCATAAAGCAGTGGAAAAAAGATGGAATTTCTGTCCTGGGGGAAGTTCTGATGTTTCCTGATTGCTCCTGCTCTGAGTCAGGATGCAAACCTGAAGTATTAAAAAAAAAAAAAAAAACCAAAAAACAACCCTCTTAATTACTCTTTTTTAACCTAGAAATTACAGTGTTTCACCTCAGCCTCTCCAGTGAAGTGAAAAGAGCTGACATGCCAGAATTGAAGCTCTGTGTTTGTTTGTTGAAATTATCCCAAATGTCACTTCTTTTGTATGCCTGTCATGGTTTCAGGACGGAGTTTCTCGGCCAGAGATCGTTTTAGTCTACCTGTGGTTAAGTTCATGTTACCTATAATGTAACAGTGGCCCAGATTGCATGTGTATGTGTGTCTGCATGCATGAGTGCAGGGAACCTGGGCTTCGCTCTGATCCCAGGTATATTTTACATGTATGTACTTTTTGCCATAGGTTTTCAGATTTGGGTCAGATCAATGCCAGGGCTTCCTCTGATTGCATCCCAGGCAAAGTCCTGTTGAAACAAAGGGGAATTTTGCAAGCTAAAATTCCTTTACGAAAAATGGGTCGATTTGACTTCATTTCCTTTCCAGCTGTCCTGTCTGGCACCAGAGTGCTGCCAACTCTGGCTGACGGCAAAACATCAGCCTCAAACATCTGAAACATTGATAGTTACTAAGAATTTGAGTCATTTTGTGTCCTTTTATAAAGGGGATGTTACTACAGACACAGAAAGAAGGTGGAAGATAGGGTGACTGAAATGCCCTTTGGAGAGTAAATGAGGTATATTGACTTGTCCCTGTCTCTGACCACTCGTTGGACTACTAATGATCTTTCTTCCTGCAGGGGATTTACATACTAAAATGAATTGCTGGCAGTTCTCTCATTCGCCACACTTATTTGTTAATTTAGACTGAGCTATAAATATTTTCCTCCTTTTTTATTCTGTCTGAAGAACTTCCAGCTCTCTGATTTTAGATGTGGCTGTTTATTCGTAACGGCACAGTACAACCAAGGCGCTCTCAGCTCACCAAGTCCAGTCCCTGGTTGGCCCAGGTGTCCTCAGGAGCTGCTCAGTTATCTCCTTCTCCCCACCCCAGCCACCCATGATCTTGGCTGTATACCACACTCTTTGTCTTTCTATTGCACCAACGTTCTCCAGAGTGGAGGTGCAGCCTTGCTCCATCTTGGTGTCTGCTGCCCTATTCAAAATCTTCTATCTCCAGCCATTCACTTGGCCTTAGCTACTCTAGAGAGCACGGACACAACTATCAGTCAATCCTGAGTGCATCTGTGGAAGTTCTGCAAGTCCTTTTTGGCATCACCAGATGTTTCTGAGATGCCCAGGAACTGATTTTAGTGAAAAAGACAGAAAGAGGAATGTGTTTGTCTGAACTGTGATGGGTGAGACCAAGACGTAAGGTTGGCAGAGGAACTCCCAAGTTTCTTCACTCCCAAGCATGACACCCCTCATGGTGGGAGGACTCTCCTGCCCAGCCTTATGGTGGAAAAGGTGACATGGTTTTGGGTGGCCATTTTGCATCTCTTGGGGATGCTGGGCCTTGCAAGGAATCACTTCTCTGAATAAAGTGAAAAAACACAGCTTCTCCCTTTCTTGTGACTGCACACACCAGGCACAGCTTGTCAGGACATCAGATCAGGCTGTCCAGCCACATCTGGCCTGTGAACCTAGAAGGGATGAGAAAAGACCATGCCATTTCATTGCTGACACGGGGTGCTGGCTGTGACGAGCAGGACCCTGTCGCGGTAACCCACACTTGATGCGGAAGACCCAGGATCTGTGTCAGTGCATGGTTGTCCTTCCAGATCCATGTTGCCCTTCCCTTTCTGCTGAGGAGCCCAAGGGTGACACGTTGCCGGCAGAGAACAGTACAGCTTCCCTTCCCTCCAGAGAGTCCAGGACCCCACTCTGCATGATGCATAGCAGAGACAAGCTTCGGTGCTTGGACAGGGCTTTGTGGCTAAAATCTCGGTTGAGTATTCAGTAGATGTTTGTGTTGCGGGGTGGGACTGCAGTCTTAGTCTTAGATCGCTGAAGCAAGGCCTGGAGATGTTTGGAAACCACCACGGGACAGGAGGCACCAGACTATAGCTCACTGCTGAAGGCTGGTGACTCTGGAGCCTGGCGCTGCAAGGACAGGAGCTCAGTGCACGCCGATGCTCAGCACCACCAGGATCTGTCCCTGGGCTTGCCACAGCATCACCCGAGCGCTGGGTCCCACTCGCTCAAGGGGCTCGCCGACGTACAATTTTGGGAAGGATGGAGGGAAAGCCAACAGTTGGAGGACCACACGAGCATGTTCTGGCAAATGTCTCTGCCTTAGCGCAGAGGTGACGGCTGCTGCCGCGGAGCCGGTGCGAAGCAGCCTGTGTGCCCGAAGAGGCTCTAGGAGTTTGCAGGGAGGAGAAGGGAAGAGGGTAATGAAAGCAGCGTTCGGTGAGGCAGCACATGTGCGAGTTTCAAATGTCTCCTTCTGCCTGCAGGGCTGGTGTGCTGCTCGTTGAACCAGGCTGCTAATTTCCAAATTGATACTTACTCTAATCCCAGCCCTGAAGGCGCCATTATGGTGCATTCAGTAATGGGCTATTATTTGGGCTTGTTGCAGGGGGGCAGGAGAAGGAAAGGAGGAGGGAGGGGTTTTTGGAAAAGCACGCTCGTGTTGGAACAAATCGGCATCCTGATGCTCTTTCCCCAATTTGCAAAGAGATTAGACTGCTTTAGAGCTATTCTCTCTCCTTTGGTTTGTCTACAGCTTTGTTTGGGGGGGGGAATTTTATGGAATTTTACTGCCTCATATAACACTTATCCACAGCAATCAATATTGATTTTAACATAACATTTTGTTTTAAGAGTCCTTTTGTTGTTTTGCATTCACTCTGCATGTTAATAAGGTTTATAAAATCCATGATATTTTCTCATTTCATGAAATCTTATTGGGATAATTACCTTGCAGTCTTGACAGATAGTTGTGCCTGAATTATATAAAGAACGCTACTGTTATCAGCTTTTCTTCTGTCTCTTGAAGAATGCTTTCCTACTTTGACATGCATTGGGTGTATGAATACAGAGTAAATACTGAGAAATATTTACTGTATCCAGTGTAACCTTAGTTACTTTTTTGCCTCATGGAAAAGAAACTCCCAAATGCCACCCAATGCTTCCGGGTAGAGTGACCTTTACTGTAAATAGGAAATCAAACAAATGAGAAAGAATAATGACTAAGCCTTCAGGACAGAGCATGCACTACATGTCTGTCTTTTCTACCCGTCTACACCCAACAAGAGTGCAGAAACGACTGACCAGGTCTGCAGATGCCAAGGGAAGAATGTCTCTGGGAAAACCCTTCCCAATGAAAGCACTTTCACGAAATTATGTCTAGGAGTTTTGATCCTTCCGCTTTCAGGACATGCCTGCTAGACAGAGCATTTTGATCCTGTCTTGCCATGCTCATGCACCAGTTTGGCTACAGCTACAGTGATGTCTATTGTCAATTTTGGTATCGCTTACATCAGCCAAAGTCATCTGAGGTGCCCCACTCCTGCATCGTGCTACCTTTTTTCCTGGTTGTGATATCAAGATGTTTCCAGGCTCCTTTTCGGTGCCTTCCAGGAGTTGGACATGAAATCTCCAGGCCAGATGGAGGCTTGTTGAAGCAAGAAACTGGGGTCCTGAGGTGCTTGCATTTGAGACCTGCATACAGAGATACTTTTCAAACCCATGGTAGGAAAAGGAAAGGTGTGCATGGGGAGTAGAGGTGAGACCATCACAGGAGTTGGACAGTTGCAAGATGAGATGGAAAACAAAGAGGAGGACTGTGTCTGACAGCCTTAAGGCTGACCCTAATTAACACTGTAGAAAGATGGCGCACCAAGTTTACTGCACACTGTGACATGATGCATTAGTCAACCTCGTAATTATTTTTTGTTTCTCTCCTTTCTGGGGGTTGATGCTTCCAGACAGTCATCTCCTTATGAATCAGACTGCCAAAGTTATTGCTTGTGGGAATGTCTCCTGCGAATGTAGCACACAGTAAAGATTAGTGCTTCCTTTTCATCTTCTTGAGACCTTGCATCCCCTACAAGTTATCCCTGTTTTCTGTCACAGAGTACATTGAATGTACAGACTGCCTTGATTTCTGAACTGAGACACAGTGAGGTAGAAACCTAATAGATAAAACTGTCCTGGTTTTGGATAATCCCCAGCAAACAGTACTTCTCTTAATCCCTCACAGGATGCTTTATTGTATATCTGTGCTTTAGTTGGCTGTTCCCAGGCATTTGCTTCTCAGTTATTAAACACAGATCACTGTTAAGTGTTAGGCAACAAAACAGCCAATGTGAGACCAGGACTGAGTAACACACAGCCCAAGGATTTTCAGATGTTACAAGGAAGAGCTGAGCACTTCTCTGGGACTAGTCTTTGGAGGCCTGGGCTCCCCTTGCCAAGGCTCTGGTTTGCCCCAGCAATGCTGGGTGCTACCAGCTGCGATCAGAATAAAGCGAACTGGATGTAAGTGCTGCATGTGTTTGTACTGGGTTCGCATGGCAAGGTTTTGGTATTGGGGGGGGTACAGGGGTGGCTTCTGTCAGAAGCTGCTGGAAGCTTCCCCCGTGTCCGAGAGCCAACGTCAGCCGGCTCCAAGACGGACCCGCCGCTGGCCAAGGCTGAGCCCATGAGCAACAGTGGTAGCACCTCTGGGAGAACAGATTTAAGAAGGGGAAAAAAACCAACTGCACAACTGCAGCCAGAGAGAGGAGTGAGAATACATAAAACAGCCCTGCAGCCCCCCAGGTCAGTGCAGAAGGAGGAGGAGATGCTCCAGGCGCCGGAGCAGAGATTCCCCTG
>JAVJGG010000054.1:46097021-46142702 GCA_035590195.1 Aviceda cuculoides
TGAGGCAGGCTGTCCCCCTGCAGCCCAGGGAGGTCCACGGGGGAGCAGATCTCCACCTGCAGCCCAGGAGAACCCCACACCAGAGCAGGGGGATGCCCAAAGGAGGCTGGGACCCTGTGGGAAGCCCACACTGGAGCAGGGTCCTGGCAGGACCTGTGGCCCCAAGGGGGACCCACGCTGGAGCAGTGTGCTCCTGAAGGACTGCAGGCTGGGGAAGGAATCCATGCTGGAGAAGTTCATGGAGAACTGTCTCTTGTGGGAGGGACCCCATGCTGGAGCAGAGGAAGAGTGTGAGGAGTCCTCCCCCTGAGGATGAAGGATCGGCAGAGACAACGTGTGGTGAACTGACCCCAACCCCCATTCCCCATCCCTCTGCACCAGTGTGGGGGAGGAGGTGGAGAAAATGGAGAGTGAAGCTGTGCCTGGGAAGAAGGGAGGGGTGGGGGGAACGTGTTTTAAGATTTAGGTTTTATTTCTCATTAACCTACTCCAACTTCTGATTGGCAATAAATTCAATTAATTTCCCCAAGTCGAGTCTGTTTTTCCCGTGACAATAATTGGTGAGTGATCTCTCCCTGTCCTTATCTTGACCCATGAGTCTTTCGTTATATTTTCTCTCTCCTGTCCAGCAGAGGAGGGGAGTGATAGAGCAGCTTTGGTGGGCACCTGGCCTCCAGCCAGGGTCAACCCACCACAGTGTTACATGAACTTTGCAAGAGACTTGCTCTGGAAAAACCTCAGGAAAGAGGCAAGAAGAAGAAAGGCTGTGTGGATTTGTCTTCTTTTAAAGAAAATATCTGTCCTGGCAGACTTTGATGTCTGAGCTGCAGAGGACTTACAGGCAGGCAGAGGCATGGCCATGATGAATCAAACAAAACAGCAATGCAACTCCTTCCATGGGACAGTCACTAGATCATGAGTTCAAAGTTTCTCACCTCTGTCAAGACTGTGCATTTACTATCAGGGAAACAGCAATATCCAAAAGGGAATAAACACTGAATTGTTCCAGGTGGGCACACAAAAAAGGAGAACAAGTATGACCTACCCCAGATACTACAAAGAGACATGGATCTTGCTGTCCTGTCTCAGGTCTCACACAGGCAGCAGACACAAGGAATTGAGTGTAGACACAAGACACCAAACACACAACAGATGGTCTAGGGAGAGGGAAAGAACAACTCGAGGTGTCTCTAAGCATCCCAGGTAACATTAACCAGCTGAGAGTCCAACATCCAGTCTAACCTGGCGTCTGGGCTCCCTTTGGAGTCAATGAGGACTGACTGGCATCTCCAGCAGGCAGTTTGCCTCACCTCTCTGGGCTTGCAACATTAGCACATAAAAGGGACCAAACCCATTCTCTGGCCCTTTGGAAAATGGCATGACATGGATCAGGACCACCTGGTCAGAATCTGCTCCCTTCTCTCCCTCCCTCAAAAAAGTGTGGCTGTGTCCATTTTGCCTTCTAGGAAGAGCCCCTGGCCTGTGGTGGCCCTGTTTGGTTTGCTAGGTAGGACTGGCTCACCTCCTGCAGACCCTAGGAAGCTTGGACTAGAGTCCCGCATTTCATGAATGAGCAGTAGATGTACCAAATCCTATCTTTCTCTCACTAAATGGGTCAGTTTGGATATTTAACATAACAATGCTATGGCTGGAAGGTAAAATACCCTGTTTCGATATTGACTTTCAGCTTTCCTAGCTATAGCAGGATCCCAGCACATTAGGGATTCCCTCTGTCTCACCTCATATCATGTGAAACTCCTTTAAAAAAAAGACTCAATACGCTTTTAATTTGTTTTGCAGGTTTGGGGGGATTGGCTGGACATTTGTGATCCCTGATTCATGACCCCTGGGACTGTGGGGGACAGACTCCAAAGGTGGCCTTTTCCATCCATGTGTCCCAGCACTTTTAGGTGAAACATTGCAGAGCACTCCTTGTTATGCCCAGCCAGACGGAAAGAGACATAGGACACAGCAAAGCTCTTGCAAGTACTTTAGGCACCAAGCGATTTCTGAACACCTGGTCTTTTATTCACGGTGGACTGCAACCAAGACTAGAAATAACTCAAAGCTGCACAGCCGAGTGGAGGATTGTGTCCACCAGAGCCCATCACCACTCTATTCTACAAAGCCAGGGCTGAGAAGCTTAGCACTTCTTGTGCAAACGGCTTGACATGTCTGAGTGACTGGGAGCCCCAGACCCAGCCAACGTGCAACCCCACATTACCGTTGGATTTGTTACCTTTCCTCACAGCTGGGAACTCTGGAGAGGAGTTTCTTTTAGCTGCATTTAAACAGGCGCAGATGGCAAAGCCAGCTGCTTGTTCTTTTGTTCTCCTTGGCACCGCCGCAGCGGCTCTCGGTCAATTAACAGTTATTGCTCTGTGGCTGCTGGTTTCCTCAGGTTGGCAGCCCCCCCCCACCCCCCCTGCCATGTAACAGCCATGCCTCAGTTAGAGTGTAGCACCAGAGGCCAGACAAGAGCTGGTTCTTGGATGGTAAATCCTGTAAAACACTCCGGGCTCTGGTGGCAGCAGGTGGCTTCCATTGTTGATGTTTTCCAAGCCACAGTGATGCTGTAACTGGATGGTTCAAGTGATAATGGTTCACCAAGTTCCCTTAACATGGAGAAGTACAACAAGCCAGAGGATCATGCTGCCCTGATCCTACAGTCCCAGGTCAGAGGGATCTCAACAAGCTAGAGAAATGGGCCAACAGGAACCTCGTGAAGTTCAACATGGAGAAGTGCAAAGTCCTGCCCCTGGGGAGGAACAACTCCAGGCACCAGTATGTGCTGGGGGCCACCCAGCTGGAAAACAGCTTGGCAGGAAAGGCCCTGGGGGTCCTGGTGGACACAAAGTTGACCAGCAACATGCCCTTGCTGCAAAGAAGGCCAATGGTATCATGGGTTGCGTTGCCAGCAGGTCGAGGGATGTGATCCTTCCCCTCTTCTCAGTGCAGGTGAGGTCACACATGGAGTACTGGGTCGAGTTCTGGGCTGCCCAGTACAAGAGAGACATGGACATACTGGAGAGAGTTTAATGAAGGGCCATAAGGATGGTGAAGGGACTGGAGTGTCTCTCCTGTGAGGAGGGGCTGAGAGAGCTGGGGCTGTTCAGCCTGGAGAAGAGAAGGCTCAGGGGGTCTTATTAATGCATATAAATACCTGAAGGGAGGATGCAAAGAGGATGGAGCTGGGCTCTTTCCAGTGGTGCCCAGTGACAGGACCAGAGGCAATGGTCACAAACTGAAACACAAGAGATTCCCTTTGAACATCAGGAAACACTTTTTTACTGTGAGGGTGACCAAGCACCGGCACAGGTTGCCCAGGGAGGTTGTGGAGTCTCCATCCTTGGAGATCTTCAAAAGCCATCTAGACACTTTCTTGGGTAACCGGCTTGAGGTGGCCCTGCTTGAGCAGAAGGTTGGACCAGATGACCTCCAGAGGTCCCTTCCAGTCTCAACCATTCTGTGATTCTGTGAAGCCATAGTAACCACCTTGTATATCCGAGACTAAGTTCCGTATCCTAAAAAAGGAGCAAAACAACATTACCAAGTGCAGACTCACTGGTGATCCCGGGAAGTTCTGCCTCATCTCTTGCAGTAACACGTTGTTCTTTGAGAAATTACCTTTATTTTGGTGACTCTGTAGAGGCAGGCTTTAAGGAGGGTCAGGAGAGAGAAGGATGGTGGAGGGGCACTCACATGGCATTATAAGACAGTGTTGAGAACCTTCAATCTCAAATACACAGTGAATGGTTCAGTGTGTTTCAGGGATCCAAGGGCTCAGGCCCATGGCAACAAGCACCATAATATTTGCCAAATGCTACCACGCTGATGACAGTTGTCACAGAGGAGAGGAGGGCTACTGACTTGTTAAATTGACTTCTCAGGTTGTGATACGATCTGATACCACAGTGGTCCTTAGAGAAGGTAAGAGGGATTAGACCTTCCTCCAGGAAAACAGTGCAGGAGTCTCATGATGCATACATTCCATTACCCCCTCTTTTTAGTCTGATTTTCTTTCCTTCGTCACAGCCAAGAACCAATTCAATTTTTTTTCTTGAAAATGCAATCCATTTTGCATGGTTTTTTTGCTGGAATTTGTTTGTGACTGTCTTGTGGGAAAAAGCCGGGAGGGGAAAGCAACTCAACTTGATGAACAAGGCTCAGATGGTAGATAAAGAAAGCAAACTTTGCTGGTAACCGGTGGCAAGCCCTAGCATGCTGGAAGGTCCTTAGCTCAGCGAAATGTTGCTGTGGCATGGAGGCACCTCCTGAACTCTGCAGAAAAGTCACCAAGCAAAGGTCAGACAACTCCAAAACATCCTCCAGTAAATGTCATTGCATTCCTGCATGATGGCATTTTAATGAGCACCAACTGTTTGCTTTTTGTCAAGATTTCCAAATAAGTGAGGACAACATGACACTGGAAGGAAAAGAATCATATTTAGGCCATTTCATAGTGTCTATAAATCTTCCTCCCTCCAAAAGTTAATAACTGCAATCAGGAGGAAAAGTTAAGCTCTGATTGCTGTCAGAAAAGTGTGCTGTAAACTTCTAGAGAATTTAAGGAGGTCTGTCAGTCACCACTAACAGGCACTGTGCTAGGGAAAGGGTTAACAGAAAGCCACAGACACTGATTTTAATGTCACATCAATTTGCTTTTCCTTGTGCTCTGGAGCTCTTTCCACAATCACACAGATGCTGGACTGGAAACCTTCTTGTTGAAGGCTGCCTGTCAGCAGACAGACAAGGGGAGCCCTCTGGAAGAGTCAACAGTGGGTTGAGGGCCAAGGCAGTAGTCTCCTTGGTTTAAATGAGCCACCAAGCTGGCTGACCTTTGGGGATGTTGTCTTGTCCATAACCTGAAAGTCACCACCCACTCCCAACCTGCCCAGAGCTGTGAAACGACCTGCACTCATAAAGCCAGAAACTTCTCCTCATTCCTGGCTTTTGACACCCTGACGATAGAGTTTACCATTCTAGCTACTTCCCATAGCATTGCTGCAAGCAATATTCCAGTGTTGTTGCGTAGGACAATGGCTTTGCGCCCTTGGTGTGCTTCGTCATCTGCCGCCGAGGCAGTAGAAGGGTCAAAGTGTTACGTATCCCTTGGCAATGCCGGCCCAACGCTGGTTGCAGTGTGCCTGTTGGGAAGACATGGCTCATTAAGATCCGTATTATATTTGTGGCATCAGAAGAGGGGGAGAGCCTGTGTGGACCTGCTGATGCATGTTGTGCCCAGGGATGGATCGGGTTTACATGCTCTTTTTGCAATGCTCCTTGTCACTGCTCTTCTGTATCTCACACAGCTTTCTTGAGGACATCTTGAGAGCAACACCAGGTATGGCTGCCTCTTTACCTGAAAGGGAAAGAGTCAGCGTTTGACTGTTCATGGTTGGAACAGAGAGCCCAGGAAATCCTTGAAAATCTTGGATGCCTGTCACTGCTACCAGGAAAAAGAGTGAGGACAGCAGCTGATGCTACTGGAAGAAGTCACTTTCTGTTCCCAGCAGTAGCTACCATCTCACATACACACGCAGTCCATCCCCAGTGGAGTCCAGCTTCACAGACTCTGAGGCAATGGTCAACAAGGTTTTGGTATCTCGACTATTTGTGCGCACCTTTGTGTTGTACCCACACAAAGACAAAGAAAATCATAGACACTGGAGTTGTCCTTGTTGTAAAATCTCTCCTCCTTCAACTGAGAAAGCTTCTCTGAAATTATATAGGATGTGAAGAGACTTGCAGACAGCAAAATAGTTCTAACTTCACCCTTTTTAGGGCAGTAGACCACATGCACAGACACACTACACAACCATATACCCATACCTATTAATGAGATCCGTCAAAGAGGCAAAGTCCTTTGCTCCATGATGGAATGACTCCTCCGTGCACAACAAGGTATCTGGATTTGATTTTTCCTATCATTTTATGTGTGAGAGAGAGAAAAAAGTCACAAAGCAGTTGAGTGGCTTGCTGGAGGTCATGGTGTTCAAACGTTTAACAGGACCTTTTACCTGTGGTTTAACTCCCAGTCCTGCACATTGGCCTCTTGATGAACAGACAGGATTTTAAAAATACCCAAGGTAAGAGGAGAGCTGAAATCCATGCAATACATCTCTAGAATTTAAATTTAGCCCTAGGACAACGCAAGCAATTATTTAGCTACATTGAAGGGGATGTGTGTTGTGAGGGAGGCCACTATATGTGGTCATTTGAGGGACTTGCTTCCATTCAGAGCTGGAGGGAAGCAGGATTGTGGGAAACTCAGGTAACACAGCAGTCCAAGAGCAGATACCAGCCCAGCACCCCCTTCCAACCCAAACGTAACCCAAACATAAGCCCACATCACAGTGAAAGTCTGTTCTGTAGCCAGGAACTGAAACCATCTCCTCTCCCCTTAGAAACAAAACAAACAAAAAAAGTCCTCCCTCTTCTTGCAGTTGAAAATCTGCCAGTTTGTAAGTGCTAACTATTATTTCAATTTTTCTCTTCAGTGGCTAGAAAGTGCTAATATTTTTGGCTCTGTCCCAGCTGACCTGACCTCTCTGACATCCTATATCACATGAAAACCTTCCTGTAGATGTACATTGGTGACAGTGTCATAAAAAGCATAGCAGGGGAGGGAGGCAAGGGACTGGGGTGGGAAGAGAAAGGAATGATTAAACAAAGCAATAGCCAGGCACCCACATAAAAATCTATCTAGGTGATGAAGCTGCAATAAATGTGGCACATCAGAGCTTTTGTATAAATGGTCAGGGTAAAATATATTTTTATATATATATATATGAAAGAGTAGTTTAAAAATTACTGTGAGTCCACATTCCCCCACACACACACAAAAAAGAAAAAAAAAATTGTCTGAAGTGTAGCACGTTATTGATTTTTTATAAGTCAGGGCCAAATTTATTGGAGAGAAAAGTTCATTATTTAGTAATCCCACAGCTCAATCTGCTCTGCTGGCCATTAACCCTCAACAGTTCCCATGATAAACTCCCCGTGAACTCTCTCCATGTGTTGCCTCAATGAACTGCAGATGAATTTTGCTGAGTGCTCATTCAGCCTTGCCTGGATATTCATTGTGCTTTTTGCTGACACAGATCTCAACTCACCTGGGTACCATAGCCACGTCTGCACCCACCTTGGCTCCCACACAACACCACTTCCAAGGAATCAGCCTCCAAGCCCTCATCACTCATTTATCAACTCTCTGTGGGTGCCATCCATGCTGACTAAGAGCAGAAGAAAATAAAGACTGAGCAACCACATGCATATGCATTAAATGCACTGACTCCCTTAATTCTCCCACAATTCTTAATTGAATTGGTATCAACGATTCATGAAGTATAAAAGTATAGGAAAAGGAGCTTTTTCACAAGCATCATGGCATCATTGGTCCCTGATGGTCATGTGTGAGTGCACATGCATAGGTAAAACACAACTACATGCAACTCTCCATTGGCACCAGTTACTCTGGACGTACACATCAACGTGAAGGTCTGTGGCGGGTTGCTGTTGCAGCCCTACGCAAAGGCCCCAACGTTCTTCTGACCCAGTTCTACACATCAAGTCAAGTAACATTGGAAATGCTGTGGCACAAGTGTCATGACAAAACAGGGGCAAATTCTACTTTTCTTATCCAATGGCATTTTATACCCAACTTACACAGGTGGAAAGCTCTGCTCTGGCTAAAGGTTTGCTGGGAATAAGGCAAAGGAAGCAGAATTATAAAAAACGGCGTTGTGAAATTATAAGGGGAGGCAAAATATATTTGCCTTGTATGTGAAATCTATCTTGGTAAGTCATTTGATAGAGTAGATGAATTGCTCATCCGAGGCAGGTTGAAATACAGAGTGTGAAGGAAAGAAATAATTGAAACCAGCCATTGTAAACATTCAGGGTAAGGGAAATCATGCATTCAGGAAAGGTCCTAATCATCTGGTGACCATGAGGCAGGTTACAAAAAACAGGGCAGCACCATGGAAAAGGAGCTGTTGCTTCACGTACCACTTCACTCCAACTCTCGTAAATCAGTGCTCTTTCAGCACTCCCACTTCTCAGAGACACCAGGCACTGATCCCTCTCGCGTTGGTATAATGCGTTGGCTTGATGGAGAACCCCTTGAGTATCTTTGGCCCAGAGATGGGGAACGCAGCACCAGTGAGGAGAAGAAACACAGGTGGACAGTCAAATTATGATTAATCATTGGGTTATAGCTAATCAGCTGAGATGCAGGTTACATTAGGACGCGAGCATACACTAGCCAGTTATGGTGTCTCTGCTGACCAGTGGTAATTTATTAATTTGTGTCGATGGATTTTGGTGGGATGCTTGTCGGCAGGGCATCTAAGCAAAAGGAGCAACACTCAGCCATCACTAAGGTGCAGGAGAGTTACTAGATGTACACAAGCCCTGCTTTGAAAGCCGTACAGGAAATTTTTTGTATGGGAAGCTGGCTGGCATGTGACTCCCTACTCTGCCAGCGCAGCAAACAATTGCACTGTGGGCTTAATAGGTAGACTTTATCCTGCAGAAGGTTTTGCCTCTCTGCAGGCACCAGCTAAGAGTGTCCCAACCTCCTCCTGAAGCAGGAGTGGGAAAGACCAAGGCATGCTCCTGTCCCCTACCTGCCCTACCGCTTCCTCCTTCTTCCACGCTCCCGTGGTGGTTTGAACGGACAGCACTGCTGACAAGTGGTGAGGACCTGTCATGGACTTCAGATCCTTCGCCCGCTGGTTCTCCTGAAGGCACCTGCAGGAAGCTGGGGAGCAAACGGTTTTGGACCAGTCCCCAGCCTTGCAGGCTGTGGATACCTTTTTCCCCTGGAGTTGGGGACCCTGTTCATCTACTAATGGAAGGAGGGCAGGAGGAGCCCTCCAAGCTCCCCACAAAGAAGGTACTGACCTGCCTAACAGAAACTCACAGGCTCTTTTTTTCTCCAGTGCCTTGCAACTGCCCTTCAAGCAGCTACAGCTAATCTCGCTACCTGTGTAGGACAACAGTGGTTTTTCTGAGTTGGGCCTGCCTCAGAAGCTAGGAGATAACCTTGCTCAGCACCAGCACTCATCTCCATGCAGAGCAAGTCAAGCACCTTTGCTAGGGTCCCAACCACAGTTGCCTTAACCAAAGGTGCCTTTTTGCTTTTCATAGGACAGTGCTGGGCTGTGACCCCTCCTGGGATCAGTCAATGATACGTGCTTGTTGATAGGTGTAAAGCCACCTGAATCCAAGTGGGATAAGGAAAGTTTATTACATGGTGTTACCGAGCTTGTGCTTTGCTAGGCACTGCCAGCTCACCCAAAGGTTCATGGGATGGCGCTATTCCCCAGTCCACCCATCTCCATTTACTTATAGGATAAACCATGAGGAAGAAGTAACAACTTGAGTTTATCACACTACTTAAAAAAAAAAAAAATTTACAGTGAGAAGTGACATCATATACTTCAGATGGCCAACCATAATCAAGAATCATAGAATCATTTAGGTTGGAAAAGACCTTCAAGATCATCAAGTCCAACCATCATCCATGCCCACTAAACCATGTCACAGAGTACCTCGTCTATGCACTTTTTGAACACCTCCAGGGATGGTGACTCAACAACTTCCCTGGGCAGCCTGTTCCAATGTGTGACAACCCTGTCAGAAAGAGTGATCAATTTACTTTGTAAATAATGTATGTCTTAAAAATGCATTATATCCACCATCTCTGGAGACCTAGATGATTTTGAAGTCACATTTCTGAGGTGGTTCAGGTGTTTCCTCCCTGCACTAAGGAAGCAGGGGGTTTGGGCAGGAAGGGCAAGAAGATCCCATTAATGGGGAACCTTCCAGTCTGGGGACATGCATGTCACAACACACAGAAGACCTTCTAGATCTGGCCAGCTGAATAGATTGAGAGGGTTTAAAAGCATCTTCTCTCACCCTCATCCTTCTCGTCCCATGGCTGGTGTGGAAGGGAAGGGAACCAAACAGAGCCAGAGGGAAATGCCTCCACCAAATAGCCTCTGTCCTTTAATAAAGCATCATGTCATGTGTGAAAACAAATCACTCTTCCCCAGGGTAATGAACTCACTTCCTAAGCACCTGCCAGGAGGTTTCTCAGGTTTAAAAAATAGCAGGGCTTGGCGTTTGGAGGTTATTTATTTATGTGTTGGTTAATTCTGAGTCCTGTACTCGTATGACAAAGGCCTTCGGGAAAAAAAGGGGTTTGAACAGGTATTTCAGCTGCTCTGTGTGACATGCCAGTGCTTTATGCAGCCAACACTTCCATGGAGGCAAAGTCCCTTGGCAGACCCCAGCTGACAAACATTGCACCTCCTGTGCATGGTCCCTTCAGGCGACTGCAAAATGAGGGGCAGGAGTGTCCCAGGGAGGAGGACACATGGAACTGGGACCCTTCCTGCCCTGGTGCATCCGAGCAGCCGTTCCCAACTTCCCCCTGTGCTGGGATGGGGGGATCACTGTAGGACCTGATGCCTGCTTGGGAATCTTCATGGCTGTAAAGAATAAAGAAAGAGCTCTGAGCTGTAGCTGCTATTTCAGACAAATCCAAGAAAGAAGCAGGTAAAACAAGAAGAGAAGTTCAATCGGGCTACAAGTATGAATAGCACTGGGGCTGGGTTTTCCTAAAAGCAGCTTTTATTGTTGGCAAGGCTGTTGCTTATGCCTCAGCCTTGCCAAAGACATCTGGTCTTCTCCTCTGTGCTCACGGCACCGACACAACCCTCTTCTCCAAAGGCTTGGATGCAGCTTTAGATACGGAAGGTAACAGAGCATCTTGGATGCGGCGGGTACCGAGGAAAGCTTTTGACATCAGTGAGGCTGACACTCGAGCTGGACCAGGGCCCCGCTTCGTGTACCCTGGCTTGACAAGTTAACAGAGCTTTGCCAATCTGCAGAGACACTTCAGACTTCCAGGACTGCACATCGCTTTATCCAGGTCATTTGCTTTTTAGGCCTGGCAGGGGCCAACACAGCTTTTCCTCTGCCCGCAAGCGCTGGCTGTGTTTGAAGCCGTCTCCCAGAAGTAAAGCAAAAAGTTTTAAATCTTCTTTTTGCTTCCAGGGTCAGGGAGGTGAAAAATAGTTCTGAAAAGTGCCCAGGAATTAGGAAAGGGTACACAAACTTGTTTTGTGGGGGGGCTCTGGCTCGTGAGCTTTTCAAAAGAGAAATCTGTTTGCTTTTTGGACTTTTGGACAGAGGGACCATTGCATCCAGTGGTTGGGAGTGGATCCTGGACATGATTTAGTGAGGAGTAAGGCACACATTTTTACCCAAAGGACATGCTTGGTCATTGACCAAAATAATTTAGCACTATCTCAACATTTGTAAAGCAAGATATGTCTTATTTGGTTAAGACAGGCCAAGGGCAGATCTGATCCCCAAAGGAGATTTCTTCGGTTTGCAGGTGTTCAGCCCAAAATCACGCATGTTATTCACTGTGTTTGGTGAAAACTACTTTTCCCATTTCCAGGACACAATGTTGTGCTTGTAGAAGCCTTTACCAGCCCTTCAACTTGTGTCAGATTTTAAAGAATGAGCAAATCAGCCCACCTATGTCTCACAGGAGCAGACTGGCAGCCTTTAAATCTCCTTCAACAGCAGCTAGGGAACTGAGATTAAATGGCCTGAAAAGCCAAGATTTGTGGCCCTTACAACATCTGTGATTTATGGTCCACAGACACAGAAAAAGACTTTTTTCCATCCCACCCCTTATTAAGCTCTTCCATTGACTGCTAGTTAGATTTTGTCTGAGAATTGCTCAGAATAAACATTTAAATCTCCGACAGCATATTGAGTAACATCTTTCTGAGAAGCATAAATAAAACAGATCCAGGTCTTCAGCCATCTGCACGCAATCACATACTGTTCATGTTTCAAGCCCTGGTCCAGTGAACTTCAAGATCTAATGTTTTAGAGAGACGCATGAGACATAAAAGTTCCTCCATAACGCACGAGCGTTGGTACAAAGTGAAGATGACAATGCTGTCTTGTGGTTGATGCAGAAGCTCTCAGACCTTCCTGGGAGGAAAAGCTGTGGCTGGAAGGCAAACAGTTTATAGTTACTTGGCTGTCTTTACTCATGGAGAAACAGAGGTGCAAAGAACATTGGTCCCCAGAGCCGATGGAGTTTGAAGCGACAGAGTTTGGCAGGACGCATGGCCAGAGCACACTCACGGCCTCCGAGGACACGGTCCAAGCATGAAGGTCCCCAGGATTGCCTCTGGTGCGCTGGGCAGGAGCATCCTCGTGGTGCAAGCACCTTACAAACAACAGTGCTCCTCTGTCTCAAGCGACGGTTGCTTCTGGTTTAAACCCTTGTATTGATTATGTTTTAGCTACACCTTGTGCTATGTCGTAGTTTGCTGCCTGTGGCCTGCAGACTCTCTGAGGGCACCAAAAGTTACTTCAGAAGGCAACTAGAAAGCCCATTTAGCATTAGTGTTTTACTCCTTAAGCTGTATGCACATGCCTTGGTGGGTTTTCTTCATCAGCAGCAAGGGGTGAATGAAAGAAGGCTTGTGAAGAAATTATGGAATGAAAATGTTATATATTATGATGAAGCACCTTTTCAAGATGCATTCCCCAAATCGTGTTTGTTGGCCAAAGCACTACTGTGAGGTTTTTTTTATGTTTGTGGGCATGAGATAAAGAACAACTTGGTGGTTTACCCCATGTCACACAGGTTAAAATACATCTCAGAGCAGATCCTGATTTCCAGCCCAGTGAACATCCAGCAAAACACAAACTCTTCCCAGCCTGTCTTGGGGGATCAGACCAGTTTACAGCCAAAAACCTACAAGCTGACTAATGCTGGTTCAGATGACTCAAACATTTTTCTTCGCCTCTTTCTTAGACAGCCAACTGGGAGATAAAACAACTGCATGAGAAGACCTTGGCTTCTTGGCAACTTGCAGCCCTCTCAACTAGATGGTGCAGAGGACAACAGAATGTTCAAGACCCTTCATAGTGCTTTTACTAGGACTTTCAGCTACTTGGAGAGAAGGAAATTCTCCCCTGGTATGTGAGAATGACCTGCTGCAAAATGGGGCAGCTGTTCTCCAAACTAGCATGGTACTGCTGCGAAACAAATAGTTAAAAAATATAAAGCAACAACTTGAGAGAAAAAATATATTGTACCGAATATACTTATACTGAAAATGCTTAGACATACAGTGCATGGCACAGTATTTGCATCTGCAGCCTTTGACCAACTGATTTTGGCTCATAAAGCGTCTCAAAATCCCATAAAGTGTCTTAAAATCCTGTGTCATGGCTGTCAGGCAGATGCAGAAACTCCCCCTCCTCCACCCAGCAAAGCTGTGCTGGGCAGTAACCAACACAACAAATTTGGGCAGCTCCAGTGTGGGAGCGCATCACAGCGTTTCTCACACTGGCAAGTTTACTAATTATTGTGGGGGCTAAAATGACATGGGCATTGGTTGAATTGACTGCTTGGACAAGGCTTGAAAATAATTCACAGATATATTTGTATGTTTTCCAGGAACAAGTGGACAATCTAGAAAGTTCTGTGACAAAATTTCCATTTTTTTTTTATCATAGGTTTTCTGTTGTCAACAGGCTGACTATGTGTGGGTGGGTGCTACAGAAAGAGAAAGGACAAAAAATGCTGTGCTTTCACCAGTTTTTCCAAGTTTGTGATTTTCTTTGGTTTATTTTTCTTTCCTTTTGACAAGTCAATCCTAGGTTATGGAAAATTTACAGAAAAATACATATTACTACCTTTCCATCTGACTTTTTTGGCTGAGAGTAGAATTGCAGCGCTGGAGTTGGTATAGACTGTGACTGATTGGTTTGCATGGAGAGTGGAGAGAGAAAATTATCATCCTTTCAGTTCACCCACTGCAGCAAGTGCCCTAGACCTTACAGCGAGGGAGACTTTGCATGTCTACCAAACCCCACCACCATTCACACAAGCCTCTTGTTATTATCTTGTTATCTGAAGATGAGTTCAAATAAATTTCTTGCATACAGGCCATTTGATAACTCTTCTGCACTAGTGACCTTGTGATCATATTTACTTTGCAGGAATTGACAGGGCCACACTGGTGCATGTCTAAGGAAGTCCTTCAGAAAATTGTTCCAGGTCTCTGGGGGCTTCTAAGTGAGGGTTTCCATGTCACTACCTCTAAGGTCCAGCAAGGCTCTTGAGGAAGGGAGTAATCTGCATTTGCAGTCACGGTTTATTACAGATGGAGTGGGCTGACAGAAGAAGATGCTGAGTAAAGATGATAAGAGTTGGGCTGGAAAGACATGAAGATGATGAGGCGTTTCACAGACTCATGGAAAATGAGTTAGGATAATCCATACCTATCTCATTTTGGAAAAATATTTGTCTGGTCTGATCTCCAGCTCCCAGACCTCGATTTCCCACCCTTTCTCTAAGAATTTTGCTCCAGCCTTCTACTTTGTCTACTCTAAAGCCCCAAATTAGTGTTTTTCTAAATACTTTGCCAAGAATGTTTCATGCTTCTGTAATATCTGGATCCAATTCAGTCAAAAATATGATGTGAATAGCTCTTCTGATGATGTTATGTTGTAGGCTTTACTCTTCTTGTTGGATCAAATGAAGAAGCAAAGAGGAAATGCAAACTGAGGAAGAGAATGAAAGCTATGGAATATCTCCAAAGCTCAAAACAAATTAAAAAAATGTTTGGGTTTGAGTTCTGGGCATACATTCAGGATGGCTATGATTTTATTTAGATGGGGTGGCCCATTTCTATATTTATTAGGATCACTACACTAATGAAGGCTTAAAGAGAAATGCCGCAAGAACAAATGCTGGGAAAGTCTTTTATGCATCTAATGACACTTAATTTCCATAGTAAATGCCTAATGTTTAACGAGTATTTTAGTCTTTCCCAATTTACATATTTATAGTTAACTTTTGTAGCTGCTCATAAGTAATTAGCCGTCTGTTTAAAAGGAGCCTGTGAACTATACAACCACATGTTCATTCCAGTGACGGTAACAAAGAAAAAAAAAAAAAGAAAAAAGAAAACCTGGGCAATACTTTTAGAGAAATATTTGATTACAGGTAGTTGAAAGAAAGTCATCAAAAAAAGAGCAAGGGATTACATAATGAGTAAAACACAAGGGATTAAAAAAACAGGACAAAATGACATTGAGTCTGAATCTGAAGGGAATTTCCCCAGTTATGAGAATATTTGCTAGTCACTCTGAGGGGAAAGGTCCCAAACTGGCCAAACCACTATAAGACACCATGTTGCGTAATGAGTTGGCTGTCATTCAGCCATGTTCATGTAGCTTTGTCCAGAAACAAAACGGGGAGGAGCCCTGGAATTTAAGGTGCATCTTTGCTCATCAAAAGGCATCTCCTAGATGTGAAATAGCTGACAGCAAGGCAATGGCATAAAGAAATTACCTAAATTCACAGATTAAGGGAGTTCTTGTCACTGGCCATAAAGCCTTGCAGAAAACCATACAATCTAGCTTTTTTATTTGCACTCAGTGATCACTGTGACTAAATAAGAATGAAAATTAAGAGCTAAAACCAAGTGTAGAGAAGGTGCTTTGGAGAAATATTTGCTGAAACACGCCCTGAACGTTACTGCTGATCAACAATGTCCAGAGAAAGGCCAAGTCTGTGGGTAGGAATGGAATTGAGTTTCCAGGCAGATATTAACAGTCATTTACTGTACTGGCCCATAACCTTGCTACCAAACACAATAATTGGGTGTTTAACCTTTATCTTGATAGCATAAACTAGTCATGCTCTTCTTTTTCTCAAGCATTGCCTGTGGCTGAAGTCTGTGGAAAATGGCAAATACAATGTAAATATATGTGTATAAAGTCTGGATGTGCATCTAGGCCAGGTAACCGTCATCCAGCATAAGACCAATGAATCAGATTTCTCTTAACTCCTACTAATCATCACTGATATCAACAGAGTCAGATGATGGTAACCAAGTTTAGCACATGAGCTCATGTTCCCCAGTAGTGTGATTGGGTATTGGCTTGTGCTTTAAGCCTCCCATTTGGATTAGTGTCATTACAGCTCTCATGGAACAAACGGCTCTGAGAGATTGGACACAACTGTCCTTGGAGGTATCTTGTCCATGGCAGAAAGGGCAAGAAAGACCATACTAATGGTCAGTAGATCCCATAAGGAATATTTTGTCTTCTCTCGAATTCCCCCTTGACCAACCTGTTCAACCACTGCCACTTCTGGAGGGTATGTTACCCTGAGCAGACACAGGGACTGCTTACTGAAGCACCTCAATTGCTCCAGTGTTTGGAAATCTTTTGTGCTTCCCAACACTCTTGGCTACCTTCAGCATGACAAGTTTATGCACGTTGGATCTGCTGCAGAGCTGAATTAAATCAGCAAGAGCTTTTGTATTCATTCCAATAGGCTTTGATATTTCTCCATGTTGTTTAGCAGTGCTGTACTTCCCTGCTTCATGATCCCATCCCACGTTTTCCATGGACAGAGAGTACACAAGAGTTCAATCCTGACCTTTCGGGAGCTGTAGGGACATCACATGGAGGAGGTGGAGGGCAGCACTTACAAGAGGTTCTGATGGATGGGAGGAAGGCAAACCTGGCAACAGGTCTCCACTCTTCCACAAGCCCTTTTTCTGAATAGTAGCCTCATCTCAAGTTCTCAAGAAATTCTCAAGAAATGTAAATGCATTACGCTACATTTTCTAACCCTCTATTGCACCGCATCAGGGCAGTTTAGGAGACTGCGAAGCTGCTGACCTTGCAGCTCTATGACCTTTCGCTGTCTAATTCCAGGTTGTTGGAATTCACAGCAAAAACGATGTTCCAAATTAAGCTAGCATTTGACCTAAATTCATCTAGCAGGGAGATTCAGCAGGCCTTTTTCCAACGGCTTGCAGCATGGTTTTTTTCCATTTCTATTGGGCTCATGCTCCCACACAGTGGCTGGATTTTCAAAGGAGACACATGACAAAGGCTGGTATCTGGTTAGCTGAAGCAGGAGCACCAGGGAGCAGGAAGGTTGGGTGGAAGCAAACAGAAAGCCCCAACAGTATCCAGAGCAATCAGGACATCATTGAGTGACTTCTCGTCACTGCTGATCCTCCCTCTGTGTGGGCATTGACCATATGAAGACACCACCAGAGGCCATGCTGCTTGGATGAAGGCCATTCAAGACAAATCTTTCATCAAGTCAAGCAGGGTCACGGTTGAGCAAATAGGGTCACAAAGACACACAACACACAAGCCACTTTTCCCATGGACGTCCAGATTATAGCACAGCTCAGAGAAAGGAAAGGAGTATTTGCATCTGTAAAGCAGAAGAGCTCTTGGAAGTGACAGCATGCCACTCACATTTTTCAAACTTTTTTAGTTTGCTGCATTCTGGGGTCTTTATTGGAGGCATTAAGTGGGTGACTTTATAAACATCTAAAAAGGAGAAGTTGAGGAAAGTACAAATGAGCTTCACCTCGGTTTTAATGACTGTAATTTTCTCTCGTAACGGTAATTTTGGTAATTAATGGCTGCATTCTTCTATTGTTGCAGTATTTGGAGATGACACAAAATGAGCAAGTGTTTTTGTTTCGGTGACAAAAGGAGAAGATTAGCTGGTTGAACGCTGATAGGAAATGTTTGGTGGGAGGAATAAGCAAGGAAAGACTGATAACAAGTTTAGTGGTATTGTTTCTTTGCTGTATTATCTCTATTTTACTGGAAGAGAACTGCAGCAATAGCAACGATCTGATGGGATGCCCCTCTCCTCCAAGGAGCTCAGTGGCTTCAGTACCTGGATGGGCACCTTAGGACATCTACACCCATCACACAATATACAAAAATTGCTTTCTCAATTGGGAGCGCACCATGGGGCTCATTTAAAAGGTCTTGGTTCAAATTTCAGCTCTACCCAGATTTCACAACTGATCACTCAACCTCTCTCCCTGGGCACCATTCCATTAAGGAAGAGAAGAGTCTTTTCTTTCTTGCTTCCATGGAAGGTCCCCAAAAGGGCTTGTGGTCTCCCTGTGGTTTGAACCAAAACTTGGGCAATGGGAATCCCAGCACATGTGGGGTTTTGGGGGTTTGTGGAGGTTTTTATATTTCAAATGAAGTCCCCAACACAGTTTGATAGTAATAAAAAGAATAACAATAATAATAATAGTACGTGTTAACTTCTTGGATTCCTACACAGTGACGCAGGAGTTATATGACCCGTGGCAGCTCGCACTTCCCAAACGTCACTTACCTGAAATACGTTTCTGGTGTGAAGCCATGACTGAACAGGGAGGTATCCCCTATGCAGATGGCCTGGCTAGCACTGCGCACATCAGGACCAGCTTCCTCCCTTCCCCATAGAGGTCTGTAGTTACAAAGTCTTAATGAGCAACTGGACTTTGCTGTCACACCCTCTTCAGAGGGTTATTTAGGTGAATAACCAACTTGACAAGAGTTACCTTCTGCATTGAGCTGGCTGGAGACTTGCTAGATGTTTCCAATCTAAATTAACTTGTCTCCAAAGACTATCTCATGACTTTGTTTCTGAGGCTAGAGGGCAGGGAGATAATGAAATACAGACTTCACCTGCAACCTTCCCAGAAAAAACCAATGATTTCATACACACCTGGTCCCAGAAGGGGGCCATCAACTCACAGAGGTCCCTCTGGAAGCACAATGAGATTTTCTGCATTTAATATATTCACCACTGCATTTCACTGGGGGAGGTTGAGTTTCACCTCGTGACGGTGATTTTTTTTTTTTCCCCTTTTTCCTTGCCAACTGATTTCTGTTTGTTCATCGCCCTCCACTCGTGCTTTGCCAACGAGGGAGGATGTTCATGACTGTGTGTCACTTCTGTTCCCATTCTGGGATAGGGACTTGACTCAATGCTTTTTGTGCCTTCCGTTGATGCCACTTAAAACCAACTCCAATATCTTACGCTGCCAAACTGCACCTGTCAGAAAGGTTACAGAAGCCTGTCCAGATATATGTGCCATGTTTTTGGCTCGCTCTCCCCATCTTTTATTGCCATATGTTTGTTAGCTGCAGAATTGGGAAAGAGAAGCATTTGAGCACTGTTTTAGCAACAGAGCTTTTTTCCCAGGGCTCAGAAACTAGACTCAGTCAGTGGCTAAGAAATTAACCGTGAGGAGTACCCTACCTTAAAAATAGGTCCTTTGGTTTGGTTTTAAAAGTTTGAACCCCTAAAAAAAAAAAGAGCTTTCCTGAATGAGGAGGCTGATCTATACTTTGCCTTCTGCAAAGTGCTCCTTTCATGCACATGGTAGTCCCCACACTGCAGCTGCTGGGGTGGAAACGTACGAACGCTTCTAGCCATGCCCCTGCAAAATCAACCTTTTTAATGCAAGCTGGAGGTGGTTTGAGCCAATACAGCTGATCTTCCACCAAGGCAGGCAGGACCACGACACAGGCTGCCAGTGCTCAGCTCCCTCCCTCTGATTCATGGTGTTCAGCCATTAAGCAGAGAGACGTATGAAGCAGCTCTACATCTCTCTCTCTCTTACTGTAAAGAAAAGGATGCTATCATGCCAGGCTTCTACTTCTCTGTTTGTTGGCCAATCCAGCCAGGGAGCATTTTTGTCAGCCATAATATTTTTGTGGCATGGGAGGGCCACAGGAACTATGTGGCATGCTAGCCATAGCAAATGGCATGAAGCTGGGTTTGTGTTAGCTAATGAGAGGTCTTCCTGATGTTGGACATGCTCCATTTCTGACTGGGCAACTCATCCTGGCTCCCAACAGTGATCTGTCAGGGCTGCCTCTTCCCATACTCACAGCTGGCTCCTGTCACGGTGGGAAAATGCCCTCCAGCCCCAATTCACTCAGTTCCACCTTATTTGCTCTAGTCACAGGCCCTACTCTTCCTCTTCCACGGCAGCGACTGAGCTGTATTCTTCCCAAAACACAAAGCAGCTGCACGGCTGAAACCTCCCTTAGGGGGCCAGTTCCCTACTTGCTTGGAGAAGGGCTCTGCTCCCGCCTGCAGTGGGCTGTTGCTTGCTTTGCCTTCCCACGACCCTTGGTGCCAACTCTTTGTTTTGAGATTGACCGGATGGAAATCAGTCATTAATTGTGGTATCTTCTGCTGGAGGTGGAGTTAACGCGAACCAGGAACAGGATACTGGCTTGCACCAAGGGGGGAATCTGAAGTGAGAGGAGGGGACTGCACATGTTAACTACGGAGCTGATTTATCTCACGGCCTTTCTGCACTACATGAACTCCTTTCTGCTTTCCAGAGGTTGTTCTTCCCCTTGGACTGGCAAGGTTGGAAGTCCAAGCCAGAGGGTGGAGATCATTTCGAAGTCACTTGTATACTGCTTCCATCTGGCTTTCTGCTTCTGTTGTGTTTTCTCCATCCCTCTCAGGGATGAGTTTGGGGCCCTCACCTTGGTGATATCTCACCCCACAGAGACAAGGTTGGAGGCATTTCACAAAGGGCTTTATAAGAGCGCACCTCATCCAGTGTTCTAATACAACCAGGCCTGGGGTAGAGCACGTGTTTGGCAGCACCAGGGCATCTGGAAAGGAAAGCAGTGAAGAAGGTGCCACATGCTTAATTGTTAATGGCAGTGCTGGCTTTACTTCTTTGCCTTCCTGACCTAGTGACTCGATCCTGCTCTGCACCATCCTACAAAAATATTTTGGAAGGGGCCTCGCGTTGAGTTGCCAAGTAAAGATCTGGCTCAGAGCATTGCCTTGGAGACTGCTAAGTGGGCAGAAGCAGGAGTGGGGCAGCACATGCGGGAGTGAAAGGAAGGAGCAGGGAGCTTTGCAGAGGAGAGAGGGAAGGCAGGTGTCCCCTAATCCAGCATCCCTCCATGGACAACATACCATCAACAGTCACCCGAGGAAGCATGATAAGTGGTACTAGTGTGTGATTTGGGCGAAGGGGCACTGCCATCAACCCACCGTGCAAGGCAACAGAACATGTGGCCAGACTGATGTGAGAAAAGATCTGGTTTAAATAACCTATACTTTCCCTTTCTTTTTTCAAGACTACTTTATATATACATGTGAAATCATCTTTCAGATCTGGTTTAAAGCACAGGGCTCTAAGAGTTCAGCCAAGGCGACCAGGGTCTAGCTACGGAGTGGGGAAGGATGGACAGTGGTGGCAGGCTGGAGAAGAGGTGAAGACAAAGCTCAAGTCATTTCCATCCCCACCATAAGACTGTAACTGTAGTTCCCGATGGCAGACATGGGAGAAAAAAAGCATGGTTTAGCTCAAGCTTCTAAAAACAATTGTCCCACAAACAAAATAAGAAAAAAAAAAACCAAACAAAAAAAAGCATTTAACTGTGAGTTGAACCAAACCTGAAATAAACCCTTTGTTTCCTTGTTCCAGCTTTTTCTAAAAACAAAGGCTAACGGAGATCAATTTTGAAACACTACTTCAAACCTCCAAAAAGGAATTATTTTGTGCTGAAATTGGCAATCAAAAACAATTTCACACCCTCCAAAAAAAGTCCCAAACTCTTTGTTATGTGCTTTTAACCAAAATGTTTTGCTAAGTCCAGCCAGAATGAACAAGCATTTCTGGTCAGCCTGAATAGACTTTTTTTTTCCAGGGAGATAAAATATTCTACCAAATGTATGCATTTATTTATTATGCAGTTTGGCTGTAAATACAAATGCTGCTTTATGCCCACAAAATGCACAAGCTATCATTTAAAAAAAATGTTTATATTAACACTGGAAGTTGGGCGTACTGCCTAGCAGAGAAAATAATGTCAATTACCCACACAAATAGCTTTCCAAATCTCTCAGTGCCTGCTTTCTGCATGAGCAGTTAGATTCATAGAAATTAGAGATAGGAAAAGATCTTATTAGCGTATCTCATCTACCTCACTGCTAGCAAAGGTTTGTCCCCCACTGTGTGTTTTCTAGTTAGGTTTGCCCAGCCTAGACTTAAATTGATGGGGGTCTCTAGGGTAGCCTGGCTTTCTATATACATGTATCTTCATTAGCAAGCAGAAATATTGAAATTCTGCTGTGGAAAACAGTGACTTGGAGTCTGGCACCTGTATAAAAGTCTGTCACTTGTAGTCAACATGCAAGAACTGAGAGCAAGCACTCCCCTGGGCTCAGCTTTGCAGAGGTAACGGGCCCTGGAGATGATGTTTCCATCACCCCTTGATGGCCTGGCAGCACTGTGATGGAGAGGGGTGGAAGCTTGGTTAGACAGGGTTGCTCCTCTTTCTCCATCCTTTTCTCCCTCTGCACTGCTCCGGTACTGACAAAACGTTTTCCCGGTGGGAGCCTGCAGAGCAGTCACCATCCGTGGGCTCTCTGACCATGTCCCAGTCCAGCTGGTTTTGTAGGCAGGTGGGTGCTCTCTCTGAGATGCTGCTTCGGTGGGGGCTGGACCCTGTGACCTGCTGAGTTTCCCAGCTGAGCAATTCCCACCGTGCATTGGCCTCCATGGACACCACATCCAGACTGAAAGCAAAAATGTCCAGAACAGGGCACCCAACCTCCATCAGCGCACGGGCAATCTTCAGCACGAGAGCCACGTGCAGCTTCCAGGGGTCCGGCAATCTTCAACACGAGAGCCACATGCAGCTTCCAGGGATCCTCAGGGAATGGCTGAGATCTGCATTAGCCATAGCTCCCTGAGCTCCTCTGCACCGAAAGGCACTGGCTAACGTGGACGAGAACAGCTCAAGGGTCAAAGAAGTCCCGGGTCAATCTCTTGGGCGACTTGTGTAGCTGCTCAGCAAAAGGCCCCAATGCATCTCGCTTGTCCCCCTCCCGTGGCAACCTTCAGCTGGTCCATGGATTGGTTTCTGGTGTAATTCCCGTGCTGGGACTCAGCCTCGAGCAGGGGAGCTTTATACATATGGAAGTACGTTCACTGCTGAGACCGGACTTGCAGGAAGGTCCCAAATCAGGGATGTGGTTGCAGTGGCTGCTGAAGGCTGCTCTACGCTGCATGTGGCACTAATTCTGCACAACCAGATGGACACAGCCCACTGCCTTTAGCAGCCCTGTTCCTCTTCCACCCTGGAGTAGTCCTGCCATCCCTGCGAGCAAGACACTGCAGGTTGCAACGCCTGAGAGGGAAAAAAAGAAAACCTCAAGATGATGGTGCAGTCACCAGTCCTGGGACTTTCTTGTCCAAGCTCAGCTCGATGGGTGCCAGGTGGAGAAGAAGGGAAATGTGCCGAGGCTTTGTTTACCTGCCAGCTCTCTCCAGGATCTCTGCAATCAGCTTTTGAATTTGATAGCAACTGCATGCCTGTGGCTTACGTCCACCCGAAACAACTTTGACAGTGAAACCCTGTCATTTTCTTTTTAAAGGTCACCATAAGCGAGCTGGGCTCCTTCTATCAACTTTTCAGTTCTTTACTTAAACCAGCTTAAAGAGAAACTTCCCATGGTGAATTATAGTTTAACAGCATGTTATGCTGTGATAAGCACAATCCGTGGGGCCAGAGACACTCTCTGCTCCAGAAAATCACTGATAAGAGCACGCTTCTTTGGTGAGGCATGAAGTTATCTGCCATAATCATAATGCACCTTCTCCTCCATCTAGGCACTGGGCACATAAGCAACTGCAGGGGCAAATAAGGTTTCCTGGGCATGGTTTCTAGTTTTGGCAAAAAAAATCGCTAATTCATTGCTGGTTTTAGGCAGAGGTATCTGTGTATTCTTCAGAGCCTATCTTGTTATCTCAGTCCTGATGATTTGTCTGTGTGTACCCCACTCCACGTCCTCCAAGTTCAGCATCCACACATGTCATGTATGGGTCATCTCTGCTGTCCCACAGACCAGGTGTGGGTCAGTTCAGCTGTTAACAGCAATAAACCCCCAGCAGAATTAAACTTTCCTGGAAGTTGTTCTTCCAACCTCCTGTTTTCAATGGCTGCAGACATTGCCAAACTGGAAGAGTTCAACCTGAAATTTTTGGCATAGTGGGTATCCAGCCCAGGCTGTGTGGTCTTGGAACGCTTTAACCGATATATGGCAGATATCTCTGATTAGACAACATTCTTGTTGTTAAAAATAAAATTATAACAACAGTGATCCTTCCTGCATGGTGTGGGTAGGGATTCCCAGTATGCTTTTTCTGGGAAGTAGGAAAGAGGGTTGCACCAGCACCGAGGGTGAAAATGCTTTGAAAACATGTAGACTACGCTTTGCTGCCAGTTCTCAGTGCGATGGAAACAGCTGACTTCAGACAGAGCCAGATCTGCTACTCAGAAAGGGAACTATCCCCTACCCTTCCCTCCCAGTCCTGTCCCCAGGGCATCCCAGTGCCAGCCAGAAATGACAGAACAGGTTTCCAAGCCACAGAAAAGCCCCAAAAGTGCATCGTTAATGTAAGCAAGAGAGTGACCGGCACCCAGCTCGGAACAGAGGGCTCACCCATCGCTCCCTGAGGGGAGAAGAGCCTTCTCTGCCTCTCTCCGCTGCTAAATCTGGGTCCCCACCAGCAGCATCCTCGTCGGAGCACGGAAGTTGGTAAAACCACTTCCAATATCATTTGTGCTAGATGGACCACATGTACATGGTGGTTGGGAGGGTGATGGGATGATGCCCCCTTTTCCTTATTGCATTGCTGGAAATCCTCTAGGACACAGCCATGCCCACACCCCATGGGTCAGGCAACCAGTTACGTCCCCTTCCCAAACATCAGGCTTCTCACACAAGAAGGGTTTTGTGCCTGCAGGTGTACAAAGGCATCCCGAAACCCCTGTCCACGCCAGGAAGTTTTTCATCCTCGAGATGTAAGAACTGACCCGCCGTTCCCAGCTCAGTTTCGGGACCTCTGCGAGCTGGGTTGGGTGTCAGTCTGAGACCCTCCAACTACCAGGTTTGTGCAGCTGCAAATCATACCTGGTCACAGAGGTGCCTTCTGATCCAGGTTGAACCTCGAAAGCAGAGTACCAGAGCAGTGGCATGCCTGATGGACACCAAGTGGGATCGTTCACCAGTCTGGCAAGCCTGAACCCAACCTCCACAAGAAAGGGGCAACAACATAGTTTCAGGGAGGTAATAGTTTGTCAGGTCCCTCACAACTTCAGCTGAAGCTTGCTCCTTCCCCTCATCTTTTGCAAGTGTGTGTCCAAAAGGCATTCTCTGATCTCAGGCAATAAGTGTCACTTTGGACTAATGCTGATAGTCCCAATAACATCACCCTAGATTTGAATTCAGTGCAAGCAAGTCTTGCACGTCCTGCCTCCCTCTCTTGGATACGGCTGGCTGGGAGTGTGGGAAACCCATTCTGGCAGTGGGGCTCCTTTCAGCCTCTCTGAAACCATCCCGCCAACACTCCCAAGATTACAAGCTAATTCTCTGTTAAAGAGATGTAGATTTCCATCACATTAGTGTAAGTATAGAGCAACAGTACTTGTCCAGTCACTCCAGATTTTTGTGGATGCAGCAGGGGCAGAATTCATCCTTCCACTGGTTTAGCTGGACCTTACCTGATCTACAGTCAGTCCATAACATGCACAGGCTATTGGAAGTATCATTTGGCTTCTTCTGTATCACACATCTCATTACCCTTCACACTTCTACAGACTGCTGCTCATGGTCTTACATTACCCAGCCGTGCACAACGCTGCACCAGAAGTTTATAACTGACCTTCACCGTAGGGAACGTTACAGCTCCTGTCAAATGAGTCATCTGTTCTTAAAGCTTTTGTTACCAAAATATGGTGTGAGAGTGATTGACAGAGAGCTGGAGTCCTTCCCTGGCCCCTTCACACAATTGCAATGTGTTTCATCTCCTGCTGTCACGGAGCATCTCTGGGGCCAAAGGACTGTTCGCTCTCTAGGAACATTTATTTCTTAACCTTGCTGTAGACACAGAGCCATGGGGCTTTACTTGCTCCATCAGAAGGAGGGTGTTGGATCACCAGGGAGAAGAATCTATATAGATCTGACAACTGTGATTTTTTTTTTTTTTTTTTTTTTGTAACAGAACCAAACTGGTTCAGTTCCCTAAAGCCCCAGCACTCCTGCCTGGATCCTAAGTCCTTGTAGCACCACTCAGCAAGGACATGTATCCTTTTCTCCACATCACAGGCTTGGTTTAACCATCATCCAGCTCTTCTTAGAAGAACTGGAAGCCTGAACAGCTCCTGTACTTCAGAGACAGAAATAAATACAGCAGATATAATCCTAGGACCTATTCCAAACTCCCTTTGTCCCTTTTCTGCTGAGAGACCTTGGGGAAATCAGTCCTTCCCTCTCCTCCCCTCAATAACTTCTCTGACAAACACAAACTTTCATTGAGTTTTGGCAGCAATTCCGCAGGTAAATGGTGAGTCCCGAGCCCCTCAGAAATGCTGATGAACTCAGCATGACCCTGAGGAATGAATCATACAGGGATTCAGAGATTAACTCAGTGATGGGGCAGATATTGCAACCAGCTGCCCTTAGCTCAACACTGGCATCTCCTCTACAAAGTCACGCTTGTGGTCTTGAATGTCCCTGAATATCCCATGTCCCTTTGACCCCTTGGCAAGGCTGGAGAAGCAAACGTGTCCCTTCCCACCTCCTGATCATCTTTCCCTAACGTCTCGCATATTTACCATTGTTTATATTCCTCTCCAACTAATTTCTGTCCCTTACTTTGTTTCACTTTTTAATTCTCTTCTTCCTTTGTAATAACTTATAGTCTTACTATAGCAACAATAATTGATCAAGGAACTCAGGGATGGGAGCATATTTTTTTAATAATTCATTTTATTGCTGCTCTTCATTGCCTATTCTCTTGCTGTACTGCCTCTCTGATGTAACCCAAGAGTGGATTTTCTCATTTCCAATCCCCTGCTTGCAGCCAAGTTTCATAAGTCTGAGAAGGAAAATTAAAATAGTAATAATAATAATAATAACGGCAACAGTGGATAAAGACGAAACTGTAGCAGCCTGAAGGCAGATAAGTGGTCATTAACGCTAGCTAGCACTGAGAGCTGATGTCATGCCATGGACTGATCCAGAGGTTCATAAACATGAACATGCTTCATTGGACTCCGGAGGAGTCTTTATTAAAGCCTCCAAATTTTAGGCACCTGAGCTCTTCTGCATAGTCGAGTCCCCCAAGACCTGATGGGAGAGATTTGGGCCAGTGTTCAAGCATCTGTTCCCAGCTATGGAAACCAGGGACTTGGTCCATGGCCTTGCCATTGGGCTTTGCGCAGTAGAGGGGAACTATTGACCCCCCAACCACCAAGTCCTTCTCCAATGCATCATCTTCCTTCAAAACACCTTCTAAATGTCTGCGCTGACCTACAAGCCAGGAGACAACCCTCCAACATGGAAATATTTGCCATCAACCTACAAACAGAGTGAAACCAGGAGGCTTCTTGCATCCGACCGCAACTCAGAATAAACCTGTCCACAGCCCTTTCCAGATGCGGTGCCTTTAAATGCCTTTCCACTGCTGTGTCTGGGTGTTGTTGGACATCCTTTTCCCCATTCTTCCTGTGGGAGAAGCTAACAGGGTTAATACCTGACTGGAAAGGAGCCTGGAAACACTTCTGAGAATATCGCAGGTATCTCTGTTTTTTATAGCTTCTATTATCGTGCCCATTATTCTGCTCAAATGTGGTTATTGGCTCATTAGTATTTAAATCAGCTGATAATACGTGGAGAGATATTCCTTCTGACACAGGCTTTACAGCTGGTCTCTGTAGTGTGGAGGTTATAATGGTGCCAGTTGATGCCATTTATGTCAAACAAGCTTTGATTTTTAGCCTGCAGTTGTGATAGAGCAGGGCCATGCAATTTGGTAAGATTAGCATTTTGCCATCCACAAAGGGAGGATTACGGAGCTTATTGTGGACTGCGAAAATGAGTTGTGAGGGAGCAACACCCGGTGGTTCGCTTGCTTTATGGACAATACAGCCCTGTGGCAGTGTCGAGGGAGGAGCAGAGGGGATGTGTTTTAAGCAGCTTTGATGGCTGCAGAGTCCCAGCCACTGTCACTTTGTAGGCTGGATAATGAGCCAAATCTCACAATTCGTGTAAAAAAGTGGGGGGAGGAGAGGCAGAGCAGGGAGAGGAGAGCAGAAAGTGGAAAGGAGGGGTTGTTTAGCAAGGGAAGGATGAGAGCTGGGGCAGACAAAGAAGGTGGTTGTCCTCTCCCTTCCAACATAGACATGGCCCTCTATTTAGACACCTGCTTTGGCCCTTTGCAAGGAGAAAAGAAAATAGCAGAATTACAGATTTCCATTGCCCTTGGAGACCTTGCTTGGGATTTTGCCACCTTTTGCGTGGACTAGGGAACTTTCAGGCCTTTGCTTTGGAAATAAAAAATTAGCCTAGTTTTCTCTACTTGGCAGGTAGCTACAGCCCCGGGTGGCTTCTTCTTTAAGCGATGAATGCACATACGTATATTGGAGGTACATAAATGTACAGATTAGATGTCTGGCTCTGCATAAGTCTGTCAGATATATGGTTTAGTGCGAGGATCCTTCTGGGGAAGATGGGGACTCTGTAGATGTCATCTGGGGGACATCTCTTGTTGAGCCCCACAACTCCAAATCCCATATTCATACTGTACTAGGGGGGTTCAGTATTGCTCTCTATCTACCCTTCCCCAAACAGACAAAGTATTTTGGAGTTTGCCTGCTATCCAGCTGGGGAGTTGACCCAGGAGCCCCAAATGTCCTGAGACTGGATGACACAAAAATACTGGAAGCCACCCCAGAACTGGAGATCCCCATGGGTCCTCAGTGGGAGAAACACCTCAAAGAGCACAAGCTCTCCTGTGTCATCTGACGTGCAGCAGGGTTATTCCCACACATTGGAGCAGCCACTGGGACTAATAGGACTTGGGACTCCTTGGGGTAGGAATCAAGAATTGCCTTCAGCAGCGTTGGGATTCCTCATGAAGGCCACACAGATGATGAACCACTTGTGCACAGGAGCTCGGGCATGTTCCTCTTAACTTTTTTCATTGCAAGTGGGAGAGAAGCGGTGAGTGATGGGTGCTAAAAAAAGCCTTAATTTCACCCAGCTGCTACCCAAAATTTCTAGCACGTATTTCCTCTCCTGCACTAGGGAGGTAAAGCGTCTCTTCCTACACCAGGCAGAGGGCTGGGGGTGAAAACCCAACGTCACCCCTGTGTTGGAAGAAGGTCTCCTCTCTCTCCAGTGTCATTACCCACAGGGCGTATATTTGTGGGGGTGCTTGTGTCTGGGAAGGGGCCAGGATCCCAGACTGAACTACCCGCCTGCCTCTCCGGCTAATGAATGTGCCTCGTTATTTGTGTCACATCTAGCCATTAGCTGTAAGCGCTTTAGCAGGCTTCCTGAAAGGAGCACACAGGTTCTCAGATTCCTCCTCTCTCCCAGCTGGGGAAAAGAGATGCCTCTGTGTGTAGGGTCAATACGGGAAAACTGCTCTGTATTTTCTCCAGTGGTGTGGCTCCATGAAGGAAAAAAGAAAACCAGCAACAACAAAAAATTAGGGGAAAAAAAAAAAAAAAATAAAAAAAAAAAAAACTCCAAAAAACCAGCCTCAAACCCTCTGTGTAATTCTTCATTTCAAAACATAAGCTCATTGTTTTCTTGCACAACTCTCACTGTGATAACACAACTTCCTTCCACCCATCCCAGGACAGTGAAGAGCAGCAGTCTGAATGACTTAACTCCTCCCCCAAAATACTAATAAAATTAGTATTAAGGAAAGCGAACTATTTTGTTGCTGCCATCAGAGCCTGGAGGCATCGTGCTTTTCCAGGCCTTGACAGCAGAGAGCTGAGCTGCCGTGGTCACAGAGCCACTCGCACGTCTTCATTTTATTCTTGCAGGGAAAGCAGTTGTCACAACCAATTACAGCCGTGGTGGAGGAGGTGGTCTCCAGCCATTGAAAGCAATTCTGGAAAGAGCTTCCACACCGGGAAGGATGATCGGGTGTCTGGGCATCTGCCTAAGGCTTCGGGAGACAGATGTTCGTGTCCTAGCCTCCCTACAGCTTTCTTGGGTGGTCTTGGCCAAGCCAGGTGCAGGCTGCCAATGGTGCTGAGCAATATGATTCCTCTTGACAATCCGGTCTGTGTGCCCTCAGCATCTCACTTACCTGTTTGTGACATGGAGAGGATGGTCCTCTGGTCTCCCAGGGCAAGATATTTCCCATTTTCTGCCAAGAAAATTTCCCACCCATCCTCTACCTCTTTGCCAGTTTGGTGGCCCTGCCCCAGGGGACGTAAAAGTCAGTGGGGACCGCAGTGGGAAAAACGAGACCAAAGGGATGATCCGTCTCTTCTCTTGCACCTGAATCCTGCCCAAAGCAGGGGTGGCACAGGGACAAGTCCTCGCCTCTCAGAGATGTGTGCAAGGAAAACAAGCACAGCCTTTTCCAAGCACCTCCCCTGCTTTGAAGAGAGGAGCGAAGGCATCCCAGCCCCAGAGCAGCAGAAGGATGGTACCAACCTCGCACGTTCAGCAGATGTTTTTCCTGAGGCTGGAAGGCAGCTATCAGTCAAAATTAACACCGCATGAATGCCTGCGGAAAGGGTTTCTCACTGCCGAAAAATAACAGGATAGGAAAGGAGAAAACTCAGCTGGAGAGAACTGCCTTGTGTAGGGCATGAAGGCAAAGGGGGAATTCTACCTCCCTTCTTTGTCGGGATTTGGGAACATCTGTGTTTAAACCCCGGCTCTGCCACAGATTTACTGTAGTAGCATGGACCAGAGTCTTACAGATAAATTGAGGTCTTGCAGCTTCTGCTCCAGAGCATGAGACCCATATGCTATGCCAGGCATCGCGGGCTGTTTGTCTGTCCGTGTCACGGAGATCCCTGGGAGCAGGTCTTGCAGAGAGGTCACCCGAGTGTGGATGCACCCATGCCACTCCTCTCCTGCTTCCCGGCTCCAGGTTGAAAAAAACAGTTGGGTACCTCGTTCCAGTTCAGATGTAGTTTGTCCTGCAAGGGAGCCCTTGGGGCACTCTGTGGCGGGGCCACCGTCTCCCCTCTCCTACCAGCATGGGTACGCATTGCTCCCTAGCTACCCTAGCATGCAACCGGCACGAGCACACGGGGCTTTGGCAGGCTTTGCACCTCGTGCTCTTCCTTGGGATCAGCATGTCTCGAAGCCCCTTACTGACCTCCCCGGTGGGCAGCCACCCCACCCGAACCTGAGGTTGGGGACAAGCTGCTCTGCCAGGCAAGGGGGTGAGGGGAAACTCTATTTCCCTCATGAGGGACTTGAACCCGAGTCATGATTTATGATCCTGCATTATAGTAAAAAAAAAAAAAAAAAAAAAAAGACAATGTTTTCACCAAAAGTAGACCCTATTCTCCTTTTCTACAGTGGGTCTGGTGCCATGCCCTCTTTTCTGGGTCATTGCAAGGGCCACATCGTTCAGGGTCTGGCTGACTCTGGATCCACCAAGAGCAGCCCTAGAGAAAGAAAACGGGGGTCTCACAGGGTGACCGATGTGAGAAGAGCTTCGCTGCCGTTCCCTTCAAAGAGATGTTCCTCACCTCCTTGCCATTACCAAACCAATGCTGTAATGAGCGTGCATCATCCTCAAGGTGCCACGAAACCCTTGTGAACCCAAGCAGAGGCTGCGGGGCTGTTCTCATGGGAGCTGTGCTCTTTCGCTATGACAGAGAGGGGACAGACACATCTCTGATGCTTCGGGCTGAACAGAAAATGAGTAAGAGAGTTTCTCTGTCTTCCGTTCTTCAGACTGAGTGAGTGCATGAGTCTGAATCTCCTTCTTTTTTTCCATTTTAATCTGGCAATATTTTTTCCCTTCTGAACTCAGCAGAACATGTTCCCCCCTTCGCTTCGCTGCAGGATCTCAGCCCAACATTTCAAAGCTCTTTCCTCTCTCTGGACAGAGCCTTAGCAAACAATATTGATGATCTAAGTTTCTCTCCAAAACGAAAGAGGAATATGCTCCCTGGTGCTCTTGTGTATGGTGTGAAAGCAATCCCCGCAGAGAAGAGTTTGCAAATGAAAAGTGACAGGCACTTCCCACGATGGCATCGCTTCCCTAATCGCCTTTGGCGGTGCAGGCAGCAGCCCCCCCTTCTGCTTCCCCTACTTATTCTGCTAGGACAGATGTGGCCCCACAGCCTTCCCATTTCCAGGGCTGGAGGACGCCAGCAATATTTTGGGGTCTGAGGCAGAGTTTTGTGAATACCAGGTTTTCCCCAGTAAAACCCAAGGCCAGTGATGCTCAGCTTGCTGTCACCTGCAAGGGAGACCCCCCGCCTCCAGAAAGGGGGTCACCGCTGGGTGATGTCCTTCATCATCCCCATTCCTTCCACCTTCTCCCATAGGTCCCTCTAGTCAAACCACGTTGTGCATGGTGTGGATAAGCACCTATCAAATATGATAACAGGGATTTGGATGAGCAAAATGAATGGCTTGGAGGGTGCTTTCATGTCTCAGCATGAGACTGGATGTGCCTCCATCACCAGGCAGCAGAGACCTTTCTTCTGCCACCGACGGAAGGCAGTTCTGAGCATACGAAGAGTAGAGGTCACAACCACAGACCATGGAGCATCCCTCTAAGGATCCCCAGAGGTGAATCGCACTCTCCCTGCAGAGTGAAACTTCACTGCATCAGTCAAAATGAAAAAAAAAAAACCAACCAACCAACCAAACCCATGCCCATAGCAGATCAGCACTCAGCTTTCAGGCTGGAAGCCTATGCATTTTCATAAGAAAGGCTGCTGCTCTCCTAATTCCTCATGATTCTATTTGCTGGCTTTTCTATGCTGTGGGAAATAAGCTGTTCCATTTTAATTGGGAGAATTGTAGCAATAACTTGTTTAAATGCATTTTGGGCCCACCCAGAGTAAAACCCAAAGAACAACAAAATTAAAAATGCAGCATTACCCCTGCCCCTCGCTTCAAATCAGAGAAAAAAAAAGTCATTTCCGGATCCACAGTGATAGGATATTATTTTTTTTCCTATCTCAAAGGAAAGGTTTCAATTTGCTCCCCACCACCACCCCTCATTTTATTTGTAGAGTAATCACTGCATTTTGCTAAGTTTTGAAATCGGGCAGCATGGGAAAATGAAAAATCAAAACATTCCATGTGACAAAACTATTAACATTGAACTGCTGTGACTGTTCTACAGCAGAATAATCTTAAAAAGCAACCCCCCCGCAAAAAAAAAATCCTACAAGTGACTTCTGACCAAATGACTGGAAAATTAGTTCACTGAGAGTTTCACTCAAGCCAAATCTGCATTTTCCAGCATAATAAACTATTTGACCAAACACCATTTCATGTGCTAGGGTGGCCTCTCCCCTACATATCAATAGAAAGGCGTTAAGAAAGAGCATGCCCAGCTGGATGCACCCTTAATGGGTCAATTTGCTGCTTATTTTCCATTATCATACGGTATGGGAGACAGCTTCTCCCTGTTAACTGGGAACCCTGCGGGGACAATGGGTTTCAATGGGTTTTATTCCCCGCCCCCCCATCCTTGAACTTGCCTTTGCCTCCCGTTATTCCAGGAAATCTTTCTGAGCTCGCATTGCGTGCCCTTACGTTCTCGCGGGAGCGTGTGGTGCAGAGGGTTGGTGAGGAGGGTCTGAAGGTCTGCGGCCTCGCTTCGCCTCGCAACCGTCCCCACCCACCACCCACCACCCTGCAGCATCCAAGACCTTCCACGCAATCGACTCCTTCCTGCAAGGAGAGGATGAAACAGCTGCGGCCGCAGACATTTTTCCCGTAAAAAAAGGGCCAGGGAGCGCACCAAAGGCTGGCTGGACCTGGGGACAGGAGGTGAGATGCTGGCCGGAGGGAGGGACAACAGAGAGGGGTAGGGGTCTTCCCTTCAAGGAGGCACGAGCAGCTCTCTCCTCCAGCCTCCCACCCAGAGCAGGCGGGGTGGGTGAGATGCAGTAAACGAGCTCATTTGCCAGCAAGCAGGAGCCTTTGATTGCCCGCATTGGTACAGAAAGATAAAGTGGATAAAGTAATGGGTATTTACTCTTCTCTGCCTGTGTACACAACAGAATCGTGTTTCTTTTAATGGGAGCTCTATTCTAATTGCAGTCATTACCAAAGTGAGACTTTAAGCTCAACACCATCTTTCTATTACCTCTGTGCGTGATGTGCTGCATTTCTGGTCTGCTTTCTTAAATATCCCCCTCCTTTCACATGATCCGAGCCACGGTCCGGATAACCCTCCCAAAATGCTTTTCTGGCATCCCCTCTGAAGTCTCCCCAAAGCCAGACATGTTCACAGCTCCACAGGATCCAAAAGATCCTGGTGATGTTTCATTAATGGCGCTCATCTACCCGCGGATCCAATTTTGTCTGCTCATCAATGCAGTCGGCATGTCGTGTGAACAGCATATGCCACAGCAGATGGCACGGACTCAATTCCAGCGAACGGCTCTGGAGTGAAATCACTCATCTGCTCTCCCCTGCCTTGGATAGACCAGGGGAGTTGCTGGGAGAGAGGTTTGAGCTGAGAGGGGAGAAGGACCGGTGATGGAAATTTAGCTGAACTCTGGGTCAGTATCTCCATCGCCCGGACCCCGCAAAGGACCCGCAGCCAAGCAGCCCCGGATTTTGCTCTGCAGCAGCTCACCAGCTGCTGCACCAGTCCCAGCAGCCAGCAACAAAGCCTCTTCCCCTGGTCAGCCCCACAGAGGAGGATCCTGAGGGCTCACATAGGAGCCAGGGAGGTATTTTGAACCCCAGCACTGACACAACAAGTTGTTGTGGACATCTCAGGGTGCTTCTGTGTTGCACCTTGTAACCTACTGTGTTGCCCTCCTGACTTGCTAACCTCTACTCCTGCCTTGTTGTCTGGGTGCTCCTTGGTGCTCAGGTTGTGCTTTCTTCTCACTCTGCCTACGTTACCCTTCCTGCAGAATTAAAGACTCCCTGACCATGAGTCCTGCCTGAGACCGGACATTTCAAGAGACATCTTGGTTTCTCTCCCTCTTCTGCTTGCTGACTGCGTACCTGTGGGATAGCTTGGGTTTATTGTTGCTCCACACTAGAGCTTTAAACACAAGCATAGTCCTGTCCCGAGCCCCAACAGCAGCCATGCATCCTTGACCATCTGGCGTGGTTGGTCAGTGGGAAGGAAGTTCAGGAGAGGGACTTTGAAACCAAACTAATCAGTAAAATGCACTGGGCCACTGAATTCCATAAATGTCCTCCTTGGGTGACTGTGTGTGGCTGCTATCACCTCCTATGATCCAAAGTCATTGTCTGAATAAAAATGGTGTCTGGCATATGTAACAGGTATGTAACACTTCTCGATGTAGCTGTCCTGGTTTCAGCTGGGATAGAGTTAATTTTCTTTCTAGTAGCTGGTATAGTGTTATGTCTTGGATTCAGTACGAGAAGAACGTTGATAACACACAGATGTTTGCAGTTGTTGCTAAGTAGTGTTTAGACTACGTCAAGGATTTTTCAGCAAGAAGGCTGGAGGGCACTAGAAGTTGGGAGGGGACGCAGCCAGGGCAGCTGACCCAAACTGGCCAACGGGTATTCCATAGCATGTGACGTCATGCCCGGTACATAAACTGGGGGGAGTTAGCCTGGCGGGATCACTGCTCAGGAACCAACTGGGCATCGGTCGGCGAGTGGTGAGCAATTGCATTGTGCATCACTCGTTCTGTATATTCCAATCCTTTTATTATTATTGTCATTTTATTACTGTTATTATTATAATTAGTTTCTTCTTTTCTGTTCTATTAAACTATTCTTATCTCAACCCACGAGTTTTAGCTTTTTCCTTCCAGTTCTCTCCCCCATCCCACTGGGTGGGGGGAGTGAGTGAGCAGCTGGGTGGTGCTGAGTTGCCGGCTGGGGTTAAGCCACCACAGTACCACTGATGACCTCTGAGCACCTCAGAGCTTCCTCAGCCTTCATTTTTAGCAGCGCCTTGCCTCCAGTGCTGAAGAGTTAAGCTGGTTTAGGCTGCGTACTGGGCTTTCTGCTTTCCCAAGTGGATGGTCTTCATTTGGAATGTAGTTTCCCAAGAAAAGTTTTCCCATGAGCTTTCTCCAATCATCCATTGATTGAAGAACTTGGTCACAGCTCCTACCCAGCCCTCCAAGGGTTTCCTGCACTAGTCTGTATGTACTCCATCCCCAACAGGCATGTGCAGTGCCACATGAAGCACAAAGTCATCCCTGCATCCCATTTTCCACCATGGCTGTGTGTCTTCATGTCACTTGATAGCGAGAAAGATGAGCTCAGTTTCTGAAAACGTTATAGCTGCAATAGCATGGCATTTGGACCTACCCCATCCTGCATATTAGTTGGGTCAATTAACTTGGGAGAGTTTCTGTACTTCTGGTTTGAGTTTCTGTCTGCAACATCCATACCTCTGCACTCTGCAAAAAGCGAAGACAAGCCTGGTTTTGTATGAGGTTTTCTTCTAATTCCACTTGGCCCTTCTTCACTCACATACTGCAGGAGATTGCACCACCTCTTACACCCCCAGCTGGTACTTCCACATGTCAACTGAGAGAGGAGTAAGGATCTTGCTTCTGGAGGAAAGCCTACAGCAAAACAAAACATAGCCCTTGAGTGAGGTCTGCAGATAAACTTTTCTCTGGTTCCTGGGCTTTGTAGATCAGATCATTAACATTCTCTGCCATCCTGGTCAAGGATTTGGATGGTGATCAGACGATAGTTCAATGCATTCAATTTACAATGCAATTACATTTTAATAAGTTGTGACCCTTGAGGCAGGACCTGCCACCTGTCAGCTGAGCTCCAGCAGCCGACCTGATCTCAACCACGGATGGATGTGCTGCAGCTGAGTAGGTGGCAGCGTAGTAAAATACAATCCATGGTAATCGTCCAGCCAGACCCTTGCCGTCTGACCTCAGCAAGTAGTGGGAACCAGATGCCTCAATTTCCCTTTTGGTATAATAGAGGTCTTATTTCTGGGCTCACGAAGATGTTGCAGAGCCTTGGAAAGTCCTTTGCCTCCCCTCCCACCAGCCTGGCAGGGAAGTAAGACTCTTTGGGGGAAAGGGAAAGTGAGCAAAAGCAAAATTTGCTTTTGGTACATAAGTACCTTCGTCTCCCCCCATGCCGAGCTGGGCTGAGAGCAGCTCCAAATGAGCTTCGCCCAGCTCTGACTGCAACTGAAAGACCTCCACTGGCTGCAACCATTTAAAAAAAAAAACAATCCATAATCCCCAATGACAAATTCCAGAGAGGGTCAAATCCTTTTATGAGGATGAGACGAGAGGTTTTATGATCACACTGCCTTATTATACCGGGCTCCCTGTAGTGTCATGCATCCTAAGAACCAATTTACTATGTATCTCCCTCTCTCTCCAGCAACATTAAGAACAAAACAACTTCTAAATATCCTTCCACAGCCATAGCTGTTGTTTTTTTCAGTAAACATTTACTTAGTGGCATTCAGGGACCCAATCCTTGCAGAAGGGCCAAAGCATCCAAGCATCGCTGAGGAGATAAGTGGCTTTTTGTGGTCCTTTCCTGGGAATAAAGGCTGAATGGCTTGTTTTCTTTGTGATAGAAAAGGGTAGAGTCTCCTGAGCATGCTGACTACAGCAAGGATTACGTGAGGCTTTTGCTTTACTTTTCTCAAGTGATTTCCATCAGCAGAAGTGAAGAATCTCTGGCTTAAAAGGAGAGAGTCAATTGCTCCTACAAGGGGGTGATCGCCTGGAGCAACCCTCCCATGCCTTTTTCCCAGAATTTTTTTTTTTTTTTTGGGGGGGGTGGGTGGTGGTTTTTTTTCTTAAACATTCATGGTCCAGTATCTGTTCCCTGTGCTAGAGATGTTGATGTCACCTGGAAGAATAACAGTGGGACTCAATTTAGGCATTGTACTTTTGGTCCCCCTCCAGTTGGGGGGTGTTGAGCTGCAATGATGGTGACAGGCTCTGCGTTCACTCTTAGATGCTCCAAGGTCTTTATAGGTGGCAGCAGCGTCCAGACATCCCCGTGATAGCTGGATCCGTGCTGTTTAAATGCTGCACACAGGGTAATAACCCCACTGAGGACATGGATAATCCTGATGAATACAGCACCCTGCAAACGAGGGGGCTCTGCCCTGTTACAGAGCTGATGGCTCGGCTCCACATCTCCACGTCGGTGCTTTCCAAGGGAGCTGAGGGCTGCAAACCAGTGGAAAGTCTGTCCCTGAAGGTCCCAATGGCTTGTGCTTAGGGGAGAGCTCAAAGAAGAGGGTGGGTGTGGAATGATAACTTTTTGCATAAAACCTTTCGGTTTAGGTGCTTCCTGAGCCAGACTGTGTTCACTGTGCGGCTTTTCATTGATCTTGTGTGTTATTCTTCCCCAGATGTCTTCAGCCCATAGGAAGCAGCAGTGCTTAGACGCTGGAAACTGCTATGTCAGAACATCTTTGATGTATTTTCTGACTATGGATGTGTAAAGGGTTGTTATAAACGGGCTCCGGGGAACTAAGTGGTGGAAGGAAATGAGAAAGTTTTTCCTTTGCAGGCTTTTAAGGAGAGGTTAGGTCACCTTGAGTCAAACACGACTGTCCCAAAGCACTTCAGTGCAGCAAATTCAGTTCATCTCTGAACAAGCCACAAACTCAATGCTAAGAAATGATGGGAGCACCAGCAAAAGCGAGGACTAGGTGGAAGAGCACTGGAGCATCTTTCATCCCACTGATCTTCATTTCCATCATGCAGCCCCATATTTGGAGCTTGCCAGCTAACTTTCCATGAAAGGAGGACAAATGACGCATGGGGAAAAGGGATTCTTCCTGGACTCTCCTTTGCCAGGAGGGAGGTTCAAGCAGTAAACTCTGAGCTTTTAAATCAGCCTGGAAGGATACATTTCACTTGCCTTTTGTATTCCCTCTCTTTGGCTTTATCTATTTGTTTTACCTCCCCTTTTCCTTTCTTGTAGTGCTCTCAGTCTCCTCTTTCTTCCTTTTCTTCCTTCTTTTCTAATTCATGCTTTCAAAGACATCCTTGGCAGAGAGGAGGGGGAGAGGGGAGACAATCCATGGAAACTTCCTTCTTCTTTATTTTCCAGCTTCTTCAGAGAAGCAAGGGTGAGGGAAAGAGAAAAAACACAGAGCATTAAAAACCCAGGAAATATGCTTCTGCTGCTTTCCTGAATGTCAGGGGAGCGTTATCTGGCCTTGCATGCAGGGAAGGAGAACTTGAGCCTTGTGAAGTGTAATAAGGAACACAGAGCCTAATGGAAAAATCATTTGCTTGTGGCATTTAATTAAATATGTAAATTTATGAATGGCCCTGAAATCATCAAATTAAAAAGGCAGAGCTGTCATGAATTTTTATTTGATTTCCTCTACGGGCTTCCCCTCCATCCTCCCCCACTCCCTTTCCGTTTAATCAAAGAGGTGGCATGTGGGGACGGCTGAGTTGCTGCCAGGCCTGTCCTCAGGGTTTCCCCGGGGGTGACGCACAGAAAAGGTGTTTTTATTCCCTGCACATCAGCCACTGGTCTAAGGAGATGGCAGATGGGTGCGTGCTTTTGTGCTGCAGGGGATCCAGCGCACAGAGCATGGAGACACAAGCGGTTCTCACCATCTGGTCCTGGAGCTTGATGGGGTGGCACCACGTCCCTGGAGATCTGATAGAACTGGTCCCTTACAACTTGAGTGTCCAGAACCTGCCCATCCACAAACCCATCCTGCCTCTGGAGGACTGGCATTGCCTTGTGCCCTCTGCTATTCCTGGCAGACAGCACAGTCACATCACCTCTTACCTGGTGCACAACCCACAGCACAGCCATGGAGGAGAAAACCTTCCAGTGAGGGGGCTTCGGTCCCTTTTGCTGTGCTCCAAAATCTACCTTGAACTTGCACTCTGGCACCACGATTCACATCATTTAGTGCTACCGTGGCATCAGGACTTCTGATGTGATGAACCTACAGCTTCAACCTTTTCCCGCAGACTCAGAGGTTTGGGACGTTGGGACTTGTGGCATAGCATGCATTTCTCTACGGCCCCATCGTTACTCAGCATGAATCGCTGGCCACCCTCCGAAAAACCCACCACATATCTTCAGAGCTGGGATGCCCAGGGGAGCGATCTTGTCAGACTTGGGCTACTAAATTGGCCCTTTTGACTTGCAGTTGACCAGGCAGGATCTGGAACTGCCTCCACCTCCCCATGCCCTGCTCAGCTTTTGGGTCTGATGCACAGGTTATAGGGTTTAGGGTGCACGGTTCCTGCTGATCCTTTTACCCCTGTGCAGTCCCAGTTGGTGTAGCACATCGAAGACTCTGAGCGCAAACTTCATGACAACCTGTGTTTATTTCTGAGCTTTTATCTGCCAAGCAGCTGCAATTGGTGTTCAACTGGCAGAGCAGAATTGCTTTTTCTCAGCTCACCGTGGTCATCAGCCTGCTTCATAGGGTCCATCCAGGCAGGAATGCAGAACTGAATGGGCTTGTGTGGGAAACACCAGCCAAAACCAGTGAGGACAGAGGCCAGCAGCAAAAGTTAGAGGCATTACAGGGACAGCAGAGCCCATGGCAGCCAAAAATGAGTATTGAGCTCCACAGAAAAGAATAGCATAGAAAAGGAAAAAACAGGATAAGAGAAGATGAAGTTTGTGATGAAAAGGCTGCACGTTGATGTTCGTTCAAGCCAGAAGATTGAAGCTATGTCCATGATGACAGGGTCATGGCTTTCTCCATCACAGCAAACCTTGCAGAGGGCAGAGAGGTCTGACCCTTTCTCTGGTCTTTTGCTGAATGCCCCCTCTCAGCTGGAGCAGCAGGTGTGCCTGTAAGGTGGCTTCATTCCCCCAACACCCCTCTGTCACCACAGCAGTGCCACCGCTGCATGTGGACTCTGAGCTAGCAATGAGGAAAACCCTGAGATCTGAGCAAGTTTCTTTTTAAAAGACCCCAGTATTTCATTAAAATACCTTGCCTTTTCACCGAGTGACTGCAAGACATCTCTGCAACAAGTTCATCAGCATTTCCACCAGCTCCAGGCTTTCCCCTCTTGGGCTGCAATGACAAACCCAAATCAAAGGGTCACTTCACAGGGGCCACCCCAGGTTTCCAGGGAGCGAAACTGAGGCCCTTGTTTGCCTACATGTTTGGAGAAAGCTGGACATCTTTTTCTGCCTTCCCAGGCTGCTTTAGGTCTGGGGTGAACAGGTCCTGAAGTGCAAAAATCCATCTCGAGTTGGCACCGACAGCTGAGACATTGTGTGAGCGCAAGCCCCAGAGTAAGTGATGCGCCTCGCTTTCCACTTACAGCTCCTTGCGGGAGATGCTGCGAGTGGATTGCTGACTCCCCAGGTACGCTACCGATTATCCATTTGGTTTATTTATACATCTGTCTGAAGCAGGGAGAAGAAATCTGTCGTGTGTCATGCAGGGACACATTTATCCCGCCGAGATGCTGCACTGACACACTTGGAAAACAGCAAGCGGTGAAAGGGTGTCCTTTCTTTCAGCCCACTCCTATCGCTGGTTCTCCAAAGAGGCCAGGGACAGCTCCAGCTGTGCAAATGAAATTCAAGAGACTTAATAACATTTTAATGCATGCTCTCAGCATTGAGGGTTGGGGTTTTTTTCCCCCCTTCTCGCTTTCCCTTTGATGGTTATAAATGGAGGGGATGTAATTTGCTTGTACAGCTGCAAGGCCAGGTCTTTGGAGAAGGTAGAGAGGATGAGGGAGATTATTTTATCAGGAACTTGAAAGAAGGCATAAAACAGTAATATGCAGGTGTGCTGATTTCCCAGAGAGCTCTAATCAGCTAATAATCTAATCTGTCAGCCTGTCTCAGCAGTGATAAAAGTCTTCATGGCTCCTGGGGTGAAACCGCACTGCCCATTATCCCAGTCCCAACACTGAGCTATTTGGGTTATTGATGGAGAAGGCAAACATGGTCATGAACATCTGCACAGGAGCTGCCAGTGGGGAATTGTCCACCCAAGGCCCTTACCTTCACATGGTGTTGATCTCCAGGAGAACTGAAGGACTGTTGAGGTTATAGAAGATGGCTGCGAACCAGAGTTCACCATTCCTTCGTCTACAGAAGACCCAACATCCACCACTCAATATTCCCAGGAGTTGCAATGCCCCTGAATTTGTGGTCAAGACTGAAAACCCCAGGCTGTGAGGTTCAAAGTTTCTCCAAGTGGTGCCTTCCTGTGGTGCCTGGTGGTACAATGATCCTTACTGTTGTCCTGTCCCATAGAAGTACTTTTGGGAACCCCAAAGATGTGCACTATGCTCTTGATGGAACATTGCCATTGAGGATGTACAGTTTTTGCAGTCTTTCTGTTGGTGAGCACAAAATCACAGAAGGGCTGAATTCACCGGTGACATATCCACAGGCATTCATGCTACATTGGCTTCATTATCACCTTTTGGATATCAGGGTGACAGTGCTCAGTACTAGTTGTCTTTGTTAGGGCGAAGCATGAGTTCTTAGTCTGAAAGCCAAGGCACAGAATTACCTAGTCCTCTTGTTTACCGTGTTTTTTTCCCCTATGAGGTGTTCATTCCCCGTGGAAGAGGAAGGGTAGACTGAGCCGGTAATGGACAAATGACATAAAAATTCTGGATGCACCTGCAGGTGTGGCATTCACGTCTGCTCTCTTTTGCATCACCTCGGGCAGACAAACCCACAGCTCACAGGGTGGTGCTGAGCTTCTGTCCTTTCCACCCAGGGTGGCTGAGGCCATGGAACCTGCACAGCCTCTCCGGTCCAGCCACAGAGCAGTGAGAGAGAGGACCTGGAGGTTCGCTGTGCTCTCCTTCCCCTCCTGGGCCAGAAGCGTGACCAGACCCCATCAACAGGGACCATCCATCTCTTCATCCTCCTGGCTGGGCCAGAAAGCAGGGAAGTCTTCGCAGCATCCTCAAATATTTGGGCTAAACACAGCAAAAACAACACCAGCAAAGAAGCCATTTCTTCCTACATGTCGAGGAATGGAGCAGACACAGGTAACCGTGACCCCCACCCCAAGACTCGCCATGCACACACTGAGTTTGGCCCGTCCAGAGACAACGGCCAAGAGTTTGGAGTGATGCTAAGGCAGAAAATATTGGGTTTGTGTAATCCATAGTTAGGTTCCTGCTGCAACTCACTTGGGAGGAACGCTGCATCCTCCCAGTGGAGCAAGCTCTCTGGAGGTGGCATCCCTGTGGTAACGCAGCCATGCTGGAGACGCGTGGCTGGCTGAAGTGGGATCGGACTGGCTATGGCGGGGAATAACTGTAGCAGGAATTATCATGGGGTGGCCTGTTAGCATAATGAGCACATTATTTCTCTTTAATAAATCAGTGGAATTACTGTTTGGAAATCTGTCATTAATAAAAAAAATATCTCCTACCAAGAAAATGTTTACTTTTGCAGCATGGGGCTTGAGCCAAAGGTATCACGTTCGGAGCAGCATACAGTGGCACAAAGAGCCATGGCACAGCAGACAAGGGGTAAGTGGTTGGTGGCTTCCTAGTCTGGAGAGTACAGTCAAGCCAAACCCCTGGTACACCCATGCACACAGACATGGAATACAGCCCAAACACCACCAAACTTTGCGCAAGCCATCTTCGCCCATCTCCTCATCAGAGCAATGGAACCAAATGGGTTGCAAACATTCTTCATCCCCAGGACCAACCAAACTGTTCAGGGTATGGCACAGGTTCCCTGCCCCAAACATCACCTTCCAGCCCTCAGCAAAAAGTCAGTGCCACCGCTGGACTATTCTGCTAAGCAAAGATTTGCAAAAGCTCCCAGGGATGACAGGCAGAGTGTTCTTCTGATGCAGGGGGACCACAGGAGTGGTCCACACCCTGGGTATGAGCCTTACTGCCCTTGGCATCCTTCAGCCCATCTTTGAACTGGCTGAGGACAGCTGAGGACAACAGAGCATAGTCAGGAGAACTGTCAGCTCTCCGGAGATCTCTGATCATGAAAGACAGCCAAGTTTTATGAGCAAATTTAATTCTTCTCCATGATACAACCCAGGCCCTTCCAACTGAACTAAATGGAGCATCTCTGCAGGTCTGTATCTAGAACACTAGGCTAAAAACACTTTCTCTATCCTTTAGATACCATTGACCCCCATGCAAACACACATTTTCCCCTGCACGGAGCTCTCAAAGAGTACGTTATGCATTATCGTATCCTTTCTTCCAAATAAAATGCCCTTACTCAGCCAGACCCTTCTATTCTCCCCTGCACAGTTCATTTTCTTTCCAGAGTTCTTGCTGGTTCTGTTTGTTTGGAGAATTGCTGGATGGTGCCATCAGGGAAAAATGACACCACTCACATCCCATGAACTCAGTGCAGAAGCGCTTTGAAAATGCGAACAGTCAGGACAGCCTGCCAGGAAGGGCCTTTGTTTGACTTTGCAGACAGATCTCCAAATTTCCTTAATTTCAGCCCAGGAACTGGCTCACAACATTCATGTATGTTACTAGTTTGCTGTTGTTGCTTTGCTGTTCTCACATTTGGGAGCTGCTGCACCAAATGCATGGGTCTGGCCCCGGAGCAATTCTGTGGGATGTGCTGAAGCTGAGGAAATGCTCAGGATTTGACTAAAGCAAAGTGTGAACACGTAGGGCATCTTCACCCCTCTGTTCGGAGCAACGTCTCCCACGAAAAAAGTGCAGGACCTTTGAGAAACACAAGTACGTTACAAACAGGGGCTCCCCCAGCCTGGAGGAAAGCAGGGAGAGCGTCTTAATAAGCCGAGTGATTCCAGGCTTATCCCCAGGGTCAGACTCAGACCTAAGCTGAAGTGATCGCTGCCTCCCTGTTAGTCTAGGCTTGGTGCTGGACAAATCCTGCCACGCAGCTTATGGTTCGGGTTGCCAGCTTAGCGGCGATGCCCCGTCTGCCCGCCAGGTGCCTTGGTGACCTACACGTACACTGCCTCTGCACCAGATGCTTCCCATTTAAAGCCTGCCTGACTTGCTCTTGTCTTTTCTCCCATTCCCATAAAGTCCCTACTCCTTCTGCTTTCCTCCAGCTGCTCTTTCAGAGGTGTGGAGGGTGGGAAACCAGCACAGTTTAAGGAGTTTCTGTCCGTGCCCCTGGGAGATGTTGAAAATGGCAATACTTGGAGCAGAGCAGGAGCTGACAGCTCCAGCAGAGACGGTTACTTTGGGATCCGCAGTAGAGATGCTAAAGCCAGGAATGATGGGAGCTGGAGGAGGTGGGTGGGCAGTGGTGAAGGGCAGGGTCCGGGAGGCACTGGGATACCTCGAGGACGTGGGACAGGGGATATTTGGGGAAACGGCCACCAGCAGCATGGTCACAGCTGCAGAGGTGCACAGAGGGTGGTGGGACTGAAGAAACCACCGGTGCGGTCTGATTCTCCTCAAAACCTCCTCTGCCGGGCCCTTAATCCAGCTCCCTTCAGCCTTCAGAAGGACTTGATGTGAAAACTACTAAGCTGTGCCAAATTTTTCCCTCTTCCTGCTTTCTTCCAATGCTGTCAGGGCTGGCTTGGAGCTCCAGATTCTTCCCAAAATGAGAGTAAGTGTGATGCTGCATGCTGAGCTGCTGAAAACTAGTCCTTTCTTCCTCCTGGATTCGCTTTCTCCTAGCTAAACTAAGCTAAGCTTAATGGCTACTAAATATTATAGATGCTCCCCCCAAAATTTGGGGAAAATAAGCCCCACCTATCCTCTGGGAATTAGGGTGTGCTGCTTTTGGCTGGGATAGAGTTAATTCTCTTCAGAGTAGCTAGTATGGGGCTATGTTTTGGACTTGTGCTGAAAGCAGTATTGACAATACAGGGATGTTTTTGGTAT
>JAVJGG010000054.1:46142802-46177279 GCA_035590195.1 Aviceda cuculoides
GCAGCTTTCCAGCCACTCTTCCCCAGGCCTGTAGCGCTGTGTGGGGTTGTTGTGACCCAAGTGCAGGACCCGGCACTTGGCCTTGTTGAACCTCGTACAATTGGCCTCAGACCATCGATCCAGCCTGTCCAGATCCCTCTGCAGAGCCTTCCTGCCCTCAAGCAGATCAACACTCCCGCCCAACTTGGTGTCATCTGCAAACTTACTGAGGGTGTACTCAATTCCCTCATGGGACTGAGTTGACTGGAAACCCAGTCAACACAGTCAAGGGGTCCTGGACACCCATTCTGTTGACCAGAGAGGTCTAATTTTGTGGTAGTTGAGTAGATCTATAGATCTCCAGTAGTCACATAGGAGCTTAAATACTGCTTGCACAGTTGGGCACCTACCTAAGGCAGCTGGAGACCAGGCAGGTCCTAGGTCCTAGGATATTCAATGGCAGTAGAAATGTTTAAGCAACTGAACTACACATTGAGTTCACTCCGCATCCAGGGCATCCAGTGCCATTGGAGATGGTCTTGGGTGTCCTATCTGTCCTCCAGCATCTCCTCTAAAATGAGTCACCCCTTGTCACACATCATATCTGCCACCCTTGAGCAGATGCCTTGGAAATCTTAGAGAGTCTGAATGGTGGGAAGCACCCACATCTTGGGAAATGTGGATGACAGGGATGGAGTGGTGGGAGACATAGAGAAGGAAGAGGAGATGCAATAAAAGAAGAGGCAGGGTTGGCGGTACACAGGTTGCACCTGAAGCCAGTGAAGAAAGTGGCAGGCATTGATGGCAGAAGAGGTGTTGTGGGTCCCAGGGGGTTACAGGGAGGTAAGGGGTGGGGGAGAGGGTAGACAGGTGCCTGATCCTTGGAAAGTTTGGTAACCCTGGAGCTGGTAGGAAAGTTCAAACCCTTCCTGTGCTCCTCCCAGAGCTGCCATCCTCTCCGGGGTGGACATCCTTCTTAGAGCGAAATAAATAACCCACTTCCCTCACTTTTCGATTCACACCTCTCAGCTGCGTTCAGTGAGTTAAACACCACTGAAAGCCACGTGGATTCTGGAAAAGCCAGATAAAACCCTGCCCTGACTAAAGAAAGCAGTGCAAGTGCAGGGAGAAGAGGTCTTAGGTGATTTGTCAAATGTCTTTGAAGACATTACTACTGCAGTTTTGGAAGAAAATGACTCTCAGCCTGTGATTATTTTTTTTCAAAGAGCATCTCAGAAGGTTTTATCTGTGAGATAAATGGTTGAAGCAAAGGGCTGGGGAGTGGGAAAAAGGAAGGAAGGAAGGAAGGAAGGAAGGAAGGAAGGAAGGAGGAAGGAAGGAAGGAAGGAAGGAAGGAAGGAAGGAAGGAAGGAAGGAAGGAAAAATAGTCCGGAGCACAAACCAGTTAGAGAACAGGCAAGAAAGCAATGCCAGAGGTAGAAACCATCTGAGCTTGGAAACACACCATGAGACAGGGCGCACCAATGGCCATTGGGGCAGCTGTGATTTATAACAGGCAGGTAGCAAAAGACTGTGGGTTTTTAACAGTGCTGGGCAAAGAACATCCAAGGCATAGAAATTACCTAAGAAGCCTAAATCTCTTTTCAAAGTAGATGTAGGCACCTACGTTGTTTTTTCCTTCAGATTTTAAAGACCTTTTTCATTGGCTTTCAACAATGCAGGCACATGCCACAGCACAATCTTTAGCTCCTGCAGTGCTGAAGGAAAACAAACCAAATAAATCAAACAGTCCCTTTGAAACTCATTGGTTTGGAATATAACTGAGTAAAATATTTATCCCCCAAAAGCAGAAGAGGGAAACATGAACTGAAGCAAGGGGGAAAGAAGTAGACATGGGATCTGTCTGTTTGGTAGAGCCAAACAAGAATTCAGATCCAAATACACTGGTGTTTAAAAATTAACATCTCACTGTAAATTTGTTTTCTAGGGAGAGCTCTCCTATTTCATCTTTTCTTATTCTCATGGTAGGAATTCATGAAATATCCAGGAAAACTTGCATTTCAAATATGAGGCTTATGCATTTCACTTTCCCCCAAAAAAAACCTTTTCAACAATTAAAAATGAGAAGAATTCAACTGAAGCTAAACTGAAGAGCACATCTTATTTTGTTTCCAAATTTCTTGGCAAAAAATCAAGTCTTTCCATTTAAATTTCAACTCTACTTTTGTATCGGTATTATTCTGGGGAGAGAGTGTTTGGAAACCCCAATTTTGTCAACCAGCCCATGCTACTGGGAAATTACTCCTTCTGCGCAGCTAGAGCAGCACGCTGACACTGAGAAAACCTCCTACATTAGATGTTAGAATATGAACCTCATGTATGTACCAGATACCTGGTTACCATGCATCATTTTACCTCTCTTCCTGAATTTTTTTCAACTCCTCTATCAGAGATGCCATTCACTTTTCAGCTAAATATTTCATTCAGGAGCAATGGATTCTTTTTTTGGATAAATATCTGTCACTGCCTCCTATCAGCAGTAATTAAAGCCACGTGATGCAGCTCTCAGCGTCACAGGTGATGAGTGGTTCGTGGCTGTTGTTGATGGGTAACAAATTCTTTTGGGGAAGGAGCTGACAGTCACTGTACTGACATAAACCACTGCCAGCTCCTGGATCTTCCCAGGATGGAGAGGCTACTGGGACCCACCATCACGTTGTTCCTGGGATGCAGCGAGTCATTTGTATCAGCAGGAGACATTGATGGGGGAGCTGGCAATAAAACCTGACTTACTAAGGTCACCCTTGCCCTCAGGGCAGTCTTTCCCCGGCCCCCAACCTCCTTCACTCAGCACTGAGTCCAGAAAAGTTCTGTTTTATCTTGTTCAAAAGTCCTCTGACCTTCCAGCCCCATCTCACTGACCTTCCACACTGGCTACCTCATGCATCTCCACCCAACCCAACCCACCTCCCCCTGCCCCGGTTGCTTATCTCATCACTCTGGCTCTGTATATATCTCAGATATAAATATATATCTGTCCATATATATATCTCTTTTTATATCTAAGCTTAATTGCCTTACATATTCATGCAGAAGAGAAGGCTGCTGTGACAACCAGCCATTTCATCAGAGCTCAGCCCACTGTTTTCCTACAAGTCCCCAAAACATTGTGTCCCAGGGACTGCCGAAAGGAAAATTAGGCCCCAAAAATTCCCGCTCCGCCACTGAAAGGAAAACTTGGATGCGTCTCAGAAACGCTGACAACTTGCTCCATCACTGTTTCTCAGACTAAGATTGCACCCTCTCTCCCTCCTGCTGCACCAAGCTCCTCCAGCACTCGGCAATGGATAGACCTTATCCTTACCCATATCCTAGTCCTGTTTGCAGCACAGACCTGTGTTAGGTATGTCCCCAGGTCACGGCAAGGAGGTGGAGAGGCTCCATCGACTTCTGATCTCAAAGCATGTGAGACTCCCCATCCCCAGCAAACTGAGGGGACGGGGATGATGTGACAGTCCCTGGTCACCCTCAAACAGTACTTGTTAAACTTAGTCACAGTGCAGCCAAGGAGACTGGGAATTTATTGACTGCATTCCCTTCAGTCTGCACCATACATCCATACAGCATCCCGTGCACCAGGCACCCTCCCACCCCCGGACACGCGTGCACAAACCACGCAACACAAACCAGACACGCACTCCTGCTCTCTGCCCCCAGCTCTGCCTCCAGAGCTAAAACATAAGTCAGAGCGTGGGGGCCAAGCAGTGGAGGTGGAGGTTCTCATTTTCATTCCAGTTCAGTCCAGCATCCTCAAGAAGTAAAGCCACGCACAGCCACTGATAGTGGATTTCGTACAAAGTAATCAGAACGCAATAATATTCTCCCCAGTAACCGTCCTGGCAAAAGCCTGGGAGATGTTGACATTATTTGCATCTTTATTGTTCCTGAGGAGTAGAGCAATGATGTTGCCGTGTTTTGACTAAATAGACAAAGAGAGATGTTTTGTTGCTTCCTTGAGTGTGGAAAGATTAAGCCCAATTACACATTCGCTCCATCTGCCCCCCTCGTTCACACATACAGATTCTGCCTTTGCCGAAATCGCAGAACCACCCTGCAAGTTATTTAAGGTGGACATTAAGAGAGAGCGAGTATCATCTGCACGAAATGGAGAGGAATGCCACCCACCAAGGAGGATTATAATGATTTTTATCTAGGTGGGTTGAGGGGGGTAGCGCAAAGGAGGTTCACACCATCCCAGGAGGCTCGGCGGTCCCGGTCCCAGCTCCAAACCAGTTCAGCGTGCCAGCGTCAGCACACCCAGCCTGCGGTGGGTGATGCCTCATCGCATCCCCTTTTGCACTGTTGTGGAAGAGAGGACAGCCTCTCGTCCCCAGGCTGCAGGAGCATCCAGGCAGGGCCCTCGGGACTCCATGAACCACCTCCCCGTGGAGATCACACGTGGGGCTGCCCCACAGCTCCGTCTGCAGCACCTCCAGGGAGGCCACGGCAAAAACAGAGGCAGTGCTGATCACCCAGTCGAAGATGAGAGTCCATCGCCAAATCTGCTGCCTGGCAGTCCAGAGGGAGCCGCGATCCAGCACGCTCCCTGAGCAGACCAAAGCCCTCCCTCCAGAACTGCTGTGAGCTTTACAAAGCAGGTCCCATCCTTCCTCCCTCCCTTTTTTTGCCGTGCGTGTCCTCAGACAACCCACACCTCTGCGATTCCCTTGCCGGGGAGAAAATTACGATGTCACTTTGGCTGTCAGGCTTCTGGCTTGGCATCAGCAAATGGCCAGGGGAGGAGGAGGAGAAGGAGGAAGGGCAGGGGGAGCAGGGAGGGGAGGGTGAAGGGGGAGAAGAAGAAAGCCAGCAAAGGTTCGTGCAGCGAAGTGGGCAACAGCTGCTGCTGCAAAATACGAATGGCAAGGAGCCAGCACGAAGGATGGATTTTGCTCTCTGGCCTTCCCACCTGGAGGGAAGAAAGAACCATTGGTTGAGGGTCTGGAAGAGAAAATTAAAGTCCAGGTGGTGAGGCTGACTGAAGGCAGCCCACATTAACTGGACAAAGGTGGCACCTGGTCTTACCCGGCTTCCTAAGATAAAAAACCATCCTTTGCCACCCTTAAATCTAGTTTTGGGTGTGCTAGGCGGTGAAGTTGGGATCTACGTGCAGCCTAAAGCTGGGGTTGCAATAGAGTGGGCTGGATGGACTTAGTAGGAAGGACATCCTGGGCTCAAGAAACTAATTACCACCCTGCGTGGCACCTCTTCACCTTTCTCTAACCCTCCAGGTTGGGCATTTGTGCTTCTAGAGCTAGCACCGCTCAAGAGCACAACCTTCACCTGCACACAAAACCCACCAAGGGATGGTGCAAGCTGGGATGGTGACTCCTCAGCCCACCTTTGCCGGGGCTGAGGTCCGCCGGTGCAGAGGACCTCCCTTGTTAACCTGCTCCTCCATCCCTCTGCTGACACCCTCCCCAAAGGACCATTCCCACGGTCCCCGCAAGCTTCCCCTCCACCAGCTGCAGCTCCCGATGGATGGAGATCGCTTGATCTGCCCCGTAAATAGCATTCACCCACCCATGCATCATGAATCTCTCTTGCTCTGAGCAAGGCAGAGCACAGTCCTACTTCTCTCCGGCCTTCCAGGTGATTTATTTAAGCCCCTGTCACCCCACATCCACAGCTTAGCAAACTGATCTAATTTTCCACAAACGCAACAGAAAGATGTCTGAAAGTGCAGCGAGAAGCTGACCGTCACTAAGGAAGGAGATGCAGAGGCAAGGACCAGCTTTAGTTCCCCATCGTATCAGCTTCTTCAAAATAAAAAAATAAGACTAGGGTGATGTTTATGGGATGGCTTTGGCTTTGGGCCCTTCAAGGGTCTCCATTCATCAAGCAACATGTTCCCACATAGGGGAGGAACGTGAAGCTGGTGAGGAACCTGCAAGTGCAGCGGTGATCACTGGATACGGTCCGGTTGAGATGAGTGCAGATAAATCCTCCTATGGCAGAGGGGGAAATCTAGGAGAGGGATGCACTGCCCTGTAATAACTCACCCTGCAGGATGGAAGGATTTGAATGACAGATGGATGGTGAGAAATCCAGGGTTTTTTGAGCAGGGAGCAAATGGGAATCACTGCAGAGATGGCCCTGGGGTGCTGGCTTTGGCCATGGGGTGCAGCATCTCTGGGGTTAATGGTACCTGGAAGTTTTTTCCCCCCAGTTCAGTCCCTGAAGAATGACTGCTGTCTTCTATAGATGGGAGATCAGCCCTAAGCAACGAGCACTGCATTTTCTGCTCCCACCACCACCACCTCCTCCCAGGATTCGAGAAGGCTTTCAAACAGCCCGTTTTTGTCATAAGCTACCGAGAAAGAAAGGTTAGTTTCTTCTCTCCCTGGGTTGCCACTGCTTGCAGGCTGCATGCGGAGGCAGCAGGCACAAAGGCACTGTTGATGCCCGTTGCTTTCAAGTGCCACCAAAGCTCAGTGGAAAATAGGGAATGAGACTCACTAATTAGACAGACAGTTAACTTAAAGCCCCTCCACAATCCTGCTTCGCCAGGATGCTTTTGTTGCTCTCCTCGGGTGAAGCTCACCCCTGGTGTAAGAGCCTGCATCAGGTCTGTGCACAATTTCAACCTGAATTTGAAAATATAATGAGCGCACCAGACCCATGCAGGCATGGATTTCCCTCTCTTACCTCCCAGTTTACCAACCGCCTCCACAGGACCTCTTGCCTCTGCCCAACCACTGCTCCCGATCCAACAGTGAATTTTTAAATATCCGTCCCGTTCGACCCAAGGGACAGCCACATACTGCCACTCATTAATGTTTTTGAGTGTGCAAAACCCAGGCATAAAGTTCTCCCTCTCTGGAGTGGAAGTTTTGTGCTTGTAAAACTTAATCCTACTAATAATTAGTTTTCAGATTTCACCTCTGTTTATGATTTCCATGCTCTGAGCCTTCTGGAGAGAAGCCCCATGCATTCCCCATGAGTAATGGGAAGGAATCCCAGCAGCAAGTCCAAACCTAGGACTGGGTCAGACATGCTTATTTTCCTCTAAGAGGAGAGCTTACAATGGTTTTCCAACTCCAGATACTTAGTTTGAGAGATGTATTTGGATTCATACCTTGTGAGTTTGGATCCTCTCCTTCTTTGAAGCCTTTCTTACTGCACCCGCTTGACACCCGGGACAACCTTTATCTGGTGCACCAATACCTCTGCTGAGCTGTCTGGGCTCCCAAGGTCATTAATGGAGAGCACTCAGAATGGTTTAGCTCATGCTTTGGTGGGCTAAAATGAAGGGAAGTAACCACAGACATGTCTGTTTCGCCCCACTTAAGATAAATGGGTTCGTGACCTGCTGGAGACAGCAAAAGCAACATCCCACCCATGGTCTTGGGTGAAGACACCCTGGAAGAAAGCCCTTATTATTACTACAGCTCAACTCCTCCTGGTCTCCAGAGACATGGCAACAGGAGAACTCACACGGCTTTAACCCCACCAGCTTGTGGCACAACCACATCTGCGCCCATCAGACACATCTGTATCTCAGTAGGAGCCAAAGGGATTTAGATGCATTAGGAAAATCACATCCCTTTTCTTTCTCACCAAAGCTAGGAAATTTACAGAAGATTTTCTTCTAATTGGCTTTCAATACAATGTCCTCCAAAATCCATGGGGCACCCTGGGAAAAGGATGCTGAAACGCTGAGCTCTTGCTGAATTTCAGTATCAAGCACGTTTCCCAGGGGACTTACCCTGCTCAGGTCTCAGAAAAGCTGGCTTAGTTAACACCAAAAGGGTAAGAAAATCCTTCCCTGCTGAAACAGGGCTTAAATGGCAGCATTTCTGCACTTCTCGGTGACATCAGGGATGGTGATTCTGGGGCAGTGGGGTTGGCAAGAAAAGCTCTATGATTAAGTGATTGAACTGAAGAAAAACATTCTTTTGGACCTATCTGAAAGGTATACTTTTCAATTTTTCACTGGCAAATCATCTGAACAAAATAAGCCCATTTTGTTTACTTGGGAACTTCTTTCCATTTAAAATAAATAATTCTGTGTTTTAAGTTGAAGTGAAGCAAGTGAAATATTGTTTCAAACTGAGACATCAAACTGTTTCGGGGGAAAAAAAAGAAAATTGAAGCTTTTCTTTTTCAAAATTGTCTGGTTTGGTTATTTCAACCCAAACAACAAACCAAGACTGATATAAAACCACAGCATGTTGCAGGTGACCTGAAAGTGTATCTTTCAGCATAAAAAGTTCCAGGTGAAAATGTTTTCCTGGCTCCAGCAACAATTGATTCATGAGCAGAATTAGGATTTAAAGTTTGGGCCACACGGTTTAATCCGCTCCCCCCACATCCAGTCAAATCCTCTTTGAACATGACCGGGGTGGAGGAGAAGGGGGGGGGGCAGAGAAATCTGCAGGGGAAATAAAAGAGCAGACATAGAAGACTCTGGTATCCACTTAACTTGAAAATGAGAAAGAAAGCAGTGTAAGACCAGGACAATTAGATCCTGAGCAACACAGACCTTTCCAAAAATGAAAGACAGCAGGGGGAATTAATGGGCATAAATGCAACCCAGTAATTAATTGATAAATGGCATTAGAGAGTTTTCTAAAGAGGAAGACTCCAACGTGACTTATCTTCCCAAAGGCAGAAGACAATTTCTCCCTCCTTTCACCTTGCAGATAAGGACAGAGAACAGGGATCTTTCAGTTTTGAAGCTTAAGAGGAATCTGGAAGTCGAAGACGAAAGAGAAAAGAAAAAGCCCCACGCGGTAGGCGAGCACAGCGCAGGGGGCTGTTGTTATTAACTGAGCTGGAGAAGCCCAGTCTGCAACTACTCGCCACCGAATAATTCCTCTTGCAAGGATGGGAGCAAAGGGAGGAGTAAAACGGGAGCGGGAGCAAAGTGAGTCCTGCTGCAAAGGCAATGGGATTATATCTTGTAGGGAAGGGGGGGGCCCAGGGGCTGGGCTGGCCCACAGCTTTCTGCATAAACCCCTTCGCCTTCCCCACTAGGCAATGGGGCAGGTCTGCAGTGTGGGGACCACTTCTGTTCGCCGCAACTTCCCATCCAGCCCCTCAACCATGTGCATTTTCCCCCTTGGACAAGACAAAGCCCAGCTGTGGGCTCTCCATCTCCTCCCCTTGCTGCCTCCATGCCAGCTGTAATGTCTCATCTGCGCTTCACCCCAGCCAAGATGCTCAGGCCAGTGCCCCCCCCCAGCTAACCTGCAGGGTCCACCATCTCCCAAGACATCCTGCAAGCAGCTCCGTCACCACAGGTGCCCAACAGTGCAGCAATGATTTTTTTTTTCAAGGCTGAATAAGCCTAATAACTGAGACACTTCCCTCCTGCCCTGCTAGACACTTATTATTAACAACCACATTGAATCCCTAGACAGGATTAACTGATAGATGGGAACACTTAAATTTCGGTGTCTAAGTGTAGGCGTCTACACTCCCGTCACAGCCAGTGGAGACCAGAGGGTCAGTTCAGTTCCCTGAAGTTAGGCATCTTGTGCCATCCCAGATGTCCAAAGGCACCTGCATCCTTCTGGAGCAGCACGCAGAGGGCGCATGGGTTACACCAGGGCATCAACGCAAGACCTGGATGACTGGTCTCAAGAGGCACCAGCTTCTCAATAGATAATGGCTGTCCCCGTTAGTCTTTTTAAGATGTGACAAACAGTGATTCCTCTCCATGCCAACAAGATATGTGCGCTGTGAGTTAAGCAGCTTCCTCCAAAAGAGACAGGCCCTGCTTGGTTTAAGAAGGAGAGGCTAAATTTGGGCAGAGCAGCAGGAGAAAGGCGCTACGCTTGTTCATGGTCAACTCAAATGGAGCGAAGAGGCACAGCTGTTGGCTGGAGTCCTCCCAGCCTTGGGGGCAGGAGGGAAGAGTATGGTGAGGTCAGGCCACATGGGTCAGCAGGGATGGGACAAGAGCCAAATTCCCCTGAACAGCTGTCCGTACCACCGTCCAGCTCTGTGGTTTGTGGAAAAGCCCTTGATCCTCACGCGGAGGCAGCTCCGCACTGGTTCGTAAACCCACCATTCAGACCGGTCCTGGAGCAAAAACATTCGCTGCCACCGTGTCATCCCGGCAGAGAACTTGGTCCAGTGATTTCAGCAGAGCAGCCAGGTGAGACCCGAAGACTGGCCTCCAGAAGCACCTCCGGGGTATCACAGACCCTGTCTCTATTTCCCATTCCCTTAGAAGGCTCCTTTGCAGGAGATGACGTGGAGGCAGGCACAAGCACAGGGGGTGCTGTGTGTCTGGAGGGTCCATTCTGCTGGACCTACACAGTCAAGGTGTCCAGCTGCCCCTGCCCCTGACTGGGGTCCTCTTCTGCCCTTCCTGCAGGCGGTACTCACGCAGGGTCCTCTCCCATGCAAGAGGCTTTTCTGTACTCGGAAAGCAAGGTAGGGCTTTGAGGTGGCACAGTGCATGCCCAGGTCTTGTTCCTACATGGACGATAGGATTTAGCTAGGACATATTTCTGGTTCTGGGAACTAGGAAGACCTTGGCTTCCTCAACCCAGGCACCACCTCTGGTCCCATGGGCTGGTGTTGGTGAAATAAGCTCTATGACTGGAAATACATCAAGTATTTATCTGACACCCAGGCTCTTCCCAGAGCAGTTCCTTCACTCCCGGTGCCTCTGGGTAGCAGGCAGTCAGAACGGCTCGGCAGCTATTCATTCTCATCATGAAAATAGGTGTAATCTCCAGTCAACATGCCAAGCCAATTCAGCGAAAACCTGCACAATTGCCCTGAGCTGAATCAATAGCCCCCCAGCTTCATCGCTGGAACAGGTCACCCGCTTATCAAGGGAGAGCTGAAATCATTCATAGGACACTTGTGGTTTCACCGTCCTTGCGATGGCTTTCCTGAACTCTGTCCAAAGCAGAGACGTGTCATTTAGATTCTATTAAAACAAAAGTGCACGTCCACACACGCGGGAGGAGAAGGAGGGAAGAGAAAAGAAAGAGGGAGCTGGGTGTCCTTGAGGTCATGTAATCTAACAAATCACGGAGAAGCCATTAGCACCACGAAATGACAGGAGGCAAAACAAGGCAGAACGTTAAGTGCCCGGCGCTACCAAATCCATCAGCTGCCCCTGTTATTCTGATGGTATGTCGGTGCAGCGTATAATCATCAAAATTGGTATTCTGCTGCAAACCATCCGTCTCGTGCTTTCGCTCCAGGCTGAGTTTTGCTGGTCATTAGGGATCAAGGAGAAAGTAGAGAGTCCACCTCTCATCAGTTCTTGCACAAAGTCTGCTTGGCCCTCCTTCATCGGCAGGGCAAGCAAGCAGGGTCCTAAATCCAATAACTCCCGTCGTGTGCTTGTAAGGAGGGGAAATAACTGGGACAGAGGCTTAATTAGCCCTGGAGTCATGAAGACTTCACATGATGTTATTCTGGAGGTGGGTGGTGGCGAAGCTAGTAATGTGTTAGATTTTCAAGGCCTTGGGGCTGGGCCAGGGTTTGGCTGAGTCCTTGTGTTGTTTGCACACCTGCGATGGTAAAAAAGTGAATCGCCACCATCGGAGCCAGAACAACCCGACCGTAGCAGATGGTGTAACCCCCACACATGCACATATAGCTGTCACCCAGGGGGCAGGGGCCGAAAGGGGCCCTGAGGACTCTTAAAAGGAGGGACTGGCTCTTACTCAGCGTTGGACCAGGTTTTATAAGACTCCCTTGTTGAAGCTGGCAGGGATGTTAGAGCTGACCAGGCACTAATGGCCATCACCACCAACCTTTTCCTGGAAAGAAAAAGAGGAAAGGCTTTGAGCAGACACTCCAGACATCCGACGGAGGTCCTTTCCAACTAGCACCTCTGCCATTCTTGGGAATGGATGAAATTCACGTTCTGCAAACCGAGAGAGTGCCTTGTCTCATCCAGAGGGTCACAGAGCTTTGCAGCACCAGGACATCCCCGTAAGAGGCGGGACTTGCCCTGGGGTGGTTGCCAGCAACCCCATGGTCATTCGGTGGCTCTCAAGGAATGACCAGCATTGCAAGCTCTACTGGAGAGACATCCAAGGACCTCTGCTCTCTGCAGGTTAGCAAGGTCCGGGTAGCAGACTTCGGACCAGGTGTGAAGCTACCAAGGCCATTTCACAGAAAAAAAGGGCCAGCAGGTCTCAAAGCTCTTTTTACACCAAGCTTTTGTCTGAATAGTGTTGGAGATCCAGCACATGGACATTCAAAAGGGCAGCCGTGCCGCTTTTACCTGTGCTCTTCCATCCTCCATCCCTGCCACAGGACATTCCCAGTGTGCTGCAGGGCATCATCTGGATGTTTGTGATGGCCCAGTCTCAGCTCTGCAAGTCCTGGAGAAGATCCTGACCTCCCGCTGAAAATACAGCAGAGCTCAATTGAATTACACTCCAGGGCCTGTTGTCTGACAAGACAGAGCAGAAAAGAAAATCAGCCATTTCCCATCCCAGAAAACATGGTGGGTTTTGAAGTTCAGTGGAGAAAGTTCTCCAGCCAATTGTCTGGTGGGTTTTTTTTAAGTATTGTGCATGTCACTCAGTGCCAAGGATTTCAAAGCGTGTCATTGTTGATTTTCTTTTGTCATTAACTGCCAGGTTTGGGGGATGGTTCAGAGCTGAGCCGGAGGAAGATCGGAGGCAAAGCTGACTTGATTAAGACTGTGTTTTGAAACCTTTCTGCATCTTGTTTAAATTGATTTTCTTCTGCTCTAAAAGGGGAAGAAAAAAAAAAAAAAAACCAAAGAGATCCATCCAAGGGAACATCAAAGGGAACCGTGCTATTTTCACTGCTGATATAAAAACGAAAAACATCCAAAGACCAAACTGCACGATGGATGCTAATAAAGTGTCTGCGAACAGAGCCCAGTAGACACAAGGCACAGAAATGGACAATAATACCTTGACTCAGTCCCGAGATGCTTGAATACAAGAGCTTCACATGTGCAAAACCCTCCTGGGAAAGACACTGTTGCAGAGACTGTGTGGTGAAAAAATCATGCCAGGAATGATTTGAAACTCAAAAAAATGACTAAGGTTTGTCTTGCAGTCATGGTTTTTCTTTCTGGAAAGGGCAAGCAGGGGGAGAAAACCCTATAAAATTAAGCAGAAAAACATTGGTTGAAAAGCCACCTTTATTTTTATGCCCAGGAGAAAATTAGGTTGTTTCTCCAAACTGTGGCTCATTTTGGATTCACTAAGCAAAGCCAGCAGGATGGCTTGGCAGGTTGGACTCTGGATCTTGCTGCTAATCCAAAAGGGGAAATTCGCACCTTGCTAGAAAATTAGTCCAAAAGCTGTATCGAGTTGATCCAGCTGGGAATGGTAAGGTGACTGTTCATAAATGGAAGGGGCCTTGCAAGGGTGCTAACATTTTCTTGTTCCTCATATACATCACTGACCACAGGAATAACTGGCTTCTCATAATGAAAGTGGATGTTGGCACCGGGGACTCCTCATGTAGACATTTAGGGGTACCTCTTAGATCAGTCTTTTGCACTAATATTGTCCAAGACGTCTTACGGACTCTCTTCTTTTGTCTTCACCCATTCTCTATCAACCACAGCCAGAAGCAGGAGGGCCAAAAATGGACCATCCTTGGCTGAGGAGAGCCACAGACATGAAATATTTTCCTTCTCAGCCCAGTCCCAAAAGCTGCGTCTGTGCTTGTGAACTGAACAGGGGACTGAACTCAAGCTGCTGAATTGTTAGTCCTTCCTGACACACGTTTGGCCTTAGCACAAAGCACTATATGATTCTTGCACGGGTCAGCCGCTTACGTGGCCCATGAATCATCCCAGCAGACAGTTTGCTGATGGCCACTTTGTTTTGAAGGTAAGAGAATTTAATAACACAGATGAAGACTGCTCTGTGCCATTGGCCTCAGGACCCCCAAAACATTCCCAAGCACATTTTAATCTACGTGACATGACCGAAGCTCCTCGTTCTGCAAGCCTAGGGACCACAAAGTGCATGAAGTCCCTCAGTCACGGGAGGCTACTTTGGACTGAAACAGCTTCTTTATTTATTTTTATGCAAATCCAATGAAGATAAAATGATGTCTTTATGAAAGAAATTTCAGCCTATACTTATTTCTTTAAAGCACCTTTGGGTACCAAAGAAGTGGCAGCAGTGGCAGTAAACAGCCCTCCGTCCCTGGGCGAGCATCCCACCAGCTTTCCTTACCCAAGGAGGAAGACTGGTGAGCAACACCCCGACCTTCAGCGCTTTGCTGCTGGGGTGGGCTGGGAGGGTGACAGCAAGCTCAGCCATTCTCCTGGGCACTGTCAGCCCCATGCAGTCCCTGGCTAGTCGTGATCGTCCTCTGCAAACCTCTCATAGCTTATCGCCGGTGGCCAGCGTGTAAAGGAGGCCAGGAAAGGGGCTCGAGATGTGTTTCTCAAGGCAGTAATTCCATTTGTCTTTGCTAATTAGGCCAGAACAGCTCCTCCTTCATTTATATATCTCATCTGCTGACAAGAGCTGGACACCTGGGTCTCGTGCAGTGCGTTTGAAGGCACGCTGTGGTGTTCCCAGCCCCATTTCTACATTCTCCAACTTCCTAATTCTACTTCTTTGGAATGGTTTGGTTTGATTATCTCAGCTGAGCATCTGGGACCCAAGCAGGCACGTTGCACGTGCTCTCTGATATCCAGATACGGCCCTGCCTCCACTCACCGATGGTCTTCAAACCATGGTGGACGGCAGAAGCAGTGTCTTTGCTTCAGGGTGCCACTTCACCACGAAGCCATGGGGCAGGCCTTCTCCTCAGCTCCAAACATTGCCCAAACTTGCACTGTTTTCTTCATTTGTTTCTCCGAGCAAGGATTTAAAACAGGAAGGAAAGTTGGAGAGGGAGAGCTGCAGTGCATCTTACTTTGTCGCTGCTGACACAAAAGTGCTCTGTCTCCAAGCTCACTTTGTACTTCATAGCACTGGGACTTGAAAGACACTCACTTCTTTAAGAAATACTTGGAAATTAGAGAGATAAGACATCAGCTTTAGGCAACACTTCAGTGACAGCACTCAACAGGACCTCAGTCTTTAGCATGTGTGTGTATAATATTATAAATTTATTTCTCTCCTTCTCTCCATATATATAGAAATGTTGATGCAGTGAATTAAAATCAAGCTGTGCTTTATACTTTCATTTTTAATGGGACCATTCTTGGCTCCAAGGAGAGAGCTATCAGCCCCTGAACGGCAGGAACGGGTGGCGAGAGCAATCGTCTTCTGCCAAAGACAAGTAAAGTAAAAGGAAAGAAAATGCACTGCGAGATGATGAATTGTTCAACTTCCTTGGCTGCAGGAGCCTCTTCATTAACCGCTTCACTGCCTTTTTTTTCCTTTTTTCTTTGGTTTTCTTTTTTTTTTCCCCTTTGGCTCTGCGCATGCATCTGTCTGCCTGCAGCTCTGTGTATGCCTGTGAGCGTGTTGCCTGCCTGCAGCTGTGTTCTCCCAGTTCAGGTGTCCATCCCCCCCATCTCTCCCACCCCAGGATGCAGCACTAAAAGAGAAAAATAAAAAGAAGATGGTTTTACATTTTACACTAGCAATGTCACCTCACGCTGCATCCCAGGGGACAGAGCCTGCCTCGTGCCAGGACACCCACAGCAAACTCAGGGAAAACTTGGTGCACCTCAAAATTCAGGCTCCAGGGAGCCAAGGAGAACGCTTCTTGTCCCAAGGTGACTTCCCCAGTGTGCTCAAGAAAAGCTCCCCAATTTCTGAAGCTCACTGGAAGCCATTCAATTGCTGGGGACTCTCCCCTGTCCCCTCCATTGCTTGGCCCTTCCTCTACATCCCCCTTCATCCCTTGGAAACCCTTGCAGAGCCCAAGCAGGTCAGAAGCCCATGGACCTGCTGTGGGTCAGGATCTGGCCCCTTGCTCTGGCTCCAGCACCCCAGGGTGACTGGGCAGGACAGGGCATGGGTAGGACAGATGGAGGACTGATGGCTCCGTTTCAGAAACTGAGGGCAACCGAGGCACGGAGACAGCGGCAACGACTTGCCCGAGGGCAAGAAGATCACGCCAGCTCCATCACAAGTGTGGTGGGTGACAGCGAGCCCCTGAAATGGCCAAGGAGGTAGAGTTCTGAGTCCCTCTCAAGCTGACCTGGCTTCTGCTCCATAGGGAAAAGCAGCCAGTCCCAATCAGCCCATTAACATGCTGGGGCAGCTATTCTGTGGCCGGACATCCACAGAGCCATGGTGTCCTCCTCCCAGCAAGCTACAGCAGTCCTGCCTCAAACGCAGGACCTAACCCAGGCCCAGTGTCCTGGCCAGGTCTGCCTGTGACCAATAGCCCAGTCTCAGGGTGGAGTTGCCAGCATGGAGATGAAGATAGCTGTGGCCTCCCTTCCACTGTCACTGGAGCGGTTTCCCTACAGTGTCACATCTCCTCGGCCACCTCCAGGACCAGAATGGGACCAAATGAGCCCTCAGCTCAGCAGGACCTTTCTCCTGGGTTGATGCTGTGCCTGTCATATCACCTGGATGTTTAATTCAAAGGAGGCCACTGTGTTAAAAGGAGATGTTAAAACAACCCCCCCCCACGCACACTCCTACACCCCCTTATCAGCCCTGGTAAGAGTGAAAGCATCCAAAAAAGCCCAGAGGCCCCTACTAATTTCATCCTAGGCTGGATCACAAGCTCTCAGTTTTGCTGTTTGCAAAGCACCTGGTGTGCAGGGACCTCAGAAGCCTTGGCAAGAACGCAGATGGCGATGAGACGCAGTAGGAGAAGAGACACAGTGAGAGAAGAGCAGCTGCACAGAAAAAGAGGCACCGACGGAGATGACTCCCCCAAGTTACCCCAACTTAACTTCTCCCCTACTTCGTTTGCACAGGACCTGGAATATGTCAGTGCAGGAGGAAGACAGAGACTGGTAAATCAGACCAAAGCTGAAGAAAACGTTTGTACCATGGGGAAAAAGGCATAGGAAGATGGTCCCTGGAGCGGTGTGGGCTCTCCATCACTGGAGGGTTGAAGAACATCAGGGCAATTATGCCAGGACAGAGCAAAGAGCTGGTACCAGGCTCCATCAGGGATCAGGTTAACATATGAAAGGAGTTGGGCTATGCTCCACCCGTATTCTCATTTGTCTGGATCTTGTTGCTGTTGGAAATTGGATATCGGACTAGATGGACCAAGGGGATGGGCCCATCCTGTCTTCCCAGATGTTACTGGGAATTAAGAAAATGGTTGCTCCCTCCAGTGTGTACAATCTAAAGCTACTGAATTTGATACAGATGCTTTCTCCTGAGCTAGCCAGGAGGTTTTTTTCTTCCTCATTTCAATCTCATAAACTCTGCCAAATGGTAAGTACAAGTACCACTGGATAAATGAGAAACGTGCATGCAAAGGGACTGCTCAAACCAGCAGCGAAGCATGAACCTGAGCCTCTCAGCCTCAGCCCTTGCTCAAGACCTCACTGGAGGTGGAGATGTTTCAGCACGTGTCTCTGTAATCACGGTCCCAGGTTCTCCCTTACCTGACTGGAGGGGAAATGGTGAGGCACAACTTCCCAGCAGATGCAGCATTTTGTGGACAATTTTGTCGCAAGAGACATCCAGGCCAATGCCAAAAAATGCAGATGGGCTAAAGCAGGTTACAGCACTTGGCGTACTCACTCTGGTGCTGGTCTCCACCTCAGAGTGCGTACAGGGAGAAATGTGGTATATGAGTTGGCCTGTACAGCAGCAAAGCTGGGACAAGCACCCAGAAATGCCAAGGTGCTGAAGGCAAAAGTGGTCTGATCCTCTATCCCACACCCACCCTTCCAAGCCTTAGGGAGACTGAAAGACATTTAAGGAGCAGATGGGACCACGATGCACGTTTCAGTGCCCCCAGGTTTCAGTTGAAACGACTGATCCAGGACTGCCACCATGGGAGCTTTCCCCTTTTCCCTTCACCAAGCACGCGGTGTTGGAGCAAGGCTCCATTAGCCAAGAAGGTGCCTTTGACGCTGAAGACACGGTGTGGTTTTTTCAGCTCTCCTACTGTTGTTTTCCAAAGGTACCCAAACTGGCAGCAGACCCCCTTTATAAAAGGGAAAGCTCCACTTGGACGGACTGCAAGCTCAACGAGTCATTAGAAGCACTCGGCAGCTTTCATGTCCAGCTCACGCTTTTAATGGATTTGCAGATGATGGGGCAGGGGAGAAAGAGCAAGGAGAAAAGCTGCACTTGAGGAGCTGGTCCCTGGAAATCCCAGCAACAATTCAGAGATGAGGCTGAACAGAGGGTTTCATGGTCATCTGCTGCCATCTAGTGTCATCTGCACACCCAAAATCCCTGCCTAGGTGGATGAATTTCTCTAAACCAGTCCTCAAGTCCTGCCCATCCCATGGACCACAGGCCACGACTAACTTTTGCGGATGCATCAGGGTGGACATCATCCATCTGCACTCCCTGTGACCATCCCTGTGACCGTCTCAGGTTAGACAAAGCCAGTAAACAGACCATCCTGCATCACCCCTAAATTACCATCTTCTCATACCTCCGCCCCGAGCTGGGAGCCAGCTTGCAACTCAAGGGCAGAGGAGCTGAATTGGTCTGGGCATGTGGACTGGGAGGGCTGGTCTCAGCACTGCTGCTCTGGCTGGGGATGTGATGGATCATTCTGCACCGCGGCACAGCCAATCTGCCTCAAGAAAAATTTGCTGGGGCGTGCAAGGACATCTCCCAGGCAGAGAAAGGGTCTCTAAGAAAGGTGAAAATATCTTTTGAGTACTTAATGTGCTGCTGAGCAGAGCCCTAGAGCAGTACGTTTTTGCAGAATCCCTGAGATCACAAAGGGGGGTTTCTACCAATTCCTTTCTAGCCTGAATATCTCAAATTTAGACCCCGAATGTGCGTGTCCTAGCTCTGCACTGTTGGTGAAGTTTGGATAGCTGGAGAGGGTGAACTCCCCGTCTCGCCCCACTGGCAACAGGAGGAGATGAAAGGGAGTGTGATACCCAGACAGGCGACATTAATGGGAAAGGATCCAAGCCCAGGGACATTGCATCAGCTTGATGTGACCATTCAATTGCTGGTCCCACAGTAAGGTGGGTTTTTTTGACTGCAGCACTGTCATCTCTCACTTTGTCATTAAGCTAAATCGTCCTACTCATTGAGAAAAGTTTTTTCCAACCACTTCACCATTGCAGCAACTTCTCCAGAACCTCTCCAACTGTCTAACCCTCTGCTAACACCTATACCGGACAGTAGAAGGGAGGCCAATCACAGGCAGGGAGCAGGGTTTCCCCTCTCCAGGAGCTCCCTAGGCTCCTCCTCAAATCTGACCATGTCGGAAGTTCTCGGGAGATCGCTAAAAACGAAGGGACCTTGGGAAGGTTTAGGGACCAGTTCATTTATCCTGTCCTCAGAAGGTCATCTGAGGATGATCTCAGGAGGTCCCTTTCAACATAAATGACTCTGTGATTTTGTGACTTGTTATCAGGGTAAGAGGAGATGCTGGATCCGAGATCCCACCTGGATATCCACCAACCAAGAAAGATACAGAGGTACCAGAGATGCTTCAGGGGAGGCCCACGTGCATGACCAAAGACTACAAAACAAAGCCTGATCATAAGAGAGTAAGGACAGCTTAGGTTAATGTGGCCTTAACCACAACCTGCAATTAGCAGCCCATTTTGTAACCCTGGGGATAATGGAACACCAGAACAGTTTCCTGAGGGTTGTTCCTGAGCCTACACCATGAATAACCTTTACGTTGGTCGGACACACCTCAAAAAGATTTGTCCTAGGTCAGGTGGGATCTACCCCAGGGTAGCTGACATGTCACGCACGGTTGGACTGAATGATCCCAGGTTTAAGGGCTAACAGAAGGGGCTCCAGGGACCTGCGTGCACCACTGTGGTAGGAGACCCGGAGACCTTGGTGTCTAAAGGGTCAGGGAAGTTCTGCGCAAGAAAAGAGCCGGAGGAGCCAGGGGACTGTACAAAGCCTTTGTTCTCATTTCAGACCCTGACAGAGCCGCATGTCAAGTCATAGGAAAGTGGCACGGTACAATACTGTGCAGGTCAACAGCACCTTTCATCTGGGGATTGTAAAGCCCTTTCAAGACATCAGTTTGTTAAACCTCACAACACCCCTGTGAGGTAGGTTTTACACCCCCCCCATCCCATTTTACAGATGGGGGGAACTGAGGCACAGAGAAATGCAATGGCTTGGCCAAGGCCTTTGGGCAAGCCAATGACACAGGCAGGAGGTCTTCCTGCTCTTGTTCCTGGCTTGTGGCTCCTTCCCCCTTTGGACAGCAGAGTGTTAGCAGCTCACAGAGCCACTGCTGGGCTTGCCCCATGAGCAAGGAACATGTAATGTCTATGGAGGGCTCCTGAGCCCCTTGAAAGCACCCTGGTAACCAGCTGCCACCAGCACTTCAGACATTAAACCGTTTCCCAGACAGCTTCTCCTTCCAGGTACGACCCCAGAATTGTCACTGGTTTTTCTTGTGCAATCAGGCAGGAGGCCAGGAGGAGCCTGAGAACTTGGATCCTTCACGGAAATGTCCCAGCACTGTGTGGCACAGTCCAAACTGGAAAGCACTTTTCTCTCATGGCAAATGTCTCCCCGGAGACAATGCCCAGCATTGAACTCTGGTGGCAATGGGTGGTGGGGGGCTCTCACCAGGCCTGGAGGAGAAGGAGGAGGTAGCTAGAAGGATATTACACGGCTTTCGCTGCCACCGTCGTCAGCATCTTAAGTCAGTGTTGGATGTTCTCTTGACCCCAAGTCACCCCAGCCCACGTGCAATGTCAAGAAGAAAGTAAAGCTGGGGAGATAAATTGGCGAGGAAGCAACGCCAGGAGCTGCGGTGGAGTCTCCATTGTGGTAACCCCACCGCCAGCCCACCCCAACCCTTAGTTATGTCATGGTACCAATTTCCCCCTCTTCTCCCCCCACCACTACAGTTTTTGTGCTGAATACATATTCTGTCTTATAAAAATAGTCCTCTGGTATCAAAAGACAAATAAAACAAGAGAGGAATAAAAGACCCCTGTCGCCAGCAGCAGTGCAAATCAGGAGAGCCAGCTCAGGAAGGATGGACTTAAGGTGTCCTTGGTTTGTCACTTCTTCAAGGGGAAGGAGGTTGATTGGAATTTGATGGCTGGGACTGGCCTAAAGGGAGGAGAAAGAGAAAGGAGATAACTCATTCAAGCGCAGAGACCAAGCATCCACCACCTCCACCACAACCATCCTCCCACAGCTCAGGGAAGACAGACCAGCTGTTGCCCCTGAGACCAGAGGGGACCTGGGACTGTCACGGTCACCCATGTCCTCTCTCAAAAACACAACCCCAAACTGTATCACTCTGAGGTGTTTTCCTTTGGCATACCCTCAAAACCCTGACAGGACACAAGGTCCACCAAAGCATGTGGTGGCACCGGGCAGCAACCAGCGAAGAGAACTGTGAGCCCACCAATTGTGGGAACTATGTCCCGGAAGGGTTACTGCTCTCAGCTTCCCAAAAACAGCCACGGTAGATCGTGCACTGTCAAGAGACGTCACCAAAACAACCAATCCGATATGGATCCTATAGTCCATCCCGGGAATTATGAAATTTCTTACCTCATCCATCTAGGAAAGAAAACAGTTCCCCAGCCCTCTCCTACCATGTTTGTTATGTTCAAGGAATGAATCCAGACCAGGACATGGTCACATCCTGCTCCCTGGCACAAGTCTGGCCCTGCCAGTCCACACTTTTCTACAGGGGCACCATTTGAAGAGAGGATGGCCAGGGACTGTTCCTGGTGGGCAGCAAGGACAAAACTACACAATCTGGGGAGGGACCCGAGTTTGGCTGCCAGGATGTGCCAAATCTTTCTCTTTCGGGACCACAGAACAGCTCTATTTTATCTACGAGAAGAGATGACCTATAGCGATTGAGTTACACTGAGAAATTTTGGGGCATATTCAGCTTCCTTGTGGTGGCAGCTACAAAGACATAGGACCCTAAAATGGTCCAAGAGCATCAAAGCAGTAATCATCAAAGCAGATCATCTGGGGATGAGGGCCCACTTCAGTCCAGCATGGTGCCTTCTCTCCATGGCAGGATACAGCCCACAAGCCTGGCTAGCAGGACCGGATGGAAGCGCAATCCCCTGAGGCTCCACTGACCTAATTCCAGAGGATTTAGCAACATAGCAAGAGCTGAAAGTCATAGTGATGTCGTAAAGAACTTGGACTGAATCTCCCAGCTCCAAACTGGAAAGCCCATGTCCTCCATTCCCTCGGACACAGGTGCCCAAGCCCTGCTATTGTTTGGGTATCCAGAGGGGCTACATCCTGCTCACTTAAGGGCCTCTGGGAAGGGGGACATTTAATCCCCAGTCTCTTGAGTGCCAGCCCAGTGCTTAACCAAAGGCCATCCCCCCATGGTCCTGCACAGTGTCTGTGACTCACCTTTGAGGTGGCATCGGTCTGTAGGGAGGAAAGATGAAAGAGACCATCAATGTCCATCCCTTCACTCCACTGTCCCCCAGCAGCTCACCAACAGCCCCCTCCACGTTCTGGGACAAGGGGCCATACGCACCCACCAAAGGATGACATCTCCCTTAACCCATCAGGACCCTGGAAGACCCAAAGTCCCAACCTTGGTCACCACTGGCCAACTTTGGCCAAACTCTCTGGGCTCCTGACAGGTGAAGGCATGGCTGCAGACCTCAGACACCTACAGGTACCTTTTTCGGGTGGGCAGGTTCTTGCACCATGCAAGAGGGAGCATGGGCACAGGGGGTTTTATGTACGTAGGGTCCCCATATGGACAAATGCTTTGGTTGTGGTTGCTCCCCAGGTAGCAGGATTTGGGACACCTTCTGATTTCCTTTCTGCCTGTTGTCGCTGCCCCCAGATGCCCCGTACCAAAGACCCCCAATGCCCTACGGGCCAGTAACCTCAAAGCTGGTGGGCTTCAAACTTTCTGTAGCTACAGCAGCGGGTACAGACCCGCGCAGCCGACAGCACAGAGCATTTCTCCTGCTCCTCAGCAGCCTGACCTGCACCCACCAGCCATATCAGGGAGGAGCAGGAGAAACCCAGGTCACGGTGAAGACACCACAAGGGGGAGACCAGAGCACACCAGAGTGACATTTGGAATGTCCCACCCAGATGTGACCCACAAGACCCCGCTCTGTGTCCACCTGCAGGACCCCAGTAGTGGTGGGAGATAGCTCAGCTCCTCTCCCAACTTACTTTAATGGCCTTGTGGGGTGGCTCATGGCACTTGTACCCGACACCTTGAAGTTGGTAGGAGGGACCATGACCAGCAGGGTCTGTCCATGTGCAGGAGGCAACTCTTTGGCCAGAAGAGGACTTCCAGGCAGCGGCCGACGAGGAGGCTGGTGCTTTGGGACGATCTGGGATCACAAAGTGCATGGGGAGAGACAACAACCTTAGAGGAACACCCAACGACCTCTTACAAACCTCTCTCCCCTGCTGCAGAGCTGAGATGCTTCAACGCATGTAACAACACCCACACTACCTTAAAATATTCTCATTATCTAACGAGCTTTCTTCACCATTGCAACAGATTCATCTCTTAGGGCGGTGTGACAGCCTCTTAATAGTGCCCAACCCAAAAGAGCCACGGACGGCCAAAAACCAGGGAATTTCTATGAGTCTGGAAGAAAAGCACAGCCAACCAGCAAAGCTCACCAGTGGGGTCCTCACGGGGCTGCAGGGAAGAGGTTTCTTCGGAGGCGGCAGCTTAGCCTGGGAGACAACCCTTTTGGTGGGGACCATGGGGGATTTGCTGACCGGCGGAGGTGGCCTGGCAGGCTTGGGGTCTCTCGGGCGCGAAGGGATGGAGTGGGGAGCCGGGCAAAGAGGGTGGACAACGTTGACGGGCTGGGAGCCTGGCTGGTGAGCGTTGGGTTTGGGGGGGAATGCAGCTCGCGTTGCCTGCGGGGACGAGAAAAGCAGAAGTACGGAGGGAAATCTTAGGGTTTCCTGGGTGCTGAAAAGCAGATGTCCCCTCAAGGTAAGGGTGCTAGAGAGTTGCAGGAGGGGCACTGGGTATTTATTCCACTTTCGGGGGCCACCACTTTTACCATCCCGCCCAAAAGCTGACCGCGTTTGCTTCTCGCTAACCGTATGAGAGCACACAGGGAAGAGAAAGGTGCTGGGCTCAGGAGATCTGGACCAGGGCCAGCTCTGGTGAATCCACACCAGATTTCCACCAGATTGAATTACAGACTCCAAAACCAGCATGGAGTATACCAGTTGCTTGCCCAGTTGCTAGAGGTAGATGTGATCACCCACAAGTGTCAAGTCCCAGGGAGGGAAAGCAAACCTGGAAGGCGAGTTATTACTTACTTTATTAGTGTGGCTGGAGGTGGAAATGTTGCGCAAGGTGAAAGCAGCTTTGGGATGGCCACCGTTTGACTTGCGACTGATGGTTTTTTTCCTGCCCAGGATCACAAAAAAATCACAGATGGCAAAATAAAGCAACCATTTTTGCAACAGCTGCCTCCCAAAATGCTGCACGTCAGCGAGATCCTGTCTCCGTTAACAGATTGTTAACAGGCAGTCTTGCAGTGCTGGGTGAGCAGGGATGACAAGTCTGTCTTGAGATAATGAGGGTAATGAAGGAGGTTGGTTGGTTCTGGGCTTTTTTCTCAAATTATTGCAGGGGCTCTGAGGTATGTGTGTGTGTCTGTACCTGTACTGGGAGGGGAAATAATGAGAATATCTGAATTCAGCACCTCTTTAGAGCCCCTCCAGCTCTTGCAGCCTGCTAGGAGCAGATGGCAAGAAAGCTCCTCAGTACCAGGCCACCTCCATCATCACTCTCTGGGGTTGTCCTCTCCAACTGATCATCCCTGTCCTCTGCTCAGGGGAGAGCTGAGAGCCTCAAAATTGTCCCAGGAGAGAGTTCTTCATATCTCAACCAGGTCTCATAGCACTTTGAAACAGGCCCCGTGCACCACCAGCTCCCCAACAACTGTTCCTACCAGGCTGGGTGCTGCCAGCAGCAAGAAAACAAGGTTTTGGGGTCTCACTGGGTCCTCAAGAGAGAAGGGATTTAGGAGACATCACCCACCTATATGTCTCCTGGGTCCTCCTCCTCATCTCCTTTATCCATTTATTCAGGAGCGAGTTCTCCCGTCGGTACCAAAAGTAGATGCTCATCATCAGGGCCGGGAGGAAGAGCAGGAAGATGAGCAGAAGGGTTATTAAGATGGCTTCATGATCTGGCAGGGAAAGCACAAAGATGAGCGTGGGGTTGGGAGAACCAGCAGCCTCTGGCTCCACTCAATGCAAATGTTGGTCCCGTCTGCCCATTCCCAGCCGCCCACGCTAGAGACGTCGCTGCTGATCACACCTCCAAAAATGGAGCAGTACCATCTGGTGGCCTCTGATAAAAATGGGTGGCCACCAAGCAGCCAGAGCTGGGCACAGGCTGTGAGTCTGCCTGAACGGACCCAACCCAGCACATCTGGGAGCAGAGCTGCCAGCAGCTTCATCGCCCCATTTCCCCGTCTCGTGGCATCTCGACATCACCACCAGCCTCATGAGACACCGGACGAGAAGCCGGGACTCACTGTCGCGCTGGACGGGGCCACTGTCCACGCTGCCGCCCAAGCCCGGCTTCTCACAGTAGGGGGGAGCCCAGCCAGCATCGCAGTGGCAGTTCTTGTTGCTGTTGCAGACCTGCAGAGAGAGAAGGAGGGTTGGAGACCACAAGGGATGCATGGAAATGGGGGTCTGTACGGTGGAGATGACAGCAGACGGCCAATGGCAGGAGTCTGGGCTGAAGGAGCTTATCCCCTGCCAATATTCACCCCTTGAACATCACTCGGATCACGTTTGTGTTGCCCTCAAGTCTGTGATTGCAATGTAGAGAGATCCTTTCTTGCTGCTACTCTTGTTTCCCTGCTCTTTGCAGAAACCTTGAAGACAGGTATCTCACACCCTCAGTTTTCACACCAGTTGACTAGACAAGCCTGGTGCCCTTAATACTTTGCGTTAGGCTGGAAGTTTGTTAAACATCTTCCCCTTGGGATCTTCCCGTTAAACCACAGCATTGTTGTTGCCTTATCTGACAAAGCCCTGCCTTCTGCAGAGGTCAAATCTTTGTAGCCTTTAAGCTTTGGACAAAGGTGGCTCTTTCTATTTGCTGAACCACTGCCCTGCCTTTTTTGCAGTCCCAGTTGTGTTTCTGACTCTTGTTTTGCTCTCAGAGGGAACAGACACCTGCTCTGAGCTCTAAACACTCTCCAGTTCAAACTGGACCCTCATCCAAATTTTGCAGATGGTCCTTACATCACGAACGATCTTCTTCCTCTAACTTGGACACGGGTAAGCAAAGATCTCAGCTCAGTTGCACCCACAGCTGATGCATGAGAGATTTATGAAAAGCAGATGCCCACTGCGTTGCAAGGCTCATCCCCGGGGGAGACACTTGTTTTTGCTTAAGAATCTGTGCTCTTCTCAGGAGCCTGCTGTAGGTCTCAGGCAACAACTCACCCCATGGCCGTTGCACCGGGAAACGCACTTTTCCAGCTCAAAAAGGGAGGCATTCTGGCACCGGCGATCTTTGCAAACCTGAGAGAGAGCCAAGAAGCTGAGCTTAGAGAAAGACCTGAGAGAGGGGGGACACTGATATTCTGGCTTCATAGACGGGAGTCCTCTGGAAGGATGTTGTTAAATCGCAGGTTCGTTAAATCGTCTTGTTCCAGATCAATGCATTTCACTCCAATTTTCAGCACAGCCCAGGAAACCTCTGCCATTCCCCTATCCAGGACAGCTCAACAGAGACCAGGGACCAACACTCCCACCTCCCTTCCCTGACAACCCACCTGGCAGCTCCTGGAGAAGGCATTTCCCATCTGGCTGTAAAACACAGGCCCCAGCCAAAAAAACTAATACTGGATTTCAAAACCAGCCATCCTTCCTCATGAAAATGTCAACATTTTGGCCTTCCATCCCGAACTGGGATGAAAATTTCACAATTAAAACGCCAGATAGCAAAGGCCATGTCTCCACAGCCAACTCTGTCTGGCATGCATCCCTGCTACCGTGTTGTCTACCAGGCTTCTCTCCTTCCGCACCTGAACTGACCCTCTCTAAAGTACTAGGAGATGAAGGGGCTTTAAAAGAGACTATTACTAAGTTAGCAGCATCTGTTTGGATCTGTTGTCTTGATTCCTAACACAGCTTTCCCTTGGGAAACCATGTATTCATAGGAGGAAGCCTCTTCCATCAAGTCCTGGGGCATGCGATTCTTGTTGGGGTTGCTCCGCTGTGCATTAAATCAGTAAAGAAGCATAGAGAGAAGAATTTGGTGGCCTACACGCAAGCATGTGGTGATGTCTAGAAATGCCGTGGGTGAAATGTCATCAAAGCAATGTCTGCAAGCGTGGGGGGGCGAACCACGTCCCATGGCCCGGCTGTAATACAGAGAAGAGCCAATGTCCACATCGGAGCTGGGGTAAGAGCCAAGGAGATGACCTCCTGTAGGAGACCCCAGCCCTAGGAAGAGGCACTCACCATCCCGTCTCCACATTTCGTCCCCGTCATCACCAGCCCGGGGTCGGAGAGGTCTTCCTCATCGTCCTTCGCGGTGTACATGTAGGTGCCCCGGCACTTCACCTCCCGCCCATTGAAGCGGATGGTGGTGTCGATGGAGACAGTGTTGGTCCCCTGGGGCTTCTTAGCTGAGCTCTGGCACTGGATCTTGCCACACATAGCATCCCTAGAAGTGGGGCGCAGCCGAGGTGAGGGCCATAGGTATGCGGGTACCGGCCACCTCACCCCCCCTGCCCCATCACCCCCTGCCCCAGTGCCTGCTGGCTCATCTCCCTCTGAATTTACAGCCCTGTTAGGTTGTGATGGGAGAGGCTCAGCAGGTTCAGAAAAGACTTAGATAAGTCACGGACAGCACAGAGAAATGCTGGAGGGAAACAGGCTAGGGGGGTGTCTCTAACATCCCTGGTCTAACTGGGAATATTGGCGAGCACGTGCTCCCTAAATCGCATCTCCTGCTGATGCCGTCTTTGATTTTTCCCTTCAGGCTGGGCTGGGAGGTGACGCAGGGTGGGACGACCTCCCAGCAGTGATGGGGGCTGAGCCCAGGAGGGACCTGGTGCCTTCCTCAGCTCCAAAACGAAGCTGGCCCAATGGTGCCAGGAGGCTGGGGTAGGACCCTGCCAGTTCCTTCACAGGGCTGGGCGGCAGGGGACCGTGGGTGCGGGAGGAGGAGATGTGGCACCCGTGGGTGCCAGGGCTGCGCCCACCTCTTGTCGCATTTCACGTAGCGCCCTTGGCTGTCTTTGCCGCAGTTGCCATAGGTGTTGCCGGCCATGTTCACGTCCTGGAAACAGGCGTCCGGGGCCGGCCAGGCACCTGCAGGGAAGGAGGAAAGATCCCGCGTGGGATGGGGAAACCAGCCAGCAGGGAGAAATCCCGAAACTGGGAGCAGCAGCCGGATCGCTTATGGAGAAAACACCACGGAAAAGTCTCCCGCGGAGCTGCTGCTGCAGGTGCCGGCCCAAGAGCAGCCCAAGAGGAGTGAAATCCCCTTTTCCCCGGCGTCTTGCAGCGGATTTTGGTCCTGGGGGAGGATTCTCCCCTGCTGCAGCTCTCCTGGGAGCCCCCAGGGGTGCTGGCTCTGTGTGCCCCGTAGAGGGTGGGAGCAGCGGGGGTGTACCTCGGTGGGACTGGGGGTACGGGGGGCTGCAGTGGGCACGGGGGGGCAGGGTGCAGCGGGGACCCTACGCAGCCGGGGGCCATACACAGCAGATGGGTGCCCTATGGAGGACAGGAGCTCTGGGCCGTACGTACGCACCGGCAGCACACGGAGCCCCCCGCAGCGTGGGGGCCATATGCAGCGCGGGGGGCTGCGTGTAACGTACGGGCTGTACGCGGCGCGGGAGACGCAGGCAGCGGGTGGATGGGCACGGAGGAGGACCACGCGGCACCCTCAGCCCTCCATGCCGGCCCCAGGGACGCGGACCCCCAACCCTGGATGGGGACGGAGCAACCCCTCCCTCCATCCACTGCCTTCCAGCCCCACGGGCAGGGGGCCACGGGGACCCCACGGGCAGACCCAGCGCTGAGACCCGAGGTGGCTTCTGCTCCGGAGAAGGGATGGCAAGAAGGCTGATGGGACTCACCCGGTCCCCAGAGCTGGACGCATTGCTGGTGGTGGGTCATGCACATGCCGTTGTTGCAGTAAGCCTCGCCGTAGGCGCAGGACGAGCCGTCCAGCAGGTAGACGTTGGCCGGGCAGTAGGGTGAGGCACCCGTGCAATATTCGGGGAGGTCGCAGGATCCCGCTGCTTCCCTGCACATCGTCCCAGCCACCTTTAGCTGCCGCAGGAGGAGAGAGAAACATCAGCGCTGAGCGGCAGCAAAGGGGCCAAGCCGGGAGTGCCGCCGTCTCCCGGCACAGCTTGGGGCCATAAACCATCTATAATGTCCCCTGTGGGACTATATGGGGCTGCCAAGGTATAAAGCCAAATTCCTGGGCTGGACCCCAGCCACGAAGCAGCCAGTCTCCTGCGGAGACAACGCATAACCCTCCTCATTTGGCACCGGAGGGGGCGGGGGGGGGACCTGACCTTACGGACACGCAGCGCGAGTCCCGAGGGAATGGTGGGGGCCGTATCTCCCTGCCCAGGCCGTGGGGGGGGGTGGGCGGGCAGGGTGGGGGGGCTTACCTTGCAGCTCTGGCAGCAGTCGCCGTGGGCACACTGGGCCCCCTCCTTCAGCGTGCAGTTGTGCGCGTTGCAGCACGGGTTGGTGCACTCCTGCGTGGGGAGGAGGAGACGACACCATCGCGGTCAGCGATCCCATCCCTCCCCCATTGCTGCCACCAGCCCCTGCTCGACCCGTCACAGCGTTCTTCTCTTCTCGTTTTGCTAATGGGGAAACTGAGGCAGAGTCAAGAAGAAAGCCGGGACCAGGTTAAACGGATTTAGGAAGGTGGGACTGGGAAAGAGCCCTTGGGATGGAGTCCCTGTGGTGACCAGCAAACCCCTTTCCCTTGGAAACACCTCTCTCCACGTGGCCCACGCTCCGCCACCCAGCAGCTGAGCTCCTCAGCTCCGTGGGAAAGCCATGCAGCACCCAGCACCGTACCTCCACCTCCCCGCAGTCGCAGTCTTCTCCTTCTTCCAGAAAGCCATTGCCACACTTCCGTCCCACGACCAGGTCCTTGGTGTTGGGCAGGTTGAAGAGACACATGCCACCTCCCTTCTGGAAGTAGTTCTCCAGCTGCCTCTTGCTGCAGGAGCTGAACACGCGAGGGAAGGGGTGTCTGCGCAGGGGACAGATGGGGAGGGATGGGAACCGGGGCGATGGGGACCAGGAGAAGGTGGAAAACCACAGTCAGAGCTGGGAAATAAGGACGTGGGCAAACCGGCGCAAGCTCTTCCGAGAGCAGAAGCCACCATCGGCCAGACGCATCCGGACCGCTGACATCTCCCGCGCCGGCTGGCACGGCTCAGCACCGGGCTAACAACACAGGCGACGTCACCCCGAGCCCGAATATTTTCCAAACTGGGACGGGGTGGACAAGCCGAGCGGCTATACGTGACCCACGAGAGCGTCAGCCCGCCAGCGAGAAACCTCTGGGAGATGGGAGACCCCCGTGGTCCGAACCCCGAAGCTCAGCGAGTACCCCGTGCCTGCAGGCTCTGCCAGCTCGAGGCTGGTGGAGGTGTCACCTCCGTGCTTCGGTCCTCTGCACCTGGGACACCGCAGACCCCCCCCCCCCGTCCCAACCGCGAGGCGGGTCTTCGTATCTGCGGTGACGATCTGCTCAGGATGTCTGCTAAACACGTGCCTGCTCTCACTGAACCGCTGGTGGGAAAAACCCGCCGGGGGGGCTATTGAAATACCTCCGAGGCTGAGATGGAGAAAAAGCCTCTAAAAAATTAAAGAAAAATGGAAAAGAAACATAAAAAAAAAAAAAAAAAAAAAAAGCCATATTAAATCATTCACAAGGCCTGAGCAGAAAAATAAAATAAAATCAGAGCCTACAATGTGTAAGGTTATTTCTTAACAGCTCAGCCGGCCTTTCCTGTAAGGAGCTGGAAAGAAACGGTGATCTTCTAGAGAAGTTCTGAGCATGGCTCTTCCGTAATTTTGCACAAGTTTGTGGGGTTTTTTGTGTGATGTACTAAGAAGGAGGAAGCAGATAATCAGAACTGTGCACCGTTCTCTGCTTCAGTGCTGGTTTCATTTCCTCCTATCACTGAAAAAAAGTTTTATATCATATTAGGACATCTCATTTCTGAGCTGACACAGAGGGCTTTTTCTAAAAGTATTTTTGAAGTCTGGGGGAAATCTCTTGAGCTGCAAGGAAAGCTGTAAGTCCATGCAAGTCATGGGAGGGTGAGCAAGTAAATATAGCCATAAGATGGTACGAGAACGTGCAAATAGGGACAGGTTGCAGACAGTCAAAAATGTGTTTTTTCCTCACGTGGGGAAAAAAAATATTTCAGCAAAAATAAGAAGGAAGAAATGTCACAGCTTGGAGAGCTTTGCCTGCGGAGGTGGGCAGGGGCACAGCTGAGCGACAGCATCTGCCGCTGCTTTGCACCACTGCATCCAGCTCCGGTGGGTGAGGGCAGGATAATTAATTAGTTGGATAACTAAACAAACAAGTGCACAACTGCCTCGTCCTGGGAAGCTGGTGCTTTTCCCCACCGCAATCCAAATCCACCTAGGCAGAGACTAAACCCCACGGGCTCAGCGCCGCAGTCCGACGGCCCTGAGAGCCACAGGAAAACAGCCTGGGAAGACCCTGACATCACATCGTGGGTTTGGGCTCTTTCTTAGTAATGGGAAGAGCGGGTGGGCTCAAATAACCGGGAATAAACAGCTGCTTTCCTGCAGTGCGGGGAAATCTGGGATGACTGTATTGTCGGGAGCCGGAAAACCCAACGGGAGAAGGACTTTGGCAGAGAAAGTGGCACCAACCAGCTGAATTTCATACAGCTTTGGGCCAGATTAAAGGGTAAATGCAAAGGAAAACAAACCCTGGAAGGATGCCAGCGAGCACGAAAGCTAACGACAGCCACGCCGGAGCATCCCACATCCAGATTTAGTGAGGGTGGGGTGAGGGATGTGAGCTCACCCCACCGCAGCCCTGCGATGCCGTCAGTCCCCCCTCCGCTCTTACAAGACAGAATTTCATCGTGCTGAGGTGCGGGTTAGCAGGGGAAAATGCCTTCGATTCCTGCGTCTACCAGATAACATCCATTTGCTTCCATCCCTGGCTTTTTTGGGATGGGGCTGCTACCCCTCTGCTACCCCATTTGCTTCCATCCCTGGCTTTTTTGGGATGGGGCTGCTACCCCTCCGCTACCCCTCAGAGACCACCAGCCCTGCCTGCTCCCAGGCTCCGGGATGTGCTCGCTCCAGGGAACTGGGACGTGCAGGGCAAACTGGGAGGAGGACAACCAGTTTGTCCCCAACGGGGCACCGCACCCGCAATCGTGCCTTGCAAAGACGGGACCCCCCCCCCTCCCCCGGCTCCCCAGCCCACCCCGCTGCAAACAGCACCCGCGACCCGCCGGGGGGGTTTAGGGGCTGTGTCCCCTCCCCACCGCCACTCACCCGGTGGCCGCTGCCATGACACAGCCGCCTTGCTCTGGGGTGGCCTCCACGCAGCAGCCCGTGCTGTCGTGGCTCATGCCGAAATTGTGGCCGATTTCGTGGGCCATAGTGGCGGCTGCTCCGATGGGCTGCTCCGAGTGGTCCTGTATTGGGACGGGGGATGGGTCAGCACGGCAGCCGGGAGCGATGAAGAGGGGTGATGCGGCAGCAGGGCGTGGGGTCGGGGTGATGGAGGGACCACGACATTCCTGGGATTGCAACTGGGTCCCGTGGGAGGGACGGAGAGAGGGATGGAGGAGGACTCGTGGCAGAAGTGGGGTTTGGTGTCCTAAAAGTGCCGCATGGGACTGTTGGGAAGCTCTTTTGCTGGCGCCAACTGCTGAAAACCCAGGGCCTTGGAAGGAGCACCCCAAAAACTAGAAACCTCACTGCCCCACGCCACCACCCTGCCTAGGAACCACAGGTCACCAGGGCCACCACCGTCCCATCAGGAGGAAGATAAGGGTTATCTGGGCCAGCGATGACCCTACAAAACCAGAGAGCACAAGCAGGGGACAGGTAGGGGCTATTCAATATGAGGGGCGGAAGCAACACAGGAGATCCCAGTTGCGAGCTGGGGGTGTCCATGGCGCAGGCGACCATTAAACCAGTCCCTCCTCACCCTCCTGAGTTCTTGGCCAACATCTGAGAGGGGTAAGGGGCTGCCGGCATCATCGTTCGCTCTCAGGCTCCATCCCAAGACCAACCCCGGATGGCTGGTCCTCCAAACCCATGAAGAACCCCAGCAAGACGGGGTGGCGGTGGGGTCCCCCAGCCTGGGAGAAGCAACGGGGACCCCCCAAACCCCTCTTACCATGCTGACGCCTCCGGAGTTATCCACGCTGCACATCCCCTCCAGAGGGGCCATGCCGATGGTTGTCCCCCTGAACGTCCTCCCCCTGCCCAGAAAGAAGAACGGAGGGGCGGTGAGCACCCCAGGGGCGGTTCAGAGACCCCCCCCAGTCGGAGCTGGGACCCCCCCCGCCCCGACGTCCCCGTGTCCGTAAGGACGCTCACGTCAGCAGCTGGGCGTTGTCGTGCTTCTTGCGCGACCTCAGCGCCTTCTTCCACTGCAGGAAGGACCACAGCGTGGCGTTGGCGTCGCTGGTGACGGCGCACTGGTCCCGCTCCGTCCACACCTCCAGGCCGATCAGGGCCACCTTGATATTCAAGGACCTGTAAAACTGCAGGGAGGGGACAGGGATGGAGGGGACGGGGGCATCCTCCATCCCCGCCACCGCGCCTCAGCCGGTGGGGCTCCGCGTTTTCCTTCCAGGCGCTCGTCCCAAATCCACCCCGCAAGCGGGAGCTCTACAGGCACAGGCGTGGGCACAGGAGCCGGGTTGCCACCACGGCACCCATCAGGTGACAACACCTAAAAGCGTCCCCCCCCCGTCCCCCCCCCTGCGTCGAGGAGGATGCCGGCGTTGACCCCCACCCCCGCAGCCGGCCAAGAGCCGGCGCGCGCTTCGCTGCGGCAGCTCGGCCCACGGCCAAGCGGCAAAGCGTTTTCCACCGCCTGCTCCCGTCTGCCATCGAAAGTCCCAGCCCTAGTGAGGTGGGGACAGTCCCCGAGGGCCACCGCCAGGCTGGCCCCAAGCTCAGGTGCTTTCACACGCACTGGGAACGGTGGAGCCGGTCACGAGGGACCAGCAGGTCCCTCTCGCCGGCCGTTACCTTGTCCACGTAGTTTGCGATCTCCACGATGCGTTGCTTGGTGTGGCCCAGGTTGAGGTTCTGGTTCCTGTACTGCAGAGAGACGGGGATGGGGAAGGGTCACCAGAGGAAGAGCGGGGAGGGAGACAGAGAGGGGTCTCAGCTTTTCGGCAGGGGACCGGGTTTCTGCTCGGGGGGGGGGGGGGGGGGGGGGGGGGGGGGGGGGGGGGGGGGGGGGG